>OX336389.2:65327117-65802213 GCA_946902985.2 Meconema thalassinum | reverse complement strand
CTTAGTAACTTATGTAGTTTAGGTGGTACGGACATTATTTCTCGAAATGTGACTTCTTTACATGAATTATGGGTAAATCGAGGGTGCTGATCGCGAATATACTACTAGTTTTGCTCCCATATTAATACTTCGGCTGTAATAGAGCACCGCGCGACAAATTCGAATTTATGACTGTACCTGGGTGGGGAATAGAACCCTCGTCCCCAAGGGCGTTAGGTGTGACTTTCCGCACAGCCAACTTAAGGAACGTCTCCATACTATTTTTATGAACACAATACCGTAACTTTCCGGGTTACACGCCGCAAATTCGAATTTATGACTTACTATCTGGGAGGGAATCGAATCCTTGTCCCCAAGGGCGTTAGGTGTGACATTTGGCACAGCCAACGTAAGGCACGTCTCCAAACTATTTTTATGAACACAATACCGTAACTTTCCGGGTTACACGCCCTAAATTCGAATTTATGACTTAGTGCCTGGCGAGAGAATCGAACCTCGTACCCAAGGGCGTTAGGTGTGACATTTCGCACAGCCAACGTAAGGAACGTCTCCATACCATTTTTATGAACACAATACCGTAACTTTCCGGGTTACACGCCACAAATTCGAATTTATGACTTAGTGCCTGTTAGGGGAATCGAACCCTCGTCCCCAAGGGTCTTAGGTGTGACTTTTTGCACAGCCAATGTAAGGAACGTCTCCATACTATTTTTATGAACACAATACCGTAACTTTCCGGGTTACACGCCACAAATTCGAATTTATGACTTAGTGCCTGGCGGGGGAATCGAACCCTCGTCCCCAGGGGCGTTAGGTGTGTCTTTCCTCACAGACAATGTAAGGAATGTCTCAATACTATTTTTATGACCACCATACCGTAACATTCTGGGTTACACACCACAAATTCGAATTTATGACTTAGTAGCTGGGAGGGAATCGAACCCTCGTCCCAAAGGGCGTTAGGTGAGACTTTTGCACTCCAATGTAAGGAACGACTCCATACTATTTCTATGAGCACCATACCGTAACATTCTGGGTCACACACCACAAATTCGAATTTATGACTTAGTACCTGGGAGAGAATCGAACCCTCGTCCCCAAGGGCATTAGGTGTGACATTTCGCACAGCGATCTCACAGGAAATGTAAGGAACGTCTCCTTACTATTTTAATGAACACAATACCGTAACTTTCCGGGTTACACGTCGCAAATTCGAATTTGAGACTTAGTGCCCTAGCAGGGGAATCAAACCCTCGTCCCCAAGGGCGTTAGGAGTGAATTTTCCCACAGCCAACATAAGAAACGTCTCCATACTATTTTTAAGAACACAATACCGTAACTTTCCAGGTTTCACGCCACTAATTCGAATTTATGACCAGGGACATAGTAACTTATGTAGTTTAGGTGGTACGAACATTATTTCTCGAAATATGACTTCTTTACATGAATAATGGGTAAATCGAGGGTGCTGATCGTGAATATACTACTAGTTTTGCACCCGTATTAATACTTCGCCTGTACTAGAGCACCGCGCGAGAAATACGAATTTATGACAGTACCTGGGAGGGGAATCGAGCCTTCGTCCCCAAGGGCGATAGGTGTGACTTTTCGCACAGCCAACGTAAGGAACGTCTCCTTACTATTTTTATGAACACAATACCGTAACTTTCCGGGTAACACGCCGCCAATTCGAATTTATGCCTTAGTGCCTGGCGGGGGAATCGAACCCTCGTCCCCAAGGGCGTTAGGTGTGTCTTTCCTCACAGACAATGTAAGGAACGTCTCCATACTATTTTTATGAACACATTACCGTAACTTTCCGGGTTACACGCCGCAAATTCGAATTTATGACTTAGTGCCTGGCGGGGGAATCGAACCCTCGTCCCCAGGGGCGTTAGGTGTGTCTTTCCTCACAGACAATGTAAGGAATGTCTTTATACTATTTCTATGAGCACCATACCGACATATTCTGGGTTACACACCACAAATTCGAATTTATGACTTAGTAGCTGGGAGGGAATCGAACCCTCGTCCCAAAGGGCGTTAGGTGAGACTTTTCGCACAGCCAATGTAAGGCACGTCTCCATACTATTTTTATGAACACAATACTGCAACGTTCCAGGTTACGCGCCGCAAATTCGAATTTATACCTTTGTGCCTGGCCGGGGAATCGAACCCTCGGCCCCAAGGGCGGTAGGTGTGTCTTTCCTCACAGACAATGTAAGGTACGTCTCAATACAATTTTTATGAACACAATACCGTAACTTTCCAGGTTGCACGCCGCAAATTCGAATTTATGACCTGGGACATAATAACTTATGTAGTTTCGGTGGTACGGGCATTATTTCTCGAAATGTGACTTCTTTACATGAATTATGGGTAAATCGAGGGTGCTGATGACGAATATACTATTAGTTTTGCACCCGTATTAATACTTCGGCTGTACTAGAGCACCGCGCGACAAATTCGAATTTATGACTGTACCTGGGTGGGGAATAGAACTCTCGTCCCCAGGGGCGTTAGGTGTGTCTTTCCTCACAGACAATGTAAGGAATGTCTCAATACTATTTTTATGACCACCATACCGTAACATTCTGGGTTACACACCACAAATTCGAATTTATGACTTAGTAGCTGGGAGGGAATCGAACCCTCGTCCCAAAGGGCGTTAGGTGAGACTTTTGCACACCAATGTAAGGAACGACTCCATACTATTTCTATGAGCACCATACCGTAACATTCTGGGTCACACATCACAAATTCGATTTTATGACTTAGTACCTGGGAGAGAATCGAACCCTCGTCCCCAAGGGCATTAGGTGTGACATTTCGCACAGCGAACGTAAGGAACGTCTACATACTATTTTTATGAACACAATACCGTAATTTTCCGGGTTACACGCCACAAATTCGAATTTATGACTTAGTATCTGGCAGGGAAATCGAACCCACGTCCCCAAGGGCCTTAGGTGTGACTTTTTGCACAGCCAATGTAAGGAACGTCTCCATACTATTTTTTTGAACACAATACCGTAACTTTCCGGGTTACACGCCGCAAATTCTAATTTATGACTTACTACCTGGGAGGGAATCGAATCCTTGTCCCCAAGGGCGTTAGGTGTGAATTTTTGCACAGCCAATGTAAGGAACGTCTCCATACTATTTCTTTGAACACAATACCGTAACTTTCCGGGTTACACGCCGCAAATTCTAATTTATGACTTACTACCTGGGAGGGAATCGAATCCTTGTCCCCAAGGGCGTTAGGTGATACTATTCGCACAGCCAACGTAAGGCACGTATCCATACTATTTTTATGAACACAATAGCGTAACCTTCCGGGTTACACGCCGCAAAATCGAATTTATGACTTAGTGCCTGGCAGGGGAATCGAACCCACGTCCCCAATGGCCTTAGGTGTGACTTTTTGCACAGCCAATGTAAGGCACGTCTCCATACTATTTTTATGAACACAATACCGCAACGTTCCAGGTTACACGCCGCAATTTCGAATTTATACCTTTGTGGCTGGCCGGGGCATCGAACCCTCGGCCCCAAGGGCGTTAGGTGTGTCTTTCCTCACAGACAATGTAAGGTACGTCTCAATACAATTTTTATGAACACAATACCGTAACTTTCCAGGTTGCACGCCGCAAATTCGAATTTATTACCTGGGACATAGTAACTTATGTAGTTTAGGTGGTACGGAACTTTTTTTTTTCTCGAAATGTGACTTCTTAACATGAATTATGGGTAAATAGAGGGTGCTGATCGCGAATATACTATTAGTTTTGCACCCGAAATAATACTTCGACTGCACTTGAGCACCGCGCGACAAATCGAATTTATAACAGTACCTGGGAGGGGAATCAAACACTCTTTAAACAATTGAAGCATCAGTGTTTATCAGTCAAGATTTTCCTTTTCGGGATGGTCGAACTCCGCTGATTAGGTTAAACCCAAACAGTCCTGTCAGCTCACGCTAATGGGTTTGGGAAGAGAGTGGGGGTAGGCAACCTCTCCTGAAATGTTTGTAAGTCATGAGTTGACTGACAGCTACATAGACCTGGACACCCTGGGGTTTCTGTAGATATAATCAGTGCAGTGAACATGTTATCCAAAGAGTTGGAGAATTGCGAATTATAGGAAACTATAAATTTCATAAGTGTGAGTTGTCAAATTGGGGTTAACAGTGGAGGTGTCAAGGAATGTTCTGCCCATTTATTTACAAATGGTGGTAACTTTCTGTTATTTGGGTCTCACAATCACGAACCATGTACGACGATTAATCAAGAAGTTATTTCGAACAGTGAAAAAAGAAATTTACGTGACAATATATGTGAACGGCCATCGAAGTTGATGAGAAGGGATATACTTGCTGCCCCTAAGCACTTGTCTGATAATTGACTATCAAATGGCATAGAGAGGATTTAAAATAATATTGCGACTGAGAAACTTACCACCTCTGCCTCAAAATAAGCAAGAAGTTCATGATACTTTAGCCATTATGGACATTCGATCGAACTTAGAAGAAAATATAATAATAACCCCTGGCACTACAGCCCGTGAAGGGCCTAGGCTTACGAAGAGACCGCTGCCCTGCCGATATTGGTGTGACGCGTGATCAGCGCATCGGGTCCCCTCGGCCGTTAATATTGGCTGAGTGAACCCCGTTCCAGCCCTAACGTCAGTTTCTGAAATCCTTGACGGAGCCGGGAATCGAACCCGGGGCCTGCGGGTGAGAGGCAGACGCGCTATCCCAACACCACGGGGCCGACTAAAAGAAAATATGCTTCTGGTAAAAGACAGAGAGAATAACATTATTATGTTTTCTACTGCATCAAATTTGAAATACTTGTGTAAAAGAGAAACTATTTTTATAGACGGAACATTTAAGTATTGTTGTATGTAAATGAAGAGAAGCTGGATAAGTTAGAAATAAACACGCCAGATGTTCGTATGAGCCGACTCAGATGGTGGGGTCATGTGAAGAGAATGGAGGAGAGGTTACCTAAGAGGTTAATGTTCGGCTGTAGAGGGTAAGACAAGTAGAGGTAGACCTAGGAGGCGATGGTTAGATTCAGTGTTGAACGATTTCAATGTAGAGGTGTAGAAGCAGAGGAGGCCGCAGTGCTAACTGCTAATAGGGGATCATGGAGGTGACTTGTTCACAAACAGAGGCTTGCAGACTAGACTGGAGGATTGGGAAGAAGGTGGCCGTGACCCTAAGTTAGGAACCTTCCAGCATTTGCCTGGAGTAGAAGTGGGGAAACCACAGAAAACAACTTCCTGGATGGCTGAGGTGGGAATTGAACCCATCTCTTCTCGGTGTTTCCTCGCGAGACTGAGTGTACCCCGTTCCAACCCATAGACCAGAATTAAATTTCTTGGCAGAGCCGGGAATAAAACATGGACCTCCGTCAAAAAAATAACGGAGAGCTCTCAGTATTAACATTTGTAACCTGTTTTATAAGCTTTAAAATGATATAGACTGTACATTAACATTTTGGTTTTCATTATATTAATCTCAAATTATAATAGCCGCCTTGTCAAACACTTAAAAGACGTTTAATATTTAAATTAATACGTACATGCTTCGGTATACAATGATAATCGTCAGCGTAGATTGAAATAATAAAACAATCTTAAAAACTATGTTAACAATTAATGCCATAGTGATAATGGATATCTTTACAAAGTACACATTAAAATTTAAATAAAATGAAAGGTCACAAAAAAACAGAACAATACATAAACGAAACAAGACTAAAGTTAATATAAATCTACCTTAATAGATTGTCTACATTATACTTCTTCACTATGGTTCAATATAATGAATCGGATCTCCTGTTGATTGCTAAAAGGTGTTGTTTCCACGTATAACGAATTGGTGAAATGCGTAACAATTTTTGACTGATAAAGTCCTCTAACCTTGAAAAACGTTCTAGTTGAACCCAAACTTTCTATACTAGGCCTATATTAGACTGGATTTATTCAATACGGCTAAATAATAGTATATTGCTTGCCACGGTGGGTGAGTGGTTATAGTGTCGGATTACTAACCCCCAAGCTTGCAGGTTCGCTCCTGGCCGGGGTAAGTGATTTTTTGAAAAGCGGCAAAAATTACATGTCATACGATGTTGGCATGTCAAAGAAACCATTTGAATTCAGTAGGCCGTGTTCATAATGACAAAATTAATCTCGGGATTTTCCACCAACACAAAGTTCCTCCATTCTCTACTTGAAAGCGCTGTAGTGTCAAGGAGTTTAGATATCTAACCTCCTTGACTTTCATAGCGTTCAAAGGAACGACGAAATTCGACATGCAAGCTACCCTCTGGGTGTCAATTAACAAAGCTTGCACCAGGCACCCGAGGCCATACGATATTATTATTATTATCAAGGAACAACAAAATTCGACATGCAAGCAACCCTCTGGGTGTCAAATAACAAAGCTTGCACCCGGCACCCGAGGCCATATGATATTATTATTATTATTATTATTATATATTGAAACGGATGTCGCTGATGGATGCTATGGGATGTTGTTTCCAGCCAGGCATACTGATATGGAACAATGCGTAAGATTTTTGAAGTCATCTAACCTTATAAAGAGTCCTGTTGAAATATATTTGTGGTTACAATATGTTGTTTCCAGATGGTCGGACATCGTAAATATGTTTTATAAATGATAAAACCGTCTAACTAACTAACTAACCTCGAATAAAACCAGATGATCCTACTTCTAGGTTAGCTCTGTAGAACTAGCTGTCCAAACGGGTGATTTATTTCATATCATAATTCAATTTGCCAAGTATATTTATAGGTTGAATGAAATAATTGGACATTGACGGGCCAAAATATATGGATAAGTCGAGAATATACTCAACTAAGTATCTTCAAGAAACAGTGTGCACCAACAAGGAATATGCAAATGAAATGTAATGCAATGTGACAATAACAAGGTTTCATTTAGGTATATTGCCACTAAATGTAGTTTAGTGGGGCTACCAGTGCGGTGACAAATTTCACACCCCACCAAAAAAAAAGCGGTTGTTATATTAAATATTAGTAGAATGAGTATTTTGGTTAGTTATTGGACTAATACAGGAGGTACATTTAAACACAATTCCCCCCCACCATGATCGTTTCACTTTGATCCCCCAATTTACACATTTGCAGACTTTAAGAAATCACCTTGTGGTAAAGGTTATTTTTATTCTCTTAAGACTTAAACGATGTGTCATAAAATGTCTACATTCAATTTTGTTCTTATACCAGTACTTCGTCTTGATTGAATGAAAATACTAAAAAGATGAATTATTTTCATACCGTCAAAGTTTTAATGTTAACTCCACGAACTGCCAGTGGAAGTAAAGCTTTTGTCTGCAGTTTTGCACTTTGTAGCAGAATATCGTTGCAATGCTCATACTACTGGTTATAACTTTCATATGATAACATTTTTCCAAAGCTACAACATACAAATTAAAATGTGCATATTGATTTGTATAGTATGCCTAGAATTTCTAATGAGTGGTATGGACTACGTGTTTGAGATAACAAGAGTAGATAGTGAAGATCATCGCAGGTTGACACATTCCGTTAATATTACTACCTTCACATCCAGTTTGGAGTGGGGGGGCAGTAAAACACGCCTCAGGCAACTTCCCTTGTTAGGATTTTCCTAATTGACCCCCGTGGAGAGAACTCATCAGCGGAGCTCGGTATCACCCTTCCTTTTCTCCCCTACAGTCTATTTTTGGAGCTTTAATGCACTCTGGACTCGAATGAGGTTTAAGACAAAAACACACTCCTGTCTCTTAGAACAAGCTTTTGATTAGGTTAAGAATTTGTTATAGCATAGCTATTTACAAATATACCCATACTAGTAACCCACCCCGGCTTCGCCCGGTTGCATTAACGGTTTACCCAGAGTAAGCTTGAAAGGGGTATGGATGGCAGGTCCCAGACGCAATTCAAAATAGGCGAGGTGAACAGCGAAACTCTAAACACATATTAACTCGACACGACTCGAAAGTTGATGCTGGCCGAAGCTGGGGGGATAGACTCACTCGCTACCCCATAAACTCACTCCGAAGCTAATAATTCATATTTCCACTGAATAGAGTTTGTTGGAAGAAATGTAAAATCACCTATAGTGGGCGGTGTATTAAAGATAGAGATATTCTGTCGCGGACCTCATTGTAGAACTTTTTATGCTTACACTCACAGTGGGCCTATATAGATATTTTTAACGGTTTATCCAGCGTAAGCTTAAATGGCGCACGGACGGCAGGTTTTTGTTCGACTTGATTCTATTAAATCGTTACTGCTCGGCTTCATGTCGTCACAAATGAATGTTTTTCTCCATAGACCTTCCTCAAGAAATCCTTTACAGAATAGTGAAAACCGCATCAAAATCCATCCAGTGGTTCTCGAGATTACCCGTTCCATCGAAGAATCAGGGACTCTGTTTTATACTACAGTATGTCGAGATGCCCGCGACTATCATTGAAATGAAAACATGAAATAACTAGTATGGGCTATTAATTCTACGTAAGACTTACTAAATACGTCATACAACTGTACCTAGGGATACTTGTAGAGGACTGAACTAATATAAACAGAGCATTTTTTATCTTCCTAAGAATTAAGAGTGTACAGTATATCAACATTGTGATTTAACATGACTCACTCACTCCGGTGATTTAAAATTCATAAAACCCCTACAAAAGTGAAATCATCAGTTCCGCGAATAACGCGCTCAAGTCAGTTGCCAGCTTGCTGGCCGCCGCCAGCGCTAGTGTCGCTCCATCTACCAAGAGGATGCAATTTCGTAACGCAGCGAGCTTCGTGACTTGTGTATTTTAGACTGTGGTAATACAACTCCGTCCTCACAGGTTTACCAATCTAACTTTTGCCCCCGCGAAATATACAGTAGCTTATTTGAAACTGAGGCTAGCGCCCAACAATTGTGAATCCCACCTAGCGGGACAATATTAGCCTTTTTTCTCTTCTTAGCGGGAGAGAAGTTATATGTAAATTAATCTAGTTTTAATTAAAATAACGCGTTTTAATAAGGACTTAGAAAATGCTATGGGTACATTAACACTATTTGTGTGATCGTTATTAACTGCTTGAGCATGAGATCGCTGTCAGCCGAGTTATTTCATATAACATTAATATACGGTATGTCGAGCAATTCCCGGAATTATGGTTATCTCCCAGTTACGAATGAGTGAAAATTGTCTCATGTGTAGCCTAGTGTAAGTTAAACCTCTTTCCCGCTGCATGTAGCATTATTTGAAAGGTAAGATGGACTTGGTAGGTGACAATAATCTTCGAAAATGATACTTTAGGCGTTCAGGGCTAATTGCAATATAAAGCACAGGATCTTGTTGAAAAAAAACTGAATCAACATAAAGATGAGTAGCCTATCGTATAACTCATAAATCAACATGATACACCGTGAGAGGACATGCGCACTTTTGCTGAGACTTCTGTAAATGTATGAGGGCTGGAACGGGATACACTCAGCCTCGTGAGGCAAAACCGAGAAGAGGCGGGTTCGAATCCTGGAAGTGGTTTGCCGTAGTTTCCCAATAATACTCCAGGCGAATGCTGAGATGGCATCTGAATTACAAATACACACACTAATATAGCCATTGCAGTAACACAGGTTATCAGACAAATTTCGCACGCACGCACACACACACACACACCCAAGCACACGGGCTAAGTGCCCACGATGTCGCAAAGCCCATCTTGTGTGCATATGTAAATATAACCCAGTGTATATATTGGGGGCTCTGACGCATCCCGAATGCGAAGTGGGGCTTTGCTCTTTTCAGAGACTCCCTTCAGTGTACTGTAAATACAGTGTAAGGCACTGATAAATAAATATGAAATGAAATGAAAAAAGCCTCTTAATTAATCAACATACCGTATATAAAAAGAAAGCCACAAATTTATACAAAATAGTACAGTACCAATCTGGTGGATTAATGGTAGTTTGATTCACGGTAGATGAAGGTACTAGCTCAAAAGATCTCCACGAGGTAGCTTAGGTCATACGATGATAATAATAATAATTTCTCTACCGTATATATTTCCCATTTCGTGGGTTCGGGGTCGAGGTGAGGTAGGCTACTATGTGGCAGTGGTTTTCACAGCTGGATGACCCTCCTGACGCTATCCTCAACACAGAGCTGGATGGGAAACGAAATGACAATAGGGCAAGGGAAGCGACCAAGGCCTATCAGGAAGTACTGTCCCGAAAACAATTTCATGGAGGCTGACGGTGGGATTTTAACCCTTTGGCCTTCACGTTAATGCACGCACCCGACCAGATCACTGATAATAAATATAATAATAATAATGCTATTTTGAAAAGTTTGAATGGAATAGAAGCATATTTTACTGAAAGTATTTTGTATTTTGAATTGTTTTTTAAAATACTAACTTATTTTGTATTTCCAGGAATTTTATGTGAGTATTTTGTATCAAAAATACATTTTGGGAGTATTTTGCCCAACTATGTATATAACAGATTGAATTTGGAGGGTCCATCTATGTTTATCAGAAATAAGTTAGTTTTCTGGGAATATCACACACACTGTTAATTTAAGGGCCTTAAAATGTCGTTTTCGGAGACCCCTTATAGACTCGCGAATTTTGTGTCTCACAATGAGAAGCGCAACATATGCTTTGATCGTCCTTCTAGGATAATTTTTATATTTCGCCTATTTTAGCATGTATTTTGAGAAGTTTTTCCCTATATCCACCCTTCTACTGTATGAAAAGTACGGTGAGGAGTTTTATAAATGATTGGTGTATTGACTCATGTTTACCATACCTAATTTTACGATGCACCAAGCATCCGAACACGATTTATAGGCGTACATAAAGATACACAGAAAGACAATTCTATTGTCTACGACATATCACCCAGATATCCAAATATGGGTATATTTAAGTATCAAACAAAATCATCTTTACGATGAACCCGTATGTCGACAACAAAAAAAAAGATTAGTTAAAATGTTCTCTCAAACTAAATTCACCTAACGTGTACTTCCTGACGTGAAATAGATTTGAAAGCCTTGTAGACGAAACGCAATACACCTGACATAAAAATGACCCTCTACGTTGTGTTAGGTCCCCACACACAGGAAGATCTCTTTCATAAATTATAAAGGCTTGTGGTGCATGAAAATTCAGGTTCTTTAGCTTCAAATGGCCCAAATTTCTAAAAGCCGCAAAAAATGCTGATTCAATTCAGGAATTTTTGAAAATAATGTTGCTGTTTGTAGATATAATAGACTTTCTGTACTATATGTCGCACGTGAAATTGCATGAAAAAATTCTAGGTTACCCCTTGACCCCCTTAATTGCATTGACGAATTATACAGTCTACGTTGGTTCCGTGATAACCTTATAGCCATTAGCAAACTTTCACAGAAATGTAATAAATGGAGTAGCCTAATTATAATAATTTCGTATGGCCTCGGGTGCCGGGTGCAACCTTCGTAATTTGACACCCAGAGGGTAGCTTGCATGTCGAAATTTCGTTGTTCCTTGAATCACTATGAAAGTCAAGGAGGGTAGATATCTAAGCTCCTTGAACACTATAGCGCTTTCTAGTAGAGAAATGAGGAACTTTGTGTTGGCGGAAACTCCTGAGGTTAATTTTGCCATTATGAACACGGCCTACTGAATTCAAATGGGTTTTTTGATATGCCAACATCGTATGACATGAGAGTCAAACTTTTGCCGCCTTTCAAAAATCACGTACAGGCCGGACGTTTGTTTTAGACGATTGCCCTTGACCTTGAAGCCTGCGGGTGAGCCTATACACAGTCACTCTCTCACCCTATCACTTCACATTTGTCACCACCGATCTGATATAATGGAATTCCAGACTTGAGCAGACAGTACAGTCCACGTCGAAGTATTGTGTGACACGGAAGTACACGTTACGTAGTTACGAACAGAACGTCATTATATTTGCCAGTGACTATACTTCAGCAATAGTGTGAAACAGCTTTATCAATCATCGGAGCGCTTGGGGCAGCTGATAACAACACAGGTACTGTAGTAACTCGCCTCCAGGCTTCCATTAAGATTTTTCACTCGTCTAAAACAAACGTCCGTCCTGTACCACGGCCAGGAGTGAACCTGCAATCTTGGGGTTCGTAGACCGACACGCTATCCACTCACCTACCGTGGCAAGGTATAAATGGAGTGACATTGCTTCTTACAGAAATAGATGGAAAGTTGGATGCCACCCCTTGAGATAATGTTGTCATGGTTACCGATTTGCATTCCTTCATTAGTTTGTTAAATTAAATTAAATTAGTTTTCTGGGAATATTTCAGAAACTGTTGGATTTAGAGCCTTATAATGTACTTTTCGAGGACCCTTTAGGGCCCCCGAGTTTTGTTTCTGGCACCAAGGGGCTTTGTCTCGTCGTTGTACGCCATAATATAATAATAATAATATAATATAGGGATATGAATATAATAGACCTGCCGTACCACACCCGCAGATGTAAATCGCCTGAAAAAATTCTAGAGTACCCCTTGACCCCCTTAAGCGCATTATACGAATTGATGAATTTTACGGCTTAATTTGGTTCCGTGATAACCTTCTAGCCTTTGCAAACTTTCACACTAATGTAATTAATGCAATTGCATTGCGTCTTTCAGCAATAGATGGACCTCTGAGAATCTGTTGCCATGGTTACCGGCTTTTATTTGTTCATTAGTTTATGAAATGAAATTAGTTTTCTGGGAATATCTAAAAAAACTGTTGGTTTTAGGGCCTTAAAATGAGGTTTTGTCTCTGACATTGAGGGGCTTGTCCACAGACAAACAGACAGACAGACAAAACATTATTTTCCCGCGCATCCATCATAAAACAGTTTGAAACGCGTAAACAACTCAAATTTCCGTAGAAATTCAGGAACTTTCATTTTCATATTAGAGAGATACTGTATACCGCACCGCTCGGTGTTGACCGTGTTTTATTGCACAAATTTAGGTTTTACTCGCTAACCATCGGAGATACACGAAAAGTGATAAGGACCTTTCGGATAGAAAATTAAAATGTAAAGATCATGTATTCCATCAAAAGTTTGCTATTTCCTAGCGTTCTCTTTTTATTTGAAGTGGAAATATGAAATTTTGAAACCAAAGGGTGTAGTGACGTCACATATGTGGGTTTTACTCGCTAACCGTTGGAGATACACGAAAAGTGATAAGGACCTTTCGGATAGAAAATTAAATGTTAAAGCTCGTGTATGCATCAAAAGGTTGCTATTTCTTCGCGTTCTCTTTTTATTTGAAATGGAAATATGAAATTTTGAAACCAAAGGGTGTAGTGACGTCACATATGTGGGTTTTACTCGCTAACCGTTGGAGATACACGAAAGCTGATAAGAACCTTTCGGATAGGAAATTACATTTTGAAGCTCGTATGTGCCATCAAAAGTTTGCTATTTCTTAGCGTTCTCTTTTTATTTGCTATGGAAATATGAAATTTTGAAACCAAAGGGTGTAGTGACGTCACTAAAATGGTCGCCATTTTTAATAGTGCAAAATATCGAAATTAAAAGTATCCTATATGTAAACATGGTAAATCAGCTACATCCATGCAAAATTTCATTTAAATCGGACCAGTGGTTCTTGCGTTATTGAGTAACAGACAGACACACACCATCTCATTTTTATATATTAGTATGATTATACCAATAATAGTGAATAATAAATTAATTACCTTATATCCAAAAATTCTATTTTTTTAATCTACTATTTTTTTATTCAAAACTTCTAAAAATTAATTGACGGCCCAATACTCAAGATTTTTATTTAAAAAGTAAAACTTTACATTAAGTTTTATCAATTTCTATTCATCCATAAAAAAATAATCTAATCATAATTCTTTTAAAATTTCTTATTCTAAAAAGTAAAATACTTTTATAATTATAAATCTCATTATCCAAGAAATACTAATTATACACAAATTTATAGTACCTGTACTTTTAATAAATTTTATAAAGTAGAATTTAGAAATATTAAGGAGAAGGCCTTTTTTTAAATGAATAATTTAGAACGTTTAGACTTGATAATTTATTTTTGAGTTGTGGAGCAGGTAAAGTAAGGTTTCTATAAGTTGTATGTGGCCCACCAGCCCGCAGCGCGCCATGCCAGATGATCAGGCTGTCGCCTAATCTCCAGGCAGGCCCTGCCCCTCGCAATCGAAGCCATCCCTGATTACGGGTAAATCAGGGTGGCTAATCACGAATATACTATTAGTTTTGCCATAGTTTCCTATACCAGCAAACTAGCTCTTTTCCAGATCAGTTGGTGGCCCTGAAAAGGGCCGTTTATTTTGATGGCCCTGAAAAGGGCCGTTTATTAAGCCAAGGCTCGAGCGAGGAGACAGCTTTTCACAGATGCTAATCGTCAATAGCAGCCTCAGGGTACACTGATCGAACATGCTCGATGAAATGGTGAAACGCATTTACCCCAAAACGCTGTCGCCAGAGAAATTCGGCCAAATAGTTGCTGATCATTGTACGGTGTGTGCCAAAACGTCGCTTGTTACCTTTCTTGGCTTTCTGCCACACAGATTCGACGTGGTTTGTCGTAGCATGTGTAACAGGGTCGACAAAATTCATGGAGTGATTCACCGTTAAGTGCTGGTAGCCTAAGTTGTTAAGGGCATTATACGCCCCCCACATATCAGACATTACAGTAGTGCCTGGAAGAATATACTGCTGAATTATTGGCAGTAATGTTTGGGCATCTCTTCGTTGAACAGCAACCATAAAACTTTCCTTAGTTTCAACATCATATGCTCCAAATACCCACTGTTCACGTACTCGGCGACCTCGATTGAATTTCCGTCGTACAAAACAGCTTTCATCTATTTCAACTGTATGGCCAACTCCTCCCAGCTGAATGGGATGCTGAATGAAATATTCATGGCAAATATCTCGACAAAACTGCTTCCAGTCGACGATTGTTTTGTTACTTAAATCCAATTCACGCATCAAAAAGGATTGCTTGTCAATTTCATATGCCCAATAGTAAGCCAAAATGATAATTTCTGAAATTGGCAGATGGCTGCCACTAAAGAACGAAAGTTTCCTTACAGAACAGGTTTTTCTGCAGACACGCCCGGCTGAACAGCGCCAAATAGAACCATCTATCCCTGGTCTATTTTCCAAACGCATTTCATTGCGACCCACGCAAGTACCATTCTCACAAACCACTACACGTTTCAAAAGCCCATGATCACGTCCCCACTGGATAGATTGAGGAACTGTTGCTGTGGCCAAGAATAGATCTCTCAGTCGTAATTCGGAAAGATCCGGGAAAGCTCTAATTATATTTGCCATTTTCACAAGAAATGCAACTCGACGCAAACAACGACTGTACAGGAGAAACGTTAACGATAGAGTGTCGTACCAACTGACTCAAGTGCTTTGTCTCGCAGCCTCGCGTCACCCGGAAACAAAATACTATTTCTGGGAAATTCAGTCTACACTGGACAGACTACCCGTGGCGAAGATGACGACACAACGACGGAAATATTTCCCAAGCATGTCCTGTATAATATAACCTACCATGAATCAGTGGCGGCCGGTAATACGGTTGCAGTGTTGCACAACGACCAGATTAATTCATGAAAAACAATTAATACCGTAATAATATTTTTAGTAATAAAAGTTGCATGTTTCCTTTGATATGTATAGGAATTCATAATTCTGTTCTTTAATAATTCCGGAAATCTTATAGTAAGTTACTGTGAGCTGACTGAGAAAGCGAAGCACGCCAGCCGTGTAGGAGCGCTCGTCCGTTTGGTCGTTGCCAGGCCCAAGCACCGACCAGATCTCAACAGTGAAGGGTTTGGCAGAGATGCTAGACCGAGTAAGCCCTATCCCAACAGTTAACACGGCTGGTCGTTGCCTGCTGACTGCAACTAGGAGGCCAAGGTGCAAGCGCGGACGGAGATATCTGAGATGCTTCGTCAACTGTCGAAACCTTGCTTGTCTTGCAATGTTGGGCGTACTTGTGACACTCGCAGTTCTCGCCCTCTTTTATAACTTACGTTGTTTTATTCTCGTTAGGGTTTTCATGTAGACTAACATATATTCCATTCAATCCGATGAAAATGTGATGTCTCTGAACTGCTGCATTCGTTATGAATGAGGTACATCCGTTTTACTGCGCAGTTACCGACAGTAGTGGCTACGCTGGCTAAAGCGCTGCGTTAGGCCATGGGGCCAAGCTCTCTGCTGACTTGGTAGACGCGTGGGTTTGAGCCCCACCGTCGGCTGTCCTTGAAATGGTTTTCCGTGGTTTCCCCATTTTCAACACCAGGCAAATGCTGGGACAGTACCTTCTGACAGGCCACGGCCGCTTCCTTCCACATCCTTGCCCAGTTTCATTCATCTTCATCCATTCCATCTCTCATCCCGACGCGCAGGTCGCCCACGGGCATCGAATAGAAAGACCTGCACTCGGCCTCTCAGAAGGCCACACGAAAAAAAAAACGCGCAGTTGAATACAGTTTTCTCTGATATCAAACAGTCTTTTGCCCTTTCAACTCAGGGGCGCCCGCAGGAGGGGTGGGGGGCGGCTACAAGGAGGGGCCGTGCCCCCACCCCCTGAAATCCCGAGGATATTTCGATTGTTCGTTGTCACACCAGTTTATTTCATAAATTGAAATTTGAGATGTAGGGGTAATTCCACAGTTTTATTTTACTTAATAATTTGGGGTTATTTGAGAATATCTTCAGTTATTTAAAAAATCGGCCAACTGGATTAACATTACCATTTTGATGAACTGCTTGATTTTTAGCCTATTTTCATTTTATGAAGAAAAAATAGACTTATGAGATCACCTTTTGTCCGTGTGTGTGTGTGTGCGTATGTGTGTCTGTGGGATGTGTGTGTGCCCCCCCCCTAATTACTTCTAAACGGCTAGAGCGATTTCAATGACTCTCAGTAAGGTCATAGAACCATTTCAGCCGACCCCGACCGAGCCCTTCAAATTTTACTACGTCTCACCAATCCAACATGGCGGCTGTGCGAATTATTTAACCAGCATTCAATATCTCCGAAACTTTTACCGATATCACTCTGAAATTTTGTACGGTGATAAAGAGCACTACTAAAAGTTCACCTATGGATTTTTCAGAGACCTGGTAACTATTTAACCAACATAGCGGCCAAGCGAATTTGCGACGTTTAAATAGAATTTTCTCGCGATTTAATAATCCAAACGCAATGAAATTAGGTACAGCAAATGTTTATGCACATTGTAATGCACTGGCATTTAATTTAGTTCAATCGTTTACATAACCTCAAGATGGCGGCTGTGCGAAATATTTCACTGGGATTCTATATCTCCGAAACTATTACTGATATCACCCTGAAAGTTTGCACAGTGATAAAGGGCACTACTGCA
This sequence comes from Meconema thalassinum, assembly GCA_946902985.2. Taxonomy (NCBI): domain Eukaryota; kingdom Metazoa; phylum Arthropoda; class Insecta; order Orthoptera; family Tettigoniidae; genus Meconema; species Meconema thalassinum. The sequence continues at coordinate 65,784,735 of OX336389.2, read as the reverse complement.
CGTATATCTATGTAACTTTCAAAAATCTGTAAAGTACAAAACGAACATGGCGGCCAAGCGAATTTGAAATGTTTTAATAGATTGTTCTCGCGATTTAACCATTTGAGCGCAGTGAAATATGGTACAGTATAAGATTATACGTATTGTAATGCACTAGCATCTAATTTAGTTCAATTGTTTACATAAACTCAAGATGGCGGCTGTGCGAATTTTTAAAATTAAGTTATTTCTTGTGTCGTAATCATGCGATCGAAGTGAAAGTTTGCATAATGAAGCTACGCAATAATTTTCATTTAATGGTACATAACTCTATGGCCTATACATATAACAATACAAAATAGCGACCATCCGAAATACAGTATTTAGACGGTTCTCAATATCTACGAATCTTTTACAGCAATCAAACTGAAAGTTTTTATGTTCATAGAAGCTATGAACATACGTTCACCTATAGGACTTTCAATAACCTGGTGGGCACAAATCCAACATGGCGGTGACGCGATGTATATATATTTAAATGGACATTTCTCGCGATTTAACCATCCGAGCACAGTGAAACTTGGTACGGGAAATGCTTATACAAATGTTAATCCACTGACATCTAATTTATTTCAATTGTTTTCATAACCACAAGATGGCAGCTGTGCGAAATTTTAAAATCTCGTTTTTATGTCTGTGTCCTAATCATGTGATTGAAGTTTAAATACTACACGTACATAATAATCTTCAGTAATAGCATATAACTCTAAGACCTACATATATAAAAATCCAACATGGCGACCATCCGTAATATTTGACGGTTCTCAATATCTACGAATCTATTACAGCAATCAAACTGAAATTCTGTATGCTGATAGAGGCAATTAACATAAGTAGGATATTATGAAAATAGGCTTTCGTTCTTGACGTATCTACTTGTTATTTTTTTGTCGATGCATTGTGATACAACTACTTTTTGCCTGTTTTTTTAAATGAACTTTATGACGATGATTGACAAAGAAAAGCGAACTCCTATGGACAAAAACTTCGAACTAAAAAAATATATTCCTCCCATTCATGGCATAAATTCCATGTACCCAACGGTTTAAGAGCAGACAAATAATGAATGTCATGAAACAAGTAAGAAATGAAGCCAAAATTGCGGGGGGAGGGGGTGGTACGTCTCAATATCACCTAGTGACGTATAGATAATGAAATAAAAACAAGATGTTCAGCAAAGAACATATAGCCTACTTTCTCCTAAATATATGGGTATATTTATAACTCTTTGTCCTCATCCCTAAAACCACCTCTACCACCATGTAGTGTTTGTTTTTCTTTTCTATTGATAATTAGCCAGTAAGTGTCAAAATCAATATTATATACTTCATGATGATTGAATAACAAAACTACTAACTTATTTTAATGCATTCACGTCCGTTAATCTCTATATTAAGCCAGCCTGCAAACTTAAGTATCTTTCGTTTTGGGTACCTTCCCCTTTAAAAATCCGCGCCGATCACAGTAGGTTGGTGCTGCGTTCTAGCAGTGAATTAATATTTATCTTGTTTGCCTCTGGGTGTTCAACGAGCAGGCAGTTTAAAGTAGCCAGGAGAGAGGCGATCCAGCTGGCAGTGTTTAAAGGTAATCGGAGCGCGATCGTGGCTAATAGTTGAACTACCAGTATCACAAAATTGCCATACTTCAGGAGGCCAGGTATTTAACAGCGGTATGTTTGGAACAATATTACCCACATAACCCACAAGAGGACAGCACCGTACAGAGACATTAAGAAGGCTGTGGTTGATGACAACGTGTTTTGTGCACATCATTTGTAAAAGAATTCAAGAAAAAAAAGTTAACTGTAGCAGTATTCGATCCCCAGTCAACTGCGTGACAGACTAACACGCTAGCCCAGAGCTAACCATATCCTTAACATCATGGCGTTCTTAACTGATATATTAGAAACAACCTGTTGACAAATAATGACTTGAAATAAACTATTTTTTCACTGCAGTACATCTTCATTATAGATCATTTCATACAAAGTTTATATTATTGAATCAGTAGGGTATATCACATACAACATACTAAAACTACTGAAATATAAGACAGGCTCATGAGGACAGCTGCCATCTTGTCGGGAGGCAGATACGGCTCAGCTCTTTTAAGCCACTCATACAGAATAATATTATAATATTAAATTATAATAAATAACGGATCACGACCTTCAGGATAGCTTAAACCACCCTAGGCTTGATAATCTGAATTGGTGGGTCTTAAGCTATGGATTATAATGGTTGAATAATTCACACGGCCGCCATCCTGAAATGGCAAGGCCGATGACCTTGAAGTTTGGGTGAAAGACGCGTCCTATATAAAGGTATGATATCACCAAATTTGGTAGAGATCGGATGATTAGTTTAGCCGTAATTTGAGTTTACGTTTTGAACGTTTGAGTGGCCACCATTCAGTTTTGGTAAAGATGGCGGCGATATAACGTATGACACTGAGGTGCCCTATGCTAGAGCTACCTCTGTACCAAATTTCGTTCAATTCGGTTTCACCGTGTTCGAATTGATAGGGGGGGGGGGGGACAGACATTCAGAGTACACACACTCACACACACACAGACTCACACACACACATACACACACATACACACACACAGACAGACACACAATTTTTCGCCCTGTGTTGATCTCATAAGTCTACTTTCATTTTTTGCAAAAATCGAAAGTAGGCTAATAATACATGCCCCCCCCCCCCCCCCCCCTCCGCACCCCGCCCCCCTTGAAAATATCTTGCGGGTGCCCATGTACCACCTTAATGAAAATAGTGCAACACCCAGAACATTTAACCGCCGGCCGCCACTGCCATGAATCTAATGAAAATTTCCATTTTCACTAAACAATAATTAAAACCCTTATATATAATTATGTAATGAAATAATGGAATAAATCCAGAATTGATATGATAAGTAAAATATACATAATAAAAATATTAAATTAATTTTGATTTTTATAAAAATAATAATTAAGGGGAAATATTCGGACTATTACACCACCTAAACTCCATAAGTTACGAAGTCACAGGTCATAAATTCGAATTTGCGGCGTGTAATCCGGAAAGTTACGGTATTGTATTCATAAAAATAGTATAGAGACGTTCCTTACGTTGGCTGTGCGAAAAGTCACACCTATCGCCCTTGGGAACAAGGATTCGATTCCCTCCCAGGTACTAAGTCATAAATTCGAATTTGCGGTGTGTAACTCAGAATGGTACGGTATGGTGTTCATAAAAATAGTATGGAGACGTTCCTTACATTGTCTGTAAGAAAATACACACCTAACGACCTTGGGGACGAGAGTTCGATTCCCCGGCCAGGCACTAAGTCATAAATTCGAATTGGCGGCGTGAAACCCGGAAAGCTACGGTATTGCGTTCATAAGAATATTATGGAGACGTATCTTACATTGGCTGTGCAAAAGCTTCACACCTAACGCCCTTGGGGCCGAGGGTTCGATTCCCTCCCAGGTACTAAGGATAAATTCGAATTTGTGGTGTGTAACCCAGAATGTTACGGTATGGTGTTCATAGAAATAGTATGGAGACGTTCCTTACATTGGCTGTGCAAAAAGTCTCACCTAACGCCCTTGGGGACGAGGGTTCGATTCCCTCCCTGCTACTAAGTCATAAATTCGAATTTGTGGTGTTTAACCCAGAATGTTACGGTATGGTGTTCATAAAAATAGTATGGAGACGTTCCTTACATTGTCTGTAAGAAAATACACAACTTGGGGACGAATGTTCGATTCCCCTCCCAGGTAATGTTATAAATTCGAATTTGTCGCGCGCTGCTCAAGTGCAGTCGAAGTATTATTTCTGGTGCAAAACTAATAGTATATTCGTCATCAGCACCCTCGATTTACACATAATTCATGTAAAGAAGTCACATTTCGAGAAAAATGTCCGTACCACCTAAACTACATAAGTTACTAAGTCCCAGGTCATAAATTCGAATTTGTGGCGTGAAACCTGGAAAGTTACGGTATTGTATTCATAAAAATAGTATTGAGACGTTCCTTACATTGTCTGTGAGGAAAGACACACCTAACGCCCTTGGGGACGAGAGTTCGATTCCCCGGCCAGGCACTAAGTCATAAATTCGAATTGGCGGCGTGAAACCCGGAAAACTACGGTATTGTGTTCATAAGAATATTATGGAGACGTATCTTACATTGGCTGTGCAAAAACGTCACACCTAACGCCCTTGGGGACGAGGTTTCGATTTCCTCCCAGGTACTAAGTCATAAATTCGAATTTGTGGAGTGTAACCCAGAATGTTACGGTATGGTGGTCATAAAAATAGTATGGAGACGTTCCTTAAGTTGGCTGTGCGGAAAGTCACACCTAACGCCCTTGGGGACGAGTGTTCAATTCCTCTCCCAGGTACAGTCATAAATTCGAATTTGTCGCGCGCTGCTCAAGTGCAGTCGAAGTATTATTTCTGGTGCAAAACTAATAGTATATTCGTCATCAGCACCCTCGATTTACACATAATTCATGTAAAGAAGTCACATTTCGAGAAAAATGTCCGTACCACCTAAACTACATAAGTTACTAAGTCCCAGGTCATAAATTCGATTTTGCAGCTTGCAGACTGGAAAGTTACGGTATTGTGTTCATAAAAATAGTATTGAGACGTTCCTTACATTGTCTGTGAGGAAAGACACGCCTAACGCCCTTGGGGACGAGGGTTCGATTCCCCGGCCAAGCACTAAGTCATAAATTCGAGTTTGGCGGCGTGTAACCCGGAAAATTCGAATTTGCGGCGTGTAACCCGGAACGTTGCGGTATTGTGTTCATAAAAATAGTATGGAGACTTTCATTACGATGGCTGTGGGAAAAGTCACACCTAACGCCCTTGGGGACGAGGGTTCGATTCTCTCACAGATACTAAGACATAAATTCGAATTTAAGACGTGTAACCCGGAAAGATACGGTATTGTATTCATAAAAATAGTATAGAGACGTTCCTTGCATTGTCTGTGAGAAACACACACCTAAGGCCGTTGGGGACAAGGGTTTGATTCCCCTGCCAGGCACTAAGTCATAAATTCGAGTTTGGCGGCGTGTAACCCGGAAAGCTACGGTATTGTGTTCATAAAAATATTATGGAGACGTATCTTACATTGGCTGTGCAAAAGCGTCACACCTAACGCCCTTGGGGCGAGGGTTCGTTTCCCACCCAGGTACTACTGTAAGTCATAAATTCGAATTTGCGGTGTGTAACCCAGAATGCTAAGGTATGGTGTTCATACAAATAGTATGGAGACGTTTCTTACATTGGGTGTGCAAAAAGTCACACCTAACGCCTTTGGGTACGAGGCTCGATTCCCCTGCCAGGCACAAAGGTATAAATTCGAATTTGCGGCGTGTAACCCGGAACGTTGCGGTATTGTGTTCATAAGAATAGTATGGAGACTTTCATTACGATGGCTGTGGGAAAAGTCACACCTAACGCCCTTGGGGACGAGGGTTCGATTCTCTCACAGATACTAAGTCATAAATTCGAATTTAAGACGTGTAACCCGGAAAGATACGGTATTGTATTCATAAAAATAGTATAGAGACGTTCCTTGCATTGTCTGTGAGAAACACACACCTAAGGCCGTTGGGGACAAGGGTTTGATTCCCCTGCCAGATACTAAGTCATAAATTCGAATTGGCGGCGTGTAACCCGGAAAGTTACGGTATTGTATTCATAAAAATAGTATTGAGACGTCCCTTACATTGTCTGTGAGGAAAGACACACCTAACGCCCTTGGGGACGAGAGTTCGATTCCCCGGCCAGGCACTAAGTCATAAATTCGAATTGGCGGCGTGAAACCCGGAAAACTACGGTATTGTGTTCATAAGAATATTATGGAGACGTATCTTACATTGGCTGTGCAAAAGCGTCACACCTAACGCCCTTGGGGACGAGGTTTCGATTCCCTCCCAGGTACTAAGTCATAAATTCGAATTTGTCGCGCGCTGCTCAAGTGCAGTCGAAGTATTATCTCTGGTGCAAAACTAATAGTATATTCGTCATCAGCACCCTCGATTTACACATAATTCATGTAAAGAAGTCACATTTCGAGAAAAATGTCCGTACCACCTAAACTACATAAGTTACTAAGTCCCAGGTCATAAATTCGAATTTGCAGCTTGCAGCCTGGAAAGTTACAGTATTGTGTTCATAAAAATAGTATTGAGACGTTCCTTACATTGTCTGTGAGGAAAGTCGCTCCTAACGCCCTTGGGGACGAGTGTTCAATTCCTCTCCCAGGTACAGTCATAAATTCGAATTTGTCGCGCGCTGCTCAAGTGCAGTCGAAGTATTATCTCTGGTGCAAAACTAATAGTATATTCGTCATCAGCACCCTCGATTTACACATAATTCATGTAAAGAAGTCACATTTCGAGAAAAATGTCCGTACCACCTAAACTACATAAGTTACTAAGTCCCAGGTCATAAATTCGAATTTGCAGCTTGCAGCCTGGAAAGTTACGGTATTGTGTTCATAAAAATAGTATTGAGACGTTCCTTAAGTTGGCTGTGCGAAAAGTCACACCTAACGCCCTTGGGGACGAGAGTTCTATTCCCCACCCAGGTACAGTCATAAATTCGAATTTGTCGCGCGGTGCTCTAGTACAGCCGAAGTATTAATACGGGTGAAAAACTAGTAGTATATTCGCGATCAGCACCCTCGATTTACCCATACTTCATGTAGAGAAGTCACATTTCGAGAAATAATGTCCGTACCACCTAAACTACATAAGTTACTAAGTCCCAGTTCATAAATTCGAATTTGCGGCGTGCAACCTGGAAAGTTACGGTATTGTATTCATAAAAATAGTATTGAGACGTTCCTTACATTGTCTGTGAGGAAAGACACACCTAACGCCCTTGGGGACGAGAGTTCGATTCCCCGGCCAGGCACTAAGTCATAAATTCGAGTTTGGCGGCGTGTAACCCGGAAAGCTACGGTATTGTGTTCATAAAAATATTATGGAGACGTATCTTACATTGGCTGTGCAAAAGCGTCACACCTAACGCCCTTGGGGCGAGGGTTCGTTTCCCACCCAGGTACTACTGTAAGTCATAAATTCGAATTTGCGGTGTGTAACCCAGAATGCTAAGGTATGGTGTTCATACAAACAGTATGGAGACGTTCCTTACATTGGGTGTGCAAAAAGTCACACCTAACGCCTTTGGGTACGAGGTTCGATTCCCCTGCCAGGCACAAAGGTATAAATTCGAATTTGCGGCGTGTAACCCGGAACGTTGCGGTATTGTGTTCATAATAAATAGTATGGAGACTTTCATTACGATGGCTGTGGGAAAAGTGACACCTAACGCCCTTGGGGACGAGGGTTCGATTCTCTCACAGATACTAAGTCATAAATTCGAATTTAAGACGTGTAACCCGGAAAGATACGGTATTGTATTCATAAAAATAGTATAGAGACGTTCCTTGCATTGTCTGTGAGAAACACACACCTAAGGCCGTTGGGGACGAGGGTTTGATTCCCCTGCCAGATACTAAGTCATAAATTCGAATTTGCGTCGTGTAACCCGGAAAGTTACGGTATTGTGTTCATAAAAATAGTATGGAGACGTTCCAAGCGTTGGCTGTGCGAAAATTCACACCTAACGCCCTTGGGGACGAGGGTTCGATTCTCTCACAGATACTAAGTCATAAATTCGAATTTGTCGCGCGGTGATCTAGTACAGCCGAAGTATTAATACGGGTGCAAAACTAGTAGTATATTCGCGATCAGCACCCTCGATTTACCCATAATTCATGTAAAGAAGTCACATTTCGAGAAATAATGTCCGTACCACCTAAACTACATAAGTTACTAAGTCCCAGGTCATAAATTCGAATTTGTGGCGTGCAACCTGGAAAGTTACGGTATTGTATTCATAAAAATAGTATTGAGACGTCCCTTACATTGTTTGTGAGGAAAGACACACCTAACGCCCTTGGGGACGAGAGTTCGATTCCCCGGCCAGGCACTAAGTCATAAATTCGAATTGGCGGCGTGAAACCCGGAAAACTACGGTATTGTGTTCATAAGAATATTATGGAGACGTATCTTACATTGGCTGTGCAAAAGCGTCACACCTAACGCCCTTGGGGACGAGGTTTCGATTCCCTCCCAGGTACTAAGTCATAAATTCGAATTTGTGGAGTGTAACCCAGAATGTTACGGTATGGTGGTCATAAAAATAGTATTGAGACGTTCCTTACATTGTCTGTGAGGAAAGTCGCTCCTAACGCCCTTGGGGACGAGTGTTCTATTCCTCTCCCAGGTACAGTCATAAATTCGAATTTGTCGCGCGCTCATCAAGTGCAGTCGAAGTATTATTTCTGGTGCAAAACTAATAGTATATTCGTCATCAGCACCCTCGATTTACACATAATTCATGTAAAGAAGTCACATTTCGAGAAAAATGTCCGTACCTCCTAAACTACATAAGTTACTAAGTCCCAGGTCATAAATTCGAATTTGCAGCTTGCAGCCTGGAAAGTTACGGTATTGTGTTCATAAAAATAGTATTGAGACGTTCCTTACATTGTCTGTGAGGAAAGACACGCCTAACGCCCTTGGGGACGAGGGTTCGATTCCCCGGCCAGGCACTAAGTCATAAATTCGAGTTTGGCGGCGTGTAACCCGGAAAGCTACGGTATTGTGTTCATAAAAATATTATGGAGACGTATCTTACATTGGCTGTGCAAAAGCGTCACACCTAACGCCCTTGGGGCGAGGGTTCGTTTCCCACCCAGGTACTACTGTAAGTCATAAATTCGAATTTGCGGTGTGTAACCCAGAATGCTAAGGTATGGTGTTCATACAAATAGTATGGAGACGTTCCTTACATTGGGTGTGCAAAAAGTCACACCTAACGCCCTTGGGGACGAGGGTTCGATTCCCCGGCCAGGCACTAAGTCATAAATTCGAGTTTGGCGGCGTGTAACCCGGAAAGCTACGGTATTGTGTTCATAAAAATATTATGGAGACGTATCTTACATTGGCTGTGCAAAAGCGTCACACCTAACGCCCTTGGGGCGAGGGTTCGTTTCCCACCCAGGTACTACTGTAAGTCATAAATTCGAATTTGCGGTGTGTAACCCAGAATGCTAAGGTATGGTGTTCATACAAATAGTATGGGGACGTTCCTAACATTGCCTTTGAGAAAATACACACCTAACTTAATTGAACCAATGACTTCTGCAGTGTTCTGCAGAGCTAAGAGAGTGCTTTGAGATTGTGTTGCTATCGCGCATCTGTTTTAGCAACGCGACGCGCATGTCAATTGTTCGCTAGGCGCGCATGCGCAGCCTGGGGAATGTCATTTGTTCGCAGCGCGCGCATGCGCACTTCGTATTTTTACGGACTTGTAATTTAAGTACAATATTCCGTACCACCTAAACTACACAAGTGCCGCCATCGTAACTTGCAGCAAGGTATATTACTGAAAATATAGTATTTATGATTGACAAACCTTTCTCGGAGATTTGGGAGTCGTTTTACTTTCTCAATTGCCACTGCTGCACCGGAATAATTCCTTTTAATTGATTATTTACGAAAATAATGCTTTTAGCACAGTCTTCATTTCACTATGGACGCCATCTTGGACACTACGTTATAGGTCATGTGACACCCGAAAAACGAACATCTGAGTACGTTACCAACATGTCCAATACAAAATTCACCATATGACATGTAAAGTTTGAAATTGTTACAAATTTCCACTAAGTGAAGCACTGTCTTGCGGAAAATTACTGCTAGTACCACAAGCAAGGGGGCCTGGGGCGTAAGCCCCAGGTTAGGTTTGTTTTTGTATCTAAAACATTAATAAGATAGAATTTATGTCCGCTACTAGGTTAGGTAATGCCTGGTCGAAAATTACTTCTAGTACCACAAGCAAGGGGGTCTGGGGCGTAAGCCCCAGGTTAGGTCTGTTTTTGTATGTAAAACATTATAAATACATAATTTTTCATTACATTACTTTATTGACGCTCTTTTGTTTACTCGTTCTATACCCGATGTGAAATAGTACCAAATGCGTGGGGTTGGCATTCCTGACTTAGTACGCAAGATGGTTACAAAAGACTTCATTTCTGCTATATAAGTCGTGTATCTATTTGGGATAGCTGGGTGGGTTTATGGCAGCGGAAAGGTGACGATTTGATAACAATTTATGTTTTCACTCCAAACTGTGTATTTTTAATCAGTGATGGTGTTGTAACTTTTCTTTGTATCGTTGACATATGCACCAATACCGTAATTAAGCCTACGAATGCGATGCACAATTTTGAGGTTTAAAGCATTCCGAGAGGTGCTTCATGCCACCAGTGAATATATTAATACCGGTACCACACACATACGATACGGTAATAGTAGTATTAAATGACTTTTATCCACGGTGCCTGTTGTTTTTGAAAGTAGTAGGTCACTGGTACTTAATCTTACCTTTGCTAATAGGGTAGCCTATTAGATATCCTGTAGAAGAACTACAGTATCATAGGCCTAGTATTCATGTGACACACACTTCACATTATTTAGCCCATATGGCAGTAAACATGCACCACAATTGTAAGCCCATAGCTGGGTGCCATAAGCGGTAGCGCTGCACACCGTGAAAATATGTGTATAAAAAAAAAATAGTAATGAAATTAGCCAAAGTACCTGTAGTAATGGTATCTGGAGATGATAAATTAATAGATGTTGACTCGTCCGCTGTCATAGACCCACCCAGCCATCCCAAATAGCGACACTACTTATATAGTTGAAATGAAGTATCTGGTAGACATCTTGTCACTATGTCAGGAATGCCAACCCCGCGCGTTTGGTACTATCTCGCACCGTGTATACAAAGAAACAAAAGAGCGTCGATAATGTAATTTATAATTGCGCCAAATCCAAATCGTCAGTCGTACTTTAACCATGGATTGTGTGGCATGTGAAATTACTTCATAAATTGTATCTTATTAATGTTTTACATACAAAACCAAACCTAACCTGGGGCTTAGGCCCCAGACCCCCTTGCTTGTGGTACTAGCAGTAATTTTCGGCCAGGCAGTACCTAACCTAGTAGCGGACATAAATTGTATCTTATTAATGTTTTACATACAAAACCAAACCTAACCTGGGGCTTAGGCCCCAGACCCCCTTGCTTGTGGTACTAGCAGTAATTTTCGGCCAGGCAGTACCTAACCTAGTAGCGGACATAAATTGTATCTTATTAATGTTTTACATACAAAACCAAACCTAACCTGGGGCTTAGGCCCCAGACCCCCTTGCTTGTGGTACTAGCAGTAATTTTCGGCCAGGCACGTCTTTACGTGTGAAATGGTGAATTTTGTATGCGACATGTTGGTAACGTAGTCACATTTCCGTCTGTCGAGTGTCCAAGATGGCGTCCGTAGTGAAACGAACACGATAAAAATTATTTATTTTCGTAAAAACACTTATTATTGAGGTGCGGCAGTTGTAGTTGAGATTGTGAAACGACTCCCAACAACTCCAAGAAAGGTATGTAAATCATAAATCCTATATTTTCAATAATATACCTCGTTAAAAGTTACGAAAAGGCATATTCTCACGGCGTGCAGAATTACCCCATAAGCTACGTTAGTTCTAAATAGTCCCTCGTGTAAATTTAGATACATGTCTGATCAAGAAATCTTTGCTAGGTAGGCTATATGAATTTAAGGTAACTGTACCGGTTTTCGTCACTGATCCAGTCTTCGTCACTCTCGTATAAAAGTACAAATAATAAGCATGTCAACGGGTCTTTCTCAACACACGAAGTCTTACGAGATGCGTCATATCTTCCTTGCCGATAAGGAGCAACTTTGCGAAATCATGCATGCGATGTAATAGGAGATTCCCTGCGTCAAACATATCCTGTGAGCTGAGCTGTCTTGACGCGCCATTTGCTTCTCGCATGTGCTAAGCACGCGCGCGAGTTAATTATGTGCATGCGTGTTATGTTCCGACATTTTAAAATGTTACAAGTGCGTGATAGCCTATAGTTGGTAATTGTTTCTGTAACATATGTGATTTATTTCGTGCCCACGTGCTTAGTTTTGGTAGAAATGCCGGTGACGAACACTGGATTTAAAAAAATGCACTTTACCAATGCTCGTCATTTGTGACTGAAAACTGGCACATTGTCATTTCTCCTTGCAAGACCTAACTAACAGCGGCAATATACTTATAATGTAGCTCTAAAGTACCCTGTATTAATTAAATTATCATTTGATCATCGTGTCCAGTAGTCATCATAGCTGACGAACTTTAGAGCACATTCGTGACGAACACTAGTGCACGATAATGTTAATGTTTGTGTTAACGTTTCGCAACCAATAAACATTTACAGGGTATTGTTATTATTACGTAGGTCTCTCTTCTTGACGGCCGCACCTCAGTAGGCCTAGTTTTTTTTGGCTAGGCGTGCTACAGAGGATTTTTTATTTATTTATTGAGATGTTAAATAATATATTATTCTAAGACTAAATCTTTGCTTTCAGGCAATATGTTAGATAGTTATTGTTGTTTTAAGGGGCGTAACTACTAGGTCATCTGCCCCAGGCAATATGTCGAAACGCACAGTTCTAAATTATGATATTGAGCAAATGGAAGCTGCTATTAAGGCCGTTGTGGAGGACGGCATGAGTATTAAAAAGGTCGCGGAGAGGAATGGTGTTCCGAGAAACACCCTCTCGGACAAAATTAAAGGAAAATCTCCTAGAGAGAGGAAAATGGGGCTAAGTTCCATTTTAACAAAGGAAGCTGAGGCTATGCTAGTTCAATGGGTAATCTCACTACGAAAAGCGGGGTCCCGGTAACAAAGGACGATTTGCAAAAGCGTCCAGTGCCTTACACAAGAATTGAAGAGGGACTTTCCTTTCAAAGATGGCCGCCAGGAAGGAAATGGCGTGAATCTTTCATAAAAAGAAATCCAGGTCTATCTTTTACGAACCCCTCAAAATTTGACAGTAAGCCGTGCTGCAATTACAGAACATCAAAATAAAACCTGGGTTTCAGAAGTCTACAGCTATTCAGTGGAAAACGACTTCCAGTCTATTTTGTCAGACCCTCGGCGACTGTTCAACGCTGACGAGACTTTTTTTTTTTCTCAATCCGAAAGGTAACAAAGTGCTGGCGAACAGGGGTTACAAGACAATATATCAGCAAGTGAATTCGGATGAGAAAGAATGCTTGACGGTACTTCTAACAGGCAATGCCCACGGCGATATTTCTCCTTCCCTTGTAGTGTTCAAGTATGAACGTCTGCCGCAAGACATCATTATTGCCTCAATGCCAGCACACTGGGGCATTGGCAAATCGCCAAACGGGTGAATGACGGGGGGAAGTGTTTTACGAATTTCTCAGTAACATATTTCATCCTGGGTTGGTTGAGAAGGAGATTCCTCTCCCTGACATTATTCATAGATGGGCACTTCTCACGCTTGACCATACATACTAGTAAATTTTGTGAGGATCATGGAATTGTTTTGGTCGCTTTACTACCTAATGTCACACACGTACTTCAACCCACGGATGTAGGGGTTTTTAAGCTACTAAAGACTGCCTGGAAGAAAAATGTACATGAGTGGCGAATTCAGAGGGTTTCTAAGGCAACAATCGGTGTTAGGCCTCGGTGAATGGTCATTTTCCGGCCTGTTATGCCGTGGTCTCACTTGTTTAGAGCAGAATTACGATATTTTCCTGCTCGTATGTCTTCTACCCACCAATCTCGCTTCCCGTTGCCGTCTTTTTTTAATATTCCATTTTTATTAAAAAAACATAATTACTGGTGCTGTTTTATTCGTAAATGTTAGCCTGCAAGTCGATAAATCGGTGTATTATGCAACAATTGACAGAAATGCATTATAAACAGCAGACAAGGAAAATTAACAATGTGACGGCAATTGGTGCAAACGGGTGACGAATATAGGAAAAATCCAAATACATCGTGCCGCACACTGGCGCAAAAACACACTTTTTAAAAATACGTAATTTTCCTAAAACTAATATCTTTGATTTTTGGTCTTTCCTAGTGTTTGAGTATAGTTTGAGGTTAGGTACAGTGCTTTTGTTGATTAAATTTACCAAAATATGTACGGTGTATATGATTTCTTGTCTAAATCTCCCTTAACATGATGACCATTGGTGCATTTACCTTATTTGTACTGAGAAAATGTTTTTTAACATTTTCATCTATCCTATTTTGCTTCCATACTTCTCCACTCCTCACCTTTTACTGTGTTCATGTGTTTTATTTCCAAATACCAGTATTGTCAGTGGACCCAGGTCATCCAACCATCCCCTGGACTGTGCCTCCAAGCACTTGAGGAGAGTCCCATGTTGTACAACTCCATCACATTCACAAGAAAATGCTAAAACAATACTGTAATAGATCACCAGCGGTAGCATATAGGGTGTATATTCACAATTTCCTTTCTTTTCTTTGTGGAAAGCATTTTTCTTTGATTGGGGATAGATGTTATCTCAGGCAGGGATATAAAATGTGTTTGATTGAAGTGTAATGTTTTAAGGGGTGGAGAGAGTACAAATCTCCCAAAGAAGGAATACCCCGTTCAATAACTTGCACCCTACATGAGTCAATGCAGGACAATATTGTGGCAGCAATTTCAGGAACTCTCAGGGCCTAAAATTGCTTTAGCACATGTCATTTTCTTCAGTTTCTACCTACTCAACATTTCATTTATCCACCCACCCAAACTATCTGCGTGTAATCATATGTCAACCCAGCAGCTTAGCTGAGTAGGCCTATATCGGGCCATGGTCCAAGACTGTAATGTGGAAATGCAACAAGTCCAAAGATTTTAATCCCAGTGATGACATTGATCATCCTGAGTGTGGCTCTTCAGGGGTACCCACACTATACCAAGGCAAATGCTAGAATGCTACTTACGGGTACCTGTAAGTCCTGGGTCACCTACCCCAAACTTGTTCCAGGTTTTCCTTAAAATATCATCCATAGAAAACTTACTAAATCCACTGTTTTTATTACAGTTACATACTGGTACACTGCTATAGCCACCTCAAGTTATCAGACAAAATCAACACACACCCAGGTACACAGGGCTGTTGACCAAGATGTTCCAACAACCATTTGATAACATATTCTAACATTTAAATTTTTTAAAGTGATAAAAACCCATATTTAAAAACTACTTTTTGAAAGAGTAGTGAACCTGAAACCTCCAATAAAACAGTGGTCTGCTTCATAGTAAGTTCTCCAAAACCTACCCAATTCGAATGTTATTATGTTAACCAAATTTCAAGAAATTCAATAAGCAAGCAATTAACAGCTTGGCTTCGACTGTCCCATACATGACAACTGTAATTAAATGGCAAACAGCAGATTTCTGATAAAAGTTGTTAGTGCATTACAAATGATAACTGTTGTACTGGACATTAACGTGGATCAATAACGCTGAATGCCCCTCGACCAATTTTGTAGCATATAGCAGTCTTCACCAGTCTCATGTTGCACATTTAACACAAACATTTTTTTATATGCACATAACAAGATTTTATGCTCAGTTGTAGAGAGAGCATAAATGAGTGTTAGGGACTTGGTACTCCAATCACTGTGTAACCTTGTTAAGTCAATGGAGGACAATATTGTGGCAACAATTTCAGGAACTAACAGGGCCTGAAGAATTAACTAGTTCAGAGTAACATTACAACCTTTTATTTTTATTAAATACTGCATTAGTACATTTCATTTCCTTCAGGTTCTGCCTGCTCAATATTTCATATTCTAATTATTCTTTCATTTTGCCCATTGTCCTCTCCACACAGTGGCTTCTGCTTGCTCTGTGTTGTTAAAGGCTCCTCCAAAGCTACCTGCAACATGTTAGAGAATAACAAGTGATGTGTCGAGTGTACTTAGCTACTGAATTCTCACCATGTTTAAGCATTCATTTATCCTTAGGGCATAAAGTGCACTAATTTACAGTATAAATAAATAATAAGTAAAAGTCGAGGAAAAAGTCATGCTAAATAATTTGTTTTATTTAATACGGTAGTGCATGTTTTAAGTTTATTTGCCTATTGCTTGGGAATTAGTAACTTCTTGCTATGTTTGATGCTGACGTACTAAAACTGATAGCATCAGAAGATTTCATTCCTCCCCCTTTCAATTAAATGTAGTCCTGTGTAACAAATTTCACAGAGGCTTATTTATCTTTATATCAAAATGTTGCCATAATTATTTTGAGACTGTCGTAAACCATGCTACTGAACCATTGTGCTTATGTTGTCCATAAATAGCAATCTCAGCATAGTTCCTGTAAACAGATAAGTTTGCCTCTCTACTGCAGCATGCTAAGGAGACCTAGCGTTGGACAGTACTGGTCAAGGTTTTCTTAAATTTAGAATATGGTAACATGACCTATCTAATCAATACATTACACTATATACATTATAGAGATTTAAATTATTGAAACTTTTCAGTTTGTATCTCAAATAAAGTCAAAACTTCCACATACACCCCAGTGCAAGGAGCTGATGACCATGTACTAATCCCCAAACTGAAGCAGAAACAAAAAAAGACTGCTTAAACCCTATCAGAGATTGGTATCAAGTTGCTTTAACATGACCTGTTCATCAGTAAGCTATTGTAGCCATTGCCAGCGAAGGTTGCAAAAATGTTCAGGCTCTTGGATACTCGTGAGCTGGCTCCACAACACTGAAGTGGAGAGCTGGGCAGTGTAACTGAACAGAAATGCCTGGTCACACTGAATTGTGAGCACGAGTTCAGCCCTGGCATACATGATAAAGAATTCACTGTAATTTACTGCCCCCTATGAATGGAGTACGACCAGAGGAAGAAGAGGTAGGCTACAGTATATTTCAGGAATTGGATTTTAATGGCTGCATATATGACCAAGAAGGCTTTCAGCTGTTGGGTCATGTGTTGTAAAAATAGTTGGAGTGTAAGACCTGCACTATACCATGACCAGTTGCAAAGAGCAGTATGTCCTGATAAACAAAATGTTCAGGAGAGACGAAAAACTGATATTTTGATTCCCAGAAAAGAAAATAGGTTTGCATTTCTTCCATTAACCTTGTGCATGTCTCTACATTTATTACACCAACTTTGGAAAATGGTGGGGGGAGGGTATTGTGTAAAAATTATTAATAAATTTGGACATAAGCCCTTTTGCAACCCGATTGTGGACATGCTGCCTTTTGCAACGGGAAAGCTATATGGCCAAGGGTGGGGAAGTACAAATAATGAAGATAGTTGTCATAATATATTCTATATTAGAAGTATGAAAGTACAAACATCATGAAACTAAAAGATAATCATCCGGTGAAGACCCTCTTGTTGAAATCATCTCAGATTCCTTCATTATCTTCATTTATGTCACCAAAGTCGGAAGGCGCATCTTCAACCTCATCATCCATCGTCGTTTGGATCTTCGATGACATCTCTGAAATATTGAAGCTCCGGCAAACTTCTCCAAATATCTCTATAGTGCTTGAGAAGTAGATTTGCGACGTCACTCTTCTTGGATGGTTTCATTAGCACACCAGTAGGGATCAAACCTGGGTTGATTGAACTTATAGTCTTCCCACGTTTACACACACCCTTTGCCACACCAATATTTAGTTCGTAATTGGGTTTTCCTTTGAGTAGAATGCTTCCTTGTCTCCCACAAGTCCAACCCCTCCTCCACGTGGTGGGAGACGGGCAACGGCATGAAGTAGGGGATTGCCTGTAGGGGTGAAGTACAGTGGGGACTTTGTGTGCCCCGGGACCGCTACGGTAGCTGTGAAGGCTCTATGGGAACCCTGAAAAGTGACGGCTGACGGGGCTCTGGTGAAGCTACGATAGGCCTAGCAAGCCAGTAGTGGATACCATATTTGCTTTCAAACCAGGAACAGGCCTCGGAAAGGACGGATGCAAACGACGACGACCCGGATATGCTAATGGACTACGAGTTGGGACATTAAACATACAGACACTGACAGGAAAAGTGGAGGAGATTGTAGATGTGATGGAGAGAAGAAAACTGGATGTACTGGACTTGGCAGAAACAAGATGGAAAGGAGAAGGTCACAGAGAACTGAGGAAAGGGTACCGGTTGTACTGGAGTGGGAACAGTGAAGGAAGGAGCAGCGGAGTAGGAGTAGTTGTGAGAGATGGAATGAAGGAAGAGGTAAAGGGAATAAGTGACAGGATCATGAAGATCAGAGTAACTGTAAAGGGAAGAAGCCTGGAGATAGCCCAGGTATATGCCCCTCAAGTTGGATGTACAGCTCAAGAGAAGGAAGACTTTGAGGAGGAGCTACAACAGCAGTTGAATGGGCAGAGCATCATTGTCATGGGAGATTTGAATGCACATGTAGGAAGTGAAAGGCAAGGATATGAAAATGTATTGGGAGCAGAAGGATGGGGTAGCAGGAATGAAGAAGGGAGAAAGTTGCTGGATTTTTGCAAGAGAAACGGTTTAGTGGTAGGCAACTCCTGGTTCCGGAAGAAAGAAAGTCACAAGGTAACGTGGTACAGCAGTGATTTAACAAAGAAATCTTTGGTAGAGTACATGCTGTACGACTGGGAAATGAAGAGAAGTGTCAGAGATATAAAGGTAATACCATCAGAGGCCTTAGATAGCGACCACAGAATACTTGTAATGAACCTGGGAGTTGTTAAGGATAGCAAGAGGACAGAGTACCAGGAAAGGAGAATCAAAGTATGGAAACTCAAGGAAAAGGAAGTCAAGGAAGAATTCCAGAAGATAATAAGGGAAGGGATGCCAACAGACAATCCTAAAACAGGGGAAGAGGAATGGAAGCAATTCAAAAACACAATGGTGGAAGCTGCAGTGGCAGTATGTGGAAGAACAAGCAACAGAAAGCGGTGTAAAGAGACACCATGGTGGAATGAGAGAGTAAAAGAAGCTGTGGGAAGGAAGAACAAGGCTTTCAGAGTGTGGTTCCAGGAAAGAACTGATCTGACAAGGGAAGATTATAAGATAAAGAAGAAAGAAGCAAACAAGATTGTCGCAGAGGAGAGGAAGAAGTGGATGGTAAAGTGGACAGAGATGATGGAGGAAGACAGCAGAGGAAATAAGAAAGTACTTTATGGGATGGTCAAAAGTAAGAGAAGAGGTCTGCGAGAGGATGTGGTAATGATGGACAAAAGCGGAAATGAGGTACACAACAAAGAGGCACTCAAGACAGTGTGGAAAGAGTACTTTGAGGATTTGCTGAATCCAAATGGTCATAGGGAGGAAGACAATGTATTGGAAGATGGAGAAGATAACACAGGAATGGAAAAGGACCTGACTTGGAGAGAACTGGAAATGGCTATGGACAAGATGAAAGGAGGAAGGGCACCAGGTGTGGATGAAGTGAGTGTTGAAATGGTGAAGGCAGCAGGGGAGGTTGGGAAACAGTGGCTGTACCGGGTGATGAGGGTGATATGGAAGGAGAAAAGGACCCCAGAAGATTGGAAGAAAGGATTAATTGTCCCAATATTTAAGAAAGGAAGCAGAAAGGAGTGCAGAAATTACAGGGGAGTCACACTCATAGCTCACTGTACCAAGATATATGAAAAGATATTAGAAAGTAGAATACGAGCCAAAGTGGAGAGAAAATTGAGAGAGGAGCAGTATGGATTCAGACCTGGGAGATCAACAGTGGATCTCATATTTTCAGTGAGACAGCTCCAGGAACACCACTACGAATTTGGAGAGGATCTGCTGATGGCCTTCCTGGACATCGAAAAGGCCTATGATAGTGTGTGTAGGGAGAACTTTTGGAAAGCAATGGAAAACATGGGAGTGGAAAAAGAGACTGTAGGCAGAGCGAAGGAGATGTATTGTGGAAGTGTGAGTTGTGTGAAAGTTGGAGGGGAAAGAACAGACTGGTTCAGAGTAATGAGTGGCCTGAAACAAGGTAGTGCGCTGTCACCCCTTCTCTTTATTGTGGTTATGGACGAGGTAATGACAGGGATAGCAGGAAAGATAGGAGAAGATAAGATGAAAGCAATGGTGTTTGCAGATGATCTCATGGTCTGGGGAAACACGGAGGAGGAAATTCAGGAGCAACTGAAGGCTTGGGAAGAAACAGTGGGAGAGTACGGATGGGGTAAATGTGAGATCCTGTTAATGACCAGGAAAAAGGACAGACCAATGAGTGGGATAACACTTGGAGGTGGACAGCTGAAGAAGGTGGAAAGTCTCAAGTACTTGGGAAGTATAGTGGAGGAAAATGGGAGAAATGACAAAGAGATTACGGAACGTGGCAGACAGGCTGAAGCATTTCTGAGAAGCATTAGGAGCTTAGTGTGGAATAAAGATGTCCCACAAAAAAGCAAGGAAGTGTTATACAGAAGCTACTATATCCCGATACTGACCTATGCTTCAGAAATGTGGACAATGAAGAAAAGAGACATAAGCAGAATACAGGCAGGTGAAATGAAGTTCCTGCGAAGTAGGATCGGAGTAACAAGAAGAGACAGGGTGAGGAATGAAAAGGTCAGGGAAATGGTGAAAGAGGAGCCCTTGCAAGGTAGGATTGAGACATCAAGACTGAGGTGGTATGGACACTTAAAGAGAATGGATGAGAAGAAGATTCCCAAGAGGATACATGAGATGCAGATGCAGAAGAAACGACCAAGGGGAAGACCAAGAGATAGATGGCTGAAAGGAGTGGAGGAATGTGTCAAGAAGAGAGGCAAGGACTGGACCAGAGTGACAGCGGAGAGGTGGTGGGAAGAAAGAAATAAGTGGCGAGGCTTATGTTCCAAACAGACCCAGCCTGGGGCTGGAAACTGTACAAGATGATGATGATGAGAATGCTTCCTTGTGCCGATTTTGTTAGAATGAGGTGCTTCATGGGTGCGAACTGGAAGTGCCAAACAGCAGGTGGTTTGATAACATCTTTAAGAGCTACCTTCCAGTCATAGACCTTACAACCGTTTTCAGAAGAGACGCGAATGACTGTGCCATTTGTTTTGAAAATCTCACATTTATAATAGTCGTCTTCTTCTTAATTATTTTCTCAAGAAGGCAAAAATGCGGTCAGGAGGGACAAAAGAATGACCAACTTGTGGATATGTATGGAAAATGGTTGTTACCACAGGACATTCACTAAGAAACTTTGCTAACATTCCAACCATCATGTGGTTCTTATTCTGACCTCCACATCCGTCTGAGAAAAGGCGGGTGTGTGGATGCCAGTAAGGTCAGTGTTTTTTAAACGGTCATACACACAAGATGCTATTTCATTAGAACTTTTCATGTGTTCATTTTCAAGCCATACATACATAAACGTAGTACTCTCCTTAGTTTGTGCTGCTTTGGAGGTACCACAACACATGGTAAAGTTGTGAACATATAATTGGCGTGAAAAATATGCACTTTGGTCTGGCACCTTTGGCAACACCTGACTTTTTGACAGTCAAATTAATATGTTAGTTCCCCATCCTTCTCAGTTTGCAGGTGTTGATAAAATGCTGCAGCTTTCAATCTGTGCAGCTTTAACTGGACACTTAAATCATCCTTTACCACCAAATCTTGTGTTATCTTAAGTTTCTCCTTCAAAGCAATAAAAGTAGAGCAACAGTCTGTTGGTGGAAAACCAAACCCTAAATTATACTCCTTATTGAATCTAGTTCTAAAGAACTCATATTTGACAGACAGTGTTGCCTTTTCATTATACATGTGCCAAAGAGAAGATATTGTAAAGTCGCTGGACAGGTATTGGCAGGTCACATTCTTGCCACGGCAATAATGGGATTGAAGTGGTTGCAACTTTTCAATAAATTCTTTCACTGCTGCTCGATGCTGTTCAAATCTCCCCTCACATCTGTGGCCTCCACGGTTTTCTTTAGGAGAAGAGCCAGTTTGAAAAAATCTTTTACAAACCACATCTACTCTTTTCTCTGTAATGGCAAACACAGATAAGAACGCTTTCTTACACACTTGTACAAGTTCATGTCTAATTTCGCCTATGTGCTTCGGAAGAAAATAGGTTACTGTTAGTTGCTTATTGAACCTCCTTTGTCGTGACCTATTCCTGCTTACCGGTACAATTTTTGTGAACCTCAGTATTACCTCATCTTGCTTAATTTTATGTGGCACTTCATAAAACATATTATGTGCTCTTCGGACGTCATGGAGTGTTAGGCTGGTGCACTGAAAACACTTCCTGTTCTCAGGGTGTATACAATTCGGAAGGGCTGGGAATCCCTTTGCAGAGTGCCTGTAATTACAAGGAAAACGGAGTAAGTCCATTATTATGGGATGCACCTAATTTGAGTAATAAAGTTGTAAACTACAGAAATGATGTGGTTACTACTTACTACACTGTAGTTAACTACATCAATTTCCCCACATACTAGCCTACTCAGACTAATAATTAATCTTTACGCATTTGCAGTATTATTGAAAGCAATTACCAGGAATCAAGAATAATAATAAGACCATAATACCGTACTGTACCCTTTACGTTGTTCTACAGCACGTTTCCATTGTGAAGGCAAGGGGATTTTCTTCCTTTCCCTTTCTCAGCAGGGGCTGTCTGTCCCTCATGTCGTATGGCATCTGCCATATTCATATTATCTTTATAACTTTTAACTTATCAACGTACACAGAAGGACGTACCAGTAAAGACAATAGTATTCATATCGCGTAAACAAAGCGAAATGTTCGCAGGCATTCAACTGTTATGTAAAGACAGTTCTACCAACTTTGTTTCACGAAACAGTAGGTTTATATAAATGATAAGGTAAATTGTACCAACTGCATCCTAATAGCATCCCGATATGTCACAAATAAATGTAATGTGACATACTGTACTCCCTTCTGCAACAGCACTGTTAACTGTCTAATGATTAGTCATAGGACTTACTCCGTTATGCAGCAGTAACACTGTATACATGACTTACTCCCTTTTGCTTTTCAGCCATGGTGGGACATACTACTTTCTGCAACTGGATGGCATTTTCAATTGTAAATTTAAGTGGGAGTTCCTACGTTTTACTGCAGTTTGATTTGCGTTACCAATGTGCTATGGTGGGAAGAACAACATTATGCCATAACATCATTTTTCATATTTTTGGACTTGCTCCCTTTTGCAACTGGGCGACTGTTTTAACTGGAAGCCTCCTGGAGTACGATACAGTATATTTATTTACATACCATACCAGTACTTCTTTTATCTAGGTAATATAGGCTACTGCACGTTTTTCTACCCACTTATTTTTAAGATTTTCCATACCAACAATGTTGCAAACGTTATAGTAATCAATTGCAGCTTACGAGAAAGAAAAGCAATGAGTTTCCAAACATGATGTATGGTATGATGTTGCCATTGGAGTAGGCCTAATAATACTAATATGGCATTAATTTGCAAAATTAAATTAAAGTTTTGATTTAAATAAACCTTTGGATACCATACTACTGGTATTCCAAATCTATACCATTACCTAGCAATGCATGCTAGTATATTATTTTTTGATGGATTATTTTAAGATTTAGGGCCCTTGGTTGCCAATAAAAAGGATAGCCTGTTGTCCATTGTGATACAATGACAAGAGTTTCAAGCAATGCTAAGCAAATAAATTAAGCAATCGATAGTTTACAATATCTAGGCTACTGATTCAGTGTTCACTACCAGTAGCCTACTTACCTTGAGGAATGAGCTAGCCTACTTGTGTTAGCATGTATTATATAGGCCTAACAGTGTAATTGATGTAAAATTATACTTATGGATACTTTCAGGGTCCTAATATCAGGTATCAACATGATCTTTCCCTATTTACATTTTGAAACTCACTTCATTATACTCTGTGAGCAACCAGAATAGGATTGACAGTTCTCGCCTCGCCATGTGGTCAGGGAACAAGGTTGCCAAACATTTAGAATAACAAGCGATCACACTGTACATGCCAGAGATACAGCTGACCAGGCACTGACGCACGTGGGCTGCAATATTGCAACGCAGAGTATTATGACATCAACTATGGGAACATGGATTGGTCAATAG
Organism: Meconema thalassinum; assembly: GCA_946902985.2. Classification (NCBI taxonomy): domain Eukaryota; kingdom Metazoa; phylum Arthropoda; class Insecta; order Orthoptera; family Tettigoniidae; genus Meconema; species Meconema thalassinum. The sequence goes on along the minus strand of OX336389.2, from coordinate 65,760,654 downwards.
GCAGAGGGGTGATGACTGACGTGGAACTTCTGGCCAAATGTCAATCCTATTCAGGCAGCTCTCAGAGTATAATTCATAAAACTATGGTACATGGACCAAATTCAGCTATTGCTGATTATTTTCAGGTTAGGTAGATAGGTGGGGCAGAGAAATGCCCTACTATACAACATACCGGTAAGTAAATGATGTTGAAGGAACTTACCTTCATGGATTTCATACAGGAGGAAGCACTGTGATTTGTATGAAAATCACAAGTTGTATGAGACCACAATTCACATGTGATCCCACTTTCAGCACAGGCAGGACCAGGTTGGATCAGCTAGCTATAGCCTAATCAAATCTGAACCTGAAAGAAATTTAAAAAATGGTTTAAAACCGTGTTATATATCTTTTAGCAATGTAATCGCATCTACATTTAAAAGCTGTAAATAATTATATCAATTGACTTCACCTACCTTTATGGATTCGGTTGCAAGTCCTTTGCAAAATTTCGGCCGCGAATTTGAAGTCCATGGAACATTCTTTTTCCAGTTACCGGTACTGAAATGGTCTTTTATATTACATTGTTTGTCTTAACATTCCCGCTCAAACAAACCTGGTGTGCACTTAGCTTATGTTCTACATAAGTTTTTCCCAACACATTTCACACACTTTCACACAAACAAAAAGCTGAAGATCACTCGGCGAAATGAGTCTAGTGCACTCTATACGTAGAGCCCTGCGCGGATAGATGAAACGTTATCCGCATCCGCCCCGCATCCGCACAGCTGTTATCCGCCCCGCATCCGCACGACTGTTATCCGCCCCGCATCCGCACGGCTGTTATCCGCATCCGCCCCGCACGACTGTTGTCCGCATCCGCCCCGCATCCGCACGGTTTTTATCCGCATCCACGCGACTTTTATCCACAAGTTTGTTATCCGAATCTACTGGCATTACAATAATATTTTCAATGTGTTGCTTTCTACTTTATCTTTTAGACATTTGAGCTGAAAATTGAACTCTTAGGCTATGAACTGCATGCCATGTGCTATGTTTAAAATGAATGTTATACAGGCAGAATTGCAACCCTTTCAGTTTGGAGTGTTAATTGTGCTTAATGACGTCATTTGAATGAGATTAGCTTAAATCATCATCTTACAGTTGTCATGAAAAAAAAAAAACATAACGGAAAAATATGATATGCCATAAACATCCGGGTCCTAGTAAGGGAGAGTGGGGGAATTGTGCGCACCATTACCCTGCTCTGATTTTAAAACGTAACTCACGGAATACCGGTAAACTAATCTATGATATTGAAAAACAAATACATGCAAAACCACTGTAAACACTGGAATTTAAAACTACATTTAATTTTAAATAATTGAATCACAACTGTAGGCTTACCTTCTCATTTGCTGGCTACAGAAAATTACATGCAACGTGTAAAGTTTCTTCATCCAAGCCACACGGTTATCACATAGACATAGCGACTGGCATCATGCTGACTGTCCCTATCTGATAGGTACGATGACAGCTTGTGGGTAGCAGGGGACTGAGTTGCTAGTTGTACTACTAACTCGAAAAACATAGATGCGCACGATTAGCCGCTGCGCACAATTACCCAACTTTCCCCATGATATTCAGCAAGTGCGGATTGTATTCTAAAAATTATCCGCAAATTTACTCCAAACATTATCCGCAGCTTATCCGCTATCCGCAAAGTCATGCAAAGTATATCCGCATGGCAAAAAATGTTGCGGATATCCGCGGGTTTATCCGCGGATATCCGCATCCGCGCAGGGCTTTATCTATACGTGAATATTCTTACTATTTTGCACTGTTGCCATATTGAAATCCTTGAACTTGAAATCAAGTTGAACTGGGATCTCGGAACCCGCGAATAGTTTTATACAACATGGACGACGACTGAACTTGGTTCACATTTTGAACTCCAGTTAATTTGATCCCCAGTCAAGCGATGTTTATACAATCGGCCCTAAGAGTTAGATATATTCGTTGTCCCGAGATTGCCGGTTCGATTCCCAAACGGAGAAATTCATAAATCACTGTATTCGTATCATATTTCAGGATTATTGTAAAATATTGATTCAGATTTCTCTGATAATTGTAGTAACCCACAGGTATGTGGATCCCTTCGATCTATAGTAGCCTATACTATTGCTGTATCACCTGTTGCATTGATATTTATTGACGAAACGGCCTTCAATTGATTACATTTGGCAACGTTGTATTGGAGTCAGGACCGAAGGGGATAACTCAGGTCAAGGTATATTCTTTGAGTTAAAGTAAAAGAACAAAAAATAGTCGAATTGTGTGAAATGACAAATGTCAGGTTTCGTAGGACTGATTTTAGTGTCAGGTAATAGTGTGATTTACATAAATGTTCTTTCGCATGCTCTAGTAGGTCCACTAATACCTCTCAGATTCTGCTTACCTCCATCCTAATGAACAGTTCATTGTATGAAATTAAGGTAACCTATTCCGCTGTGACCAGCCCTTCATTCATGTTTGAACACATTAGATAATTTATCTGGCTGAAATGTGCATTATTTTACATTTCGAGTTTTTCACAGTTAAGACTTAATCTTCAGATAATTTTAATCCATAATGGCTGTGTGCCAGGATCCACCTTAAAAGCCGAACGAGCAAAGACACGTTCCACAAAGGGACTGAGTAGATTCTGAATTTGGAAACTCTAGGTCCGAATTCCGTGCTTGTCAGTGGCAAACCTTTGAGTGTTCAACTGCAATCGCCTTAACAACACAGGTCATCGGACATGCATCATCCACACGCACACTACTATATTTAGCTGTGGGAGCGTGGACTTAAGGAGCAGTAGAGTACACTTCGTGCAGTGCAGTCAATCAAAGAAATATCATACAGTCTAATGATGCTTGCCAGTCATTGAGCCATAATTGAACCTACTGTAACATTGGTGACATGTTAGCTGTCCAGAAAGCACTGACAGGGCTTGTCAACCCAAGATAATCTTCAGCTAACATCAGAAATCATCATCATAATCATATTTCCTGTATTTCAAGTGAATTCTTTCTGATATTTCCATAACTGTGCCTCTGCTTTAAAATATGCCAGCTACAGTTACTGTATACCATGTTGTAGGTGAGAAATGGCGGAGCAATCTTCGAAAATGGATCAGCGAGTGGAGGTGGCGGGGAAGGAGATGCCGGGTCAAGTGGCCTATGTGGGGACCACAGGGAATCCTGTGAGTGCGGTGGACACTCCACTGTCATCGACAGTATCTTTGGCCACACCTGACGAAGGGGGACGGATTAGCAGGTACAGTCTCATCCCAACCATTGCTTGTTAATAGAACTCTGTTATGTGACCAGGCTTTTGGAAGATCTGCTAAAGAGAAGAGAGTCTTAGGAGCCTGCAATGAAGAATGCTCATGGAACAGGGTGTCTACCGGTAACGAAAGTATCGAAAAAAGTAACGAATTTTACAAATGGATAACGAAAGTATCGAAAAAGTAACTAATTTTACATACGGGTAACTAAATTTTTCTGATGGCGGATTGAATCATCTAAACTCGCACCACGATTGCGTAAGCTATATTTTCCCGTGCCCGACCTCGAGGAAATGCATACTGAGGATACCCTGAGTGGTATACATCGTTCAGCGTATATTTTCGGCATCAAGAAGACTTTTTAGTTTTGTGTGATTTTTTTTTCCGCGAGACGTTTATTCACGAAAACTTCTGAAACTAATCAGAAACCTCGCATTTATTTGGAGACTATGTCAAATTGAAGTCCAGAAATAACGCAAAATAATTTAATGTCGCAATCTTACGCAATGTTGCTCTTTCGAAAAAGAATTATGATAAAGCTTCGAAATACGTAGGCTATAACTTATTTTAAAAATCTGTCTCGTAAATTTGCGACATCCAGTATGGTTAATTCGAAATTCCGTTATGTCTATTTTTCCTTCGAACTTTGGTTCCATCGGATATATTGTAATCTAACCAGTTATTTCGAAAATTTGTATAATTGGTGATTCGCATTCGAAAGGAAATGTCTCTTGTCGGATTATTCGTGCAATCCTCTCAGAACAATTCTTAATATTTGATTCCTACTTCGGATATTAATCCTCAAGAAGGCCGGCTGACCGCATGACTTGCCTGCGGGAATCTCGTCAAATGGACCGAGATCGACGTCAATTGCGTAAAATCATAATACCCGTCCCTTATCGTGAACTTGTGACCACCAGGACTGCGGGAATCCCGTCAAAGGTCATTGGGCACCAATCACGAAACATTCCGAAACCTACTTGCTACTTTTCCCATGACCATATACTTAAAAGCGTACGGGGAGCGAGAAGTGCATCAACCCACTTAGAAATGAAAGCCTATGTGGCATCGCGATATTAATTTTTCCTTGTCATCCATCCTGAACTGATGAACTCCCAACCACAGCATAGGGACAGCGGGAATCACGACGCCGGCCATACAACATGTCCATAACTACTCGTGAATTTTAACCATACCCAACCTTGAGCTTGCCCCCACCATTCTGTCAGGACAGATAGACAATCGTTCAACGGCCGGGTGCGGCGCGGGAGCTTGCCCCCACCATTCTGTCCGGACAGATAGACAATCGTTCAACGGCCGGGTGCGGCGCGGATTGTATAATATCATGAGGACAACGTGAATCTCGTAAAACGGCCGAGAGCGGCAGCGATTGCGGTACCTCGCGATATTTCTCAGCATTCAATGATGAGGACAGCTGGATTCTTGTCAAAAGGACAGCTAGTGGCGCCGATTGCGAAATAATGCTATATTTTCTCGTGCCCGATCTCAAGGACAATGGAAATCTTGTCGAACGACTAAAAGTGTGCCGATTATCTAAATCGCGATATTTATCCGTGTTTTATCGTGAAAACTACAGGAATCGCGACAAACGGGTGAGACCAGCGCCGATCGTGTAACATCTCGATATTTCTCCGTACTTGACTGCGAAGACAGAGTTCGGTTACAATCACGTAACGTCCCATAAATTTCTTCGTGATCTACCGCGGGGACAAAGGAAATCTCGCCAAATGGTCAAGAGCAAATCAACCTCTTGGCAATTATAAAAACGCCTTGTGCACAAGACTACATATTAGCTGAAACAACTCATTTGATAATAAATATCTAGTACTTATTTATTATTTTTATATTTTTATAACACCCTAAGTGGATTTTTATTTACCGCTTTAAACACAGTTCATTGTTGTTTTTCTTCACTGCGTGATGAGCCCCTTTGCTTACAGACTGCAGACGTATCTTGAATTCAAAGGTAACTAAAATTAACTAAAAGGTAGCTAAAAAGTAACTAATTTTTACTTCATCCTTACAGTGGAAAGATGTCGGGGGCAGCAGAAATGAAAATGTTTTATGATGGGAAAGACATGGTGTGATGGTGGAAGTGGTACAGGTTTCTAAGAAAACTGAAGAGGTAAGGCTACATTTGTGTGGGCATGTCTTGAGAAGAGATGAAGGCTATGTTGGAAGAACGAACAGCCTACTAGTGAAGGGTACAAGAAGTAGAGACGACCAAGGGGGAGATGTGCACAATAGAAAAGAGAAGTAAATGAGGGGTCATCCTAAAAATATGTTCGCTCAAACGGCGAGGGTACTTACAAAAGTGGGACAGAAGTGTACGATCATTTTGGGGGGAAAGGGGGTGCCTGTACGAAAATATGTACAGTTGTTAGGGTTTTTTTTTTTGTTATTTACCGATTCTCAAAATTCAAATGAACTGATTTTTGGCTTTTTCCATCAATCGTCAATTTCCGTTTTCCAGCCAAATTGGGTTGGAGCAAATATGACACCCCTCCACTTTACTGTGTCTGTCCATCCTTCCTCAACCACTGAACTCCATTCCAGGTTTAGTTCTCTCACACTGTCCTTCACCAAATCCATCCACCGTACTCTAGGTCTTACCCGTCCTCTCTTTACAGTCATCAGTCTACATTTCTTGTTTTGGCATTCTTTCATCATTCATCCTTTCCACATGTCCACACCATCTCAATCTGTTCTGCTTCAGCTTATCATTGAGCTTCACTTCCTCTCTCTCCTAGTCTTCCGTCCATTCTCCTCCATATTTGTTTTTAATATAACTTCTTTTGTAGGTTGATTTGTGGAAGGAAAAATTCATCCTGTGTAGCATTCTCGAGATTTCAAAGATATACTTCCTGCTTCTAGAGCTGTACCACAGACCCCATGCGCTGAGTTGGGCAATATTGGGGGGGTTCACTTACGTAGGGGATAGTAATAATTGTTACAATGGGAGGAGAGGGTTACATTTTATGGCATTTTTGAAAACATATTTTATGGATGACCCCAAAGGGTTCCTGTTTCGGAGAAGGAGGAGGACAATTTCAGAATGTCATTTGATATTCTTAACAAAATGATAGCATAGTTTTTATTTTCTGGCTCACAGGAATTGCACAAAACAGGAAACAGCTAAAAGAAATAAGAATTTCAGAACCACCAATGACACTAAACAAGAGTACTATATTCGTTGCCATGGCATAATTGTCACATATCACATTCATATTTGTGCACACGCTGCCGCAAGCTGTCTCTCTGCCTGTAGGCTATAACTCCAGCTACATATGGCATTGACCATGCTTGGCGCCAGTCAAGGGAAGTGAGACTTGCTTCCACAAGCTGGCCTTGTTGCTCGGAATATCAGCCACCGTACAAACAGCTACTATCCCAGTTCACCCGTATGAAAACAGGCCCGACTGCTGTTGGCGAAAACTTATGTAATGGACACCCTGATTAAATATAAAAATTTGACAGGCCGTGTCCAGCTAGCATCAGCCACTTCCGAGGAAACATTGATACGGAGACCCGTGTGTGATGTTCACATGCTGTTCACAATAGGGAAATACGAGAATTATGCGGTGATATACATAATTAAATAAATAAGTAACTAATGATATCTATATATGTTGTTGTTGTTGTTTCCTATGGCTAGCCCGGATTCCAGTCCATCAGCTTTCTTGCATTCCAATAGAGTTGTGTAAGGTTTCCAGAAGTTCTAGCAGTCACATCAAGTTTGTTGCAATGTAGCAGGTGTCCCTTATCCATTTTACTTCCAGGTTCGTGACAAAGTGTGCATTCTTCAGATCTCAGGATGTTGATTCGTTTCAGATGAGCTGCAATGCAGTCGTGGCCAGTGTTAAGTCTGAAGAAGGCTACAGCTTCTCTTCTTGGTGTTAGTTTATATTGATCCCATTTAGCATCAATGTCTTTCCATAATTTGGTTTCTGCTGTTTTCTTTGCCATTGAGATATATATATATATATATACAGAGGTGGCCAAATTATTAGACTAAAGGTCTGAAAATGCATTATTCAATTTTGCTGAGTACACATTTATTTGTTTTTCTATGGGAATTGACACTGGTGTTGTTACAATGATATAGCGACATTTGCATAATGATTTTAGGATTTTCCGTCTCCTACTTTGGCAAAACGGTTACAAATAATTGCCTGCTGTCTCAAGGAACTATTTATTTCTGTGCACATGGTGTTGTTTGTTTGAAATTTTCCAGGAATTTAGTGATTGTTTAGTTACTATTTTCACTTAATTCCATCAGTAGAGCTTTGGTGCTTTATGCTGACATATTTAAACCTACATTTGCGACGTGATTAGAAGGCAGTGCATAACATCGACCTATCAAGGGAATTTTATGTTTATGGGGAGAAAAAAGTGTTATGTCCCCAAGAAAAATTGGGATAACAAGAGCATTGCTAACTGAAGGATACTGCACACAGCAGGAGACAGCAACAAGACTTAATATTGCACAGTAATCAGTAAGGTGAAGTAAGAAAATGGAAGAAAACAGTGAAGTTTGCCGGTCACAACGAAAAGAAAAACGTGTTAGGAAAAGTAAATTAAGCCCTAGAGTTGAACGAAAACTGATGTCAATTTCACGAAACCATCGCTCAGCTACCAGCAATGAACTAAGAAATAATTTGAAGAGTAGTGGCATAGATATATCTGCAAGTACTGTAAGAAGAACATTGTACAATAGTGGATTAAAATCTAGACGACTCAGAAGGAAAGCAATGATCACTCCAGTTTTGGAAAAAAAAGAGATTGGAAAGGGCAAAGGGCCTACAAGTTTGCTCTACAGATGACTGGAAGGTACATGTAACATCAAAATAATAGTTTTTCAAACATTAACTACTCTTATCATAGATTTAACAATGCTCACTGGAAACTTTAAAAAATTGTTGTTATTATTGTTCCTTGACTGATTGTAATAATGCCGCCAATGCTCTACTAAAATGAAAATTTGACCCTAGGATTGCTTCAGTGATGAATCTATATTTGAAGTAAGTGAAAAAACGAGTCGGTACGTTCGTAGGAGTTCAGAAGAAGAGTTTCAGCACCAGTACATACAACAGACAGTAAAATATCCAATAAAAGTTATGGTCTGGAGTATGATGTCTGTGTATGGAACCGGAAGATTATATATTGTCAAGGGTACAATGATGCAGGACCAATATATAAAATCCCTGAGAAGCGTCTCTTACCTCAGATAAGAGATTGATTTGGAGAAAATCCTTGCGTCTTCATGCATGATGGTGTTCCCTGTCATTCGGCCAAGAAAGTAGCTCAATTCCTCAGTGATAAAAACATTTCTGTGCTTCCGTGGCCCGGAAATATCCTGGACATGAACCTCGTTGAAATTAGTGGGCTATTGTCAAGAAGAAAATCAAGAAAACCACTTTTACAACAACAATTGGTCTGATTGAAATTTTGGTACGGATTTGGCACCATGACAATGACATCAAAAACAAATGCCAAACACTCATTAAAAGTATGCCCAAAAGGATGAAAATGCTTATTTCCAACAAAGGAATGCATACAAAGTATTGAGGCACATGCATTTTTAATTTTCATTTGTAAGGCTAGCCAGAAAAATTAAATATGTTATTTTGCAAGTTTTAGTCTAATAATTTGGCCACCTCTGTATATATATATAAACAGTGGGATATTTTTTTTTTCCTTTGAACTTATAATCATCATCATCATCTTGCACAGTTTCCAGCCACTGGTCGGGTCTGTTTGGAACACAAGCCTCTCCAACGTCTTCTGTCTTCCCACCATCTCTCAGCCTCCACCCTTGTCCAGTCTTCTCCTCTCTTCTTCACTCTTTCTTCCACCTCCTTCAGCCACCTGTCTCTCGGTCTCTTTCCTTCCCACTTCGTCTCGTGTACTCTCCTGGGTATCCTCTTCTCCTCCATTCGTTTTACATGTCCATACCATCTAAGTCTAGATTTCTCTATACCATCCTGTAATGGTTCCTCCTTCATTAATTCTCTGGTCCTCTCATTTCTTATTCTGTCCATCTTTGTTGCTCCAATACTGCTTCTCAAGAACCTCATCTCACTGGCCTGTCTTTTGCTCTTCTCCCTTCCTTTCATAACCCAGGTCTCCGAGACATAAGTCAGGATAGGGACATAGTGCGTCCGATATATGATCTTTTTGCTGTTCTGAGGGACATCCTTGCTCCATATCATGCTTCTCACACTCCTCCGAAATGCTTCTGCCTGCCTCCCCCGCTCATTTATTTCTCTATCGTTTCTTCCATTATCTTGTATCAGGCTTCCCAGATACTTGAAACTCTCCACTTTCTTCAGCTGTTCCCCACCAATTGTTATTCCCGTTGTGGTTCTTTCCTTCTTCCTTGTTGTGATCACCCCCTCACTCTTATTTATGCTAAATTTCATACCATGTCCTTGTATTATTCCTTCCCACACATATAACTGTTCCTGTACCACCTCCTCATTGTTTCCCCAAATCATCAGCAAACACCATTGCTTTCATCTTTCCTTCCCCAATTACTTGTGCCTCTCGGGTCATTATGTCATCCATCACCACAATGAAAAGTAACGGTGACAGTGGCAATATTCTATACATTATCCTCACACCCTGCTTTATCTATATATATAAAAATCAATGTAATGTGATAGTTTGTCTGTGGGTATGTCTCCTATGCGTTCATATACCATTCATCCGATTGCGATGAAACTTGGGTGAGATGTTGTATACACTTACGTGAAGGTTTCAAAATTAGTGAATACATTTCACAGTAGATAGCGCACGAGTAGATTCAACAAATGAGCGACGACACGCAAAGTGTTTCAAAAAAGTCCCGTATGCATTCATATACCATTCGTCCGATAGCTATGAAACTTGCGTAAAATGTTGTGTACACTTCAGGGAAATTTTCAGGCTTAGTAAATCCACTTTACAATAGGCAGCGCACGAGTAGATTCAACAAATGAGCTACGACGCGCGAAGCATTTCAACAAAGTCACGTATGCGTTCATATACCATTCGTCCGATAGCGATGAAACTAGGCTGAGATGTGTGCACTCCAGGGAAGGTTTTTGGCTTAGTAAATCCCTTTAAAAATAGGAAGAGCAGGAGCAGAATCAACAAATGAGCGACGACGCGCAAAGTTTTTCAACAAAGTCCATTATAAGGTCATATACCATTCATCCGATAGCGATGAAACTTGGGTGAGCTGTTGTGTACACTCCAGGGAAGGTTTCTGGCTTAGTACATCCATTTTACAATAGATAGCGCAGCAGTAGATTCAACAAATGAGCGATGACACGCGAAGCGTTTCAACAAAGTCCCGTATAAGGTCATATACTATTCGTCTGACAGTGATAAATGTTTGGTGAATTGTTGTGTACACTCCAGGAAAGGTTTCTGGCTTAGTTAATCCATTTTACAATACGAAGCGCACGTTTAGATTCAACAAATTGTAACGTGTTTTTCGAGGGGTTTTTATGCCACTGGCATAAGTCAGTAGGTGATGATGATGATAATTGTTGTTTTAAGGGGCCTAACATCTAGGCTATCGGCCCCATATAAGTCAGTAGGAAGCCATTCTATATTTATTTACGCGGCAAATTGTTCAGCCAAGAGAATTTTTCATGTTAATTTATTATTATTATTAATTTATTAGAATTATTATTTAGATATTTTCGGAGCATTTTATAAAAATTATAAGCATACAGATAGGTTTTCTATGTCTTAGAAAACGCTATCAAGCAAATTATTACGGACGACAATATCAAAGAAAATTACATGATTACGGAATTTTACGGAGTTTTGTCAGTTAGGGTATTTGAGAGAGTTGAGTCACGGGGAATTCAAGTACACGCTGAATCTTGTCGGGAAGTATTACGCAAGGCTGGGTCGCAAGGTCTAGAAAAGGCGAATTGTTGGAACGGAACCCTCCCGCCGAGTGTAATGACCCGGAGGAGGAGAAGATCGCGTGGTGGGTCAGCCAATCAGTGGAGACGACGTAAGCTAGTTGGGACTGAAGAGTGGGGAGCCGGCATGTGGATATATCGTTCGACGCACCGTGAAACGAGGACTATCTGTGTAGAACTTGCGGAGTGTGGTTGCAAGTGCGTGTCGCTCCGATGTTCAGTGGAGTTAGTGAACAATCTGTGTAGAACTTGCCGAGTGTGTTGCACGCGGGAGTCGCTCCGATGTTCCGTGGATTGGAGGACTAACCTTTGTGAAACTTAACCAGTGTGGTTATACGAGTGTTTGGGTCCGAGGTACGGACCATAGAATTATCTAATCTACCAGAATATCATCAAATAACGAAGAAGATGGCAACGTCCAGGAGACTGTGGGAAGCTCACAGCATCATCCAGTACGAGGGAAATGCTTTGGCAATTTCCAGTGGTAAGCGCAGATGACGCAGAAATACGCAATCTCTCATTTCTCTTGGTTTTATATTTCATATTTCAGTAACTTCATAGCTTGGAAATAAGAGTAAAATCAATTTATCAGACTCCGTTTTCACGTAATTTTCTATCGGTAATATTCAAATCACAACGCTCCAATTTAAATTTTATACTTATTATTATTATTAATTTTGCTATACTTGTTTTATATAATAAATTCATTTCTTTTACAATGCAATCTTTGCTTTCAGTAGGTAGCATTAGATATAGACCAATTCCTTCTCCTGATACAATTGTTTGTTGGGTTAATGATCAAATCATACCACGATCTGAGTGAATAGTGTCTTGAAGGTGTTCTGCCAGAGCTAGACGTTGTTAAATACAAATTTAGATTTCAACATTGCATTGAGGTCTTGGCGCCCATTAAAACAACATAGCTTAGGCAAAGGTAAACAGTTACATTTATCTCCCAACAGTTAGGGGCTACCAAAACGTTTCATTTGTCGCTACCAACATGGGGCACTAAATAAAGTTACATTTGTCGCCGACAACTTGGGGCTGAAAACCTAATAACATTTGTGGAAGGAGAAGGGTATATATTTCTGTGCCTGTATTTTGGGGGTTATTTGTCTTTATCAGTGTATATCATTATGGGGGATGAGAAAGAAAGACAGATGAGGTTACGTAGTGGTCATCAACTGGAGAGTGATGATACGAGCAGTATGTCGAGTGATGGTAGTACCGGGGTAGCGGAGGTAAATCCCGATACTGAAACAGGGAGTGTAGGCGGCCAACCAGAATTAAAAACTTTACTTCTCGAGTTCATGTATCAGAACAAAGTTAGTAGTGATGCCTTAAATGCAAAATTAGAACAGAATAATGCAAAATTAGAACAAAACAGTAGGGAAAATAAAGAAAGTACAGAAGCCTTAAATGCAAAATTAGAACAGAATAATGCAAAATTAGAACAGAATAATGCAAAATTAGAACAAAACAGTAGGGAAAATAAAGAAAGTACAGAAGCCTTAAATAAAAAATTAGAACAGAATAATGCAAAATTAGATAAGAACAACAAGGAAATTAGTGTGAAAATGGAGCAGATTAGAGGAGAAATCAGAGGAGTAATGGAAGAGAAGGTTAAAGAGATCATTGCAGATGTAGACAAGAAATTAGGAAAAGTACAGGAGGAGTTAGAAATTAGAATCAGTACACAGGCTGAAAATTTAAAAGAACTAGTGCAACTGGAAACACAGCAGGTCAAAAAGCAATTGGGGGGAGAAATTGACAAAATTCAGGTAGCTACTAAAGAGGTTAAGGAACAGCTGGGGGGTAGAATTGAGAAAGTCCACTCACAAATAGTTGCAGAAGTAAATGATTTAAGAGAGAGTAATAGAGAGAGCATTAGCAAGATTGAGGAGAAACAAGCAAAGCTATATGATAAAGTAGAAGAATCAGAAGGAAACATTAAATTAACAGTAAACAGTATTGAGAGGAAGGCTGAGGAGAAAATCGCAGAATTAGAATTAAAATTAAAAGCTAGGATCAGGCAAGAAAATAGTCAGAATAGGCCAGTTTTTGTGAATAGCACACACAGGGAGGTAGAACTGGGTAAGTTCAGCAATCGACAGGGGTGCCCAATGGAGTTTATGAACACTATAGAAAATAAATTCGGGGAGAGGTTGGAAAATGGTAGTATTGAGTGGTGCCAGGTAGTTGAAATTTTAGAACAAGTGTTTGTGGGGGAAACGAGGAATTGGTTTGCTGTCTACAGAGACAAGTTTACTGATATCAATGATTTTAAAATGAAATTCTGTGAAAAGTTCTGGAATGAGGTTATTCAGTCACAGCATCGTGAGGGAGTAGTGTGTGGTAAATATAACCCTAAAGGAAGCTCCACCATGACCGAATACTTTTTAGGGCAGGTATTGGTGTGTAAATATCTGGATGGGTTGAAGGAGGAAAGTGATGTGGTGAGGTTGCTACTTGGGCACTTTCCCTATAGGATCAAGGAGGCTGCTTGTATCCAGAATGTAAAGACTATATCACAAGTAGAAAATTTGTTAAGTACATTTGATGCACTAGGGAGAGGGGGTTATGAGGACAATTTCAATCGGAACCAGGGTAATAATAATAATAGACCTAACGTGGCCAGGCATCAAGAAATTCAAGGAAACGGTGGCGAAGGGGCCAACGCTCAAAATAGAAATAATAATAATCAGCTAAATCAGAACAGAGGAAATGGCTATGGTAACCAGTATCAAGGGAGGAACAACGATTTCAGGGGAAATCAAGGGAGGAACAATGATTACAGGGGAAAGCAAGGGAGAAACAATGATTTCATGGGAAATCAAGGGAGAAATTATAATGACAATAATTACAACCAGAATAGGGGTCAAGGAAGAGGACAGCCTAGTGGTAGTAATATACAGCCAAACAATGACAACACAGCCCAGAACAACCAGACCAGTTTAGTAGTTAGTAGTACTACGGCCAGCTGTAGCGGTTCTTTAAACGCGAACCAGGCTGCGAAGTAAGGTCAGAATCTCAGTCTGTAGCATGCCCTGTCCATACAATTATACAGGAACCCTATGACCTAAATGTAAGAAATGAATTATTACATGAACTAAATGATGAAGGTATTATTCAGGAAGTGGTTAGTAAGAGCCCCATAGTTAAATTTAACGTGTCCGAGGCGTACACAGATGTTTTAATTGATAGTGGTTGTATGAAGAGTTGCATAAGTAGTGCATTTTATGATAAAATGAAAGGAACTGGAGTAAATTTTGAGGAGATGCCAATTAAAAGCACTTTTGTTATCACAGCTGTTGGGAAGAGGTCTAAAGTAATTTCTAAGCAAGTTTTAGTAGACATTAAAATTAATAATCATGTAGAGAAGCAGATTTGTCTTGTAATTCCAAATTTAGTATTCAGTGTTATCTTGGGTTCAGAGTGGCTAAGTAGAGTGTCTGGTAACTTATGTTATGATGTAGGGAGTTTGAAATTTAAATGGGGAGATTCTGAAGTAGAAGTAGCGTTCAATGACCATATTCAGAGAAGTAGTATTGTAGGTGTGATTTGTACTTTAAATGAGATATCGCCAGCCGTAGAGCGGGGTTCTCCATGTTTTGTGGGCAGTGTGATTACGAACGGAAGTCTAGAGGACTCGTTACGTGAGGCTGCATTTCAGGGAAATATAGAGGATGAACAGTGTGTTCGGCTCTATGATGTGTTATGGTGTAATAGGAGAGTTTTTGAGGATCGCATTGGTATGGCCAATTGCTATTGACGTCAGAAAAGTTGGATGGCGCAGCCACGCGGTAGAATGTTGAAGCTGTAACATTGTGACTGGTGAGGATTATTTTCATGGTGAAGCATTGATGTCGTGATGGAAACAGAAAGGAATTTGTCAAATTCGAGGAAGTACTGCTCTGTATACGGTTGTAAATCGTATAAAATGGGTAAGAAATCCCTTCACTACTTTCCTGTACAAAAAGTTCAGAGAGAAAGATGGGCTACGGCGCTGTCAATTGGAAAACGTGTTACACGTTACATGACAGTGTGCAGCCTGCATTTTTGTGAAGACGACTTCTTTCCACAGCGTAAGCACCGGTACTGTTGATTATTGATAGTTATTGTCTCTAATTTGTATTCACATCAAAAAATACTGATAAACTTGTAGCCTAATACTTCAGTGCCGTACATAGAACCGAATGTAATCCGCTCTTCGTAAACTTATTTTAGGGGTTCTTCCGATTGACAATAGTCGAATGGTTAGAAAACTTAAGAAAAATGCTGTTCCTAGCCTTAATTTGCCAGAGAATTTATATTCTTGCCTTTGAACAGCAAGTATGTAGCTCAATATTTGCAATATTGAAGTATGATTTGGCTTAAATTGTGTTTTTGTCTATGATCTCCTTACTGTTGAATTTAGTTAATTAATGTGTAAAATCTTAGTTCTAAGTACGGGTTTGGTGACCCATCATCCCAGGCAGGCCGGTAACACCTATACTACTCAGGCAGATAGGTCACTTAGCCGTAATTTAGAAGTTATAGTGATGTTAAGTATACATATGCGGTAATGTAGCAGGAGACCTGATCGGCCTAGGCTATTCTAACATTAATTAGTTCCCATTTCAGGGTTTTTCAGTTTTGAGTGCGAATAGTCGGTTTGAAAGTTGTACAACAGTAAGGAGAGTATGTTTTGTATAGGTTTTAATTGGTATTATGGTTTATGTCGAGCTGAGGAGTGAATTTGATTTGGCTTAAAGTGTAGTTTTTGATCTGTTCCGTTTGCTTATGGCAAGTTCAAATGGAGACTCCAGCTTTGTTAAATATCTGTATTTTAAATATTTAATTAAATATATTGATAAAGAGGATGCCTCCGTTTTAACTTGTCTGTGGCAAGAGATTAATAAATTAACATTCTTGCCTTTGAACAGCAAGTATGTAGGTCAATATTAGCATTATTGAAGTACTGAATGATTTGAGCATCCCAAGTAACGCTTCTTTGAACCCAAAACATTCATGCAAATTCAGGATTGCTGGATTCAATTTAATATCAGGGAGTCGTACTTTGTGTTATGTGAGATATATATATTGTGAAATTAATAAAAACATCGATGCCGCTAGGCTCCCAAGTACAGGCTTCATATATGTAACAGCAGACAGTAAATTAACTATCTACATGTGGGTAATATTTTTAACTGGTAGTAATTAAGCACTGCATTTAAATTGATTATAAAAATATTTCTATCAATGAAAGAAAATATGTTTTATTTTGCCATCATAAATTAGAAGCCATAACAAACGCACACCCTATCACTGTCTTGCTTACCTCTCGTCACAATCTCGCCGCCATATTGCAAACAGCTGACCGTAAGCTCCTCCCCCGTTTCGGACGTCAATACACATTCATTGAACGTTATTGATAGGTCAGTATTCACAGGACATAGATATCCTGTACCTTTCGCTTATCAGAGTGCAGTTGAGGCACAAATTAATCAGATGCTTGAAGATGGGATTATTGAGCACTCTAACAGTCCATATGTTAATTCTTTGATCACGGTACCCAAGACCGACGGCACGGTTCGTATTTGTTTAGACGCTCGTTTGGTTAACAGTAGAATTAGTTCAGATCAGCTGAAATCTATGTCAATAGAGGAATTAATGCAAACATTTGAGGGGAAGAAGTATTTCACTTGTGTAGATTTGAGTTCCAGTTTTTGGCAAGTGCCACTTATGTACGAAGATAGACCATTTACAGCTTTTAGTCATAAATATAACCTTTATCAATTTTGTAGAACACCTTATGGGTTAAAGAGTAGTTCAGCAGCTTTAATTAGGGCTTTAAACATCGCATTAGGGGATGACACAGGAGAGTTTGTAACCATTTACATAGATGATATGGTAATTAGTTCACGCAGTTTTGAGGAGCATCTACGTCATTTAAATATAGTTTTTCAGAAGTTAGATCAGGCAGGGTTCACTTTGAAGCTGTCTAAGTCGTCATTCTGTCAGTCAGAAGTGACATTTTTAGGTCATAGAGTGTCGAGTAGAGGTGTAACACCAGAAGAAAGTAGGGTTAATAAGATACTTAACGCAGAGGTGCCACAGAATGTTAAACAGTTAAAAACTTACCTGGGAATTTGCAACTTTTTCAGGAGGTTCGTTCTTAAATACTCAGGGTTGGTAGAACCATTCAGGGAATTGCTTAAAAGTGGGACTCTGTGGAGATGGGAGTCCAAGCATGATCAGGCTTTTAGAGCGCTGAAGGAAGGTTTTGAGAAAGCTGTAGTGCTGAAATATCCGTTAAAAGATAAGGAATATGTGGTTATGACAGATGCTTCACATATAGGCATTGCTGGAGTATTATGTCAGAAAGATGATGAGGGTAATCTGTGCATTGTATCTTTAGCCTCGCGAGGACTGACTGCAGCAGAGAAAAGATAAACGATTACTGAGTTAGAGCTTTTAGGTATTGTTTTCAGTTTAGGGAAATTTAGAATGTATTTAGTAGGGGGGAAATTTGAGATCCACACAGATCACCATGCATTACTGTATATGAGGACTTGTAAACTCAGTTCTAACAGAGTTAGTAGGTGGATTCTTGCTCTGCAGGAATACGAATTCACAGTAAAATATAT
Organism: Meconema thalassinum; assembly: GCA_946902985.2. Classification (NCBI taxonomy): domain Eukaryota; kingdom Metazoa; phylum Arthropoda; class Insecta; order Orthoptera; family Tettigoniidae; genus Meconema; species Meconema thalassinum. The sequence goes on along the minus strand of OX336389.2, from coordinate 65,742,772 downwards.
TAAAGGTAAAGATAACATTCTTGCAGACATGCTATCGAGGGACACTAATTTATGTAGGGATTATCCTGTGGTTAAAGCAGAGGACGGTATTTTAATATGTGCATGTGTGGACAGTAGCAACAGGGCATCGTTACAGACACTGAGTAATATGCTAGTGGAGCAACGTGATGATGTTAAGTTAAAGGAGCCACTGGCTAGGTTGGAAATAGGTGAAGAAGAGTATGTGAAAGTAGGACGGTTCACGTACAAGATGCAGGATGGGCTTCTTGCAAGGAAATGTAGGAATAATCGGTGGGCAATATGTGTTCCTGCCACTTTGCGGGAGGAGCTAATTTGGTTCATTCATAGGGAATTAGGACACTTTGGTGCTGCCAAGGTCTTCTATGAAATTGGTCGTGACTTCATTTGGAGTAAAATGGGAAGGGACGTTAGGAGAATTTTAGCTAAGTGTGACACCTGTCAAAGGAGTAAATATCCAGTTAAATATTTAGTGGGGGAGAGATCTGCAGTTCTCACCAGTAGTCCCGGCGAACTACTGTGTGTGGATTTATTTGGCCCGATCGTTAAAGGACAGTACGGCTACGAGTACATTTTTATAGTTATTGACGCTTTTAGTAAGTATGTCAAGCTATATCCGCTAAGGAAAGCCACGGGACTAGCGTGTAGCCGTCTGATCATTAATAAGTATGTACCTGAGTTTGGCCTTCCTCTCAGGATACTATCTGACAGTGGACCACAGTTTACTGCAAAGAAATGGAGAACCAGTATGCAGGAAGCTGGTATAACACACGTTCATTCCTCTGTAAGGTACCCTCAAAGTAATTCTGCAGAGCGTCCATTAAGGGAAGTGGCTCGTCTTTTTCGGACTCTAGTGCATGACAAGCATGCGGCCTGGGTTGGACATCTTCCCAAGGTCGAGACTTGGCTGAATTCTGTCCAGCATGAGAGCACGAAATTGACGCCATACGAAGTTCACTTCGGAAAAAGACCACAAAATGAACTAGCGAGGGTGTTGGGATTAAATGAGGGTAAGCAACCGGGGATGGATTACATTGTCCAGTTGGCGAAACAGAATTTATCTAAATCAGCACAAAAGAGAATTCGCCAACAAAAAGAAACTAAATTTGACCTATTCGAGCCGGGAGACAGAGTCTTACTTAGAGTGCCGAAACAGTCAAATAAGCTAGAGAAAGTCATGTCCAAGTTCTTTTATCTCTACGAGGGCCCATTTATAGTTTCCAAACGTATTGGGAAAACAGCATATGTGCTGGAGAATAGTGAGGGAAACAGATTATACGGGACGTATAATATACATAGTCTACAAAAATATGTGTCATAAAGTGAGTGTGTTTAGCTGGCGAGCCAGCCTATCAAATGAGTAAGTGTGGTATTTGGTGAGTGGGACGATCTGGTCTTCCAGGCAGGCGTATCAGAAGTCACACAGGGGGGTAGTATGTAAGTAAATGAGAGTTTTTAAGGTACAGGGAAATATGACGGGATTGTCGGATGCTCTTGAGCACTAAAATGTCTCGATACACCAAGGCCAGAATTTGGTAGCGCTGGTGAATTCCCATTTGCCTCCAAGAGATGGGTGAGCGCTTGAACAGGGTATTTTTGCTTAAGGCGTCCACGAGGCAAAAGATGGGCCATCAGAAGGCGAGACAGTCCTTCATGAAACTCATACATATCAGCACACGTGATTTCTGTTTACGGCCTCGCCATGTAAGATTTGTAAGTGTGTAATTTAAGATAATTTGTACAACGGTATTATTTCTGTGTTGAGAACTAGTACTAAGTAGAATATGGTCTACGGGAACTTAACAAGACAGGGCGATTACGGCACAGAAATATTTGGTGTTATATGTAATACGCATTTACTGTTTTTTTTTTAGAAGTCAATATTAATTTAATCTACTTTAAAGAGAGATTAAGTATTATGGTCACGAGGCGCTGCCACAATAGTGTGATCGTGTGCTCAGTGATAAGTGGAATTAAATGTCACCATAAGGAGGGGACCTCCAGTGAAATTAGGAAGTTCTATGGTGATATAAATATATCAGAACACCTTCAATGCGTGTGATATGACATCATAAATACATAGTGCTCACACATTAATTATGTCTATTTCTCCAACATAGAGAAATTTGAGAGGCGGAAATATCCGTGGAACACTATTCTATATGTAAAACATTGGACTGGTTGCAAAGTGCAATCCATAGTGACAACAAACTTTGACGCAAAGTGCGTGAAGAAAAATTATGAGTGTATATATCTGTAATTTAGGGTGATCTCATTTATGTAATATGTATTTTGGATGGGGTTTATTAACGTGTCTGGGATAATCGGATAATGGACCGTCGTCACGGTAAATCGTCCGATGATCCGAGGCGAATATGTAACGTGTTTTTCGAGGGGTTTTTATGCCACTGGCATAAGTCAGTAGGAAGCCATTCTATATTTATTTACGCGGCAAATTGTTCAGCCAAGAGAATTTTTCATGTTAATTTATTATTATTATTAATTTATTAGAATTATTATTTAGATATTTTCGGATCATTTTATAAAAATTATAAGCATACAGATATGTTTTCTATGTCTTAGAAAACGCTATCAAGCAAATTATTACGGACGACAATATCAAAGAAAATTACATGATTACGGAATTTTACGGAGTTTTGTCAGTTAGGGTATTTGAGAGAGTTGAGTCACGGGGAATTCAAGTACACGCTGAATCTTGTCGGGAAGTATTACGCAAGGCTGGGTCGCAAGGTCTAGAAAAGGCGAATTGTTGGAACGGAACCCTCCCGCCGAGTGTAATGACCCGGAGGAGGAGAAGATCGCGTGGTGGGTCAGCCAATCAGTGGAGACGACGTAAGCTAGTTGGGACTGAAGAGTGGGGAGCCGGCGTGTGGATATATCGTTTGACGCGCCGTGAAACGAGGACTATCTGTGTAGAACTTGCGGAGTGTGTTTGCAAGTGCGTGTCGCTCCGATGTTCAGTGGAGTTAGTGAACAATCTGTGTAGAACTTGCCGAGTGTGTTGCACGCGGGAGTCGCTCCGATGTTCCGTGGATTGGAGGACTAACCTTTGTGAAACTTAACCAGTGTGGTTATACGAGTGTTTGGGTCCGAGGTACGGACCATAGAATTATCTAATCTACCAGAATATCATCAAATAACGAAGAAGATGGCAACGTCCAGGAGACTGTGGGAAGCTCACAGCATCATCCAGTACGAGGGAAATGCTTTGGCAATTTCCAGTGGTAAGCGCAGATGACGCAGAAATACGCAATCTCTCATTTCTCTTGGTTTTATATTTCATATTTCAGTAACTTCATAGCTTGGAAATAAGAGTAAAATCAATTTATCAGACTCCGTTTTCACGTAATTTTCTATCGGTAATATTCAAATCACAACGCTCCAATTTAAATTTTATACTTATTATTATTATTAATTTTGCTATACTTGTTTTATATAATAAATTCATTTCTTTTACAATGCAATCTTTGCTTTCAGTAGGTAGCATTAGATATAGACCAATTCCTTCTCCTGATACAATTGTTTGTTGGGTTAATGATCAAATCATACCACGATCTGAGTGAATAGTGTCTTGAAGGTGTTCTACCAGAGCTAGACGTTGTTAAATACAAATTTAGATTTCAACATTGCATTGAGGTCTTGGCGCCCATTAAAACAACATAGCTTAGGCAAAGGTAAACAGTTACATTTATCTCCCAACAGTGTGGGCTAGCGAAACTGTTACAAAATGAGTGACTACGCGCGAAGCGTTTGGACAACGTCCCGTATACGTTCACATACCATTCATCCGATTGCGATGAAACTTGGGTGAGATGTTGTGTACACTCCAGGGAAGGTTTCTGGCTGAGTACATCCATATTACAATAAGTAGCGCAAGAGTAGAATCAACAAATGAGCGACGACACGCGAAACGTTTCAACCATGTCCCGTATGCATTCATATACCATTCGTCCGATAGCTATGAAACTTGGGTGAGATGTTGTGTACACTTCATGGAAGGTTTCTGGCTTAGTAAATCCACTATACAACAGGCAGCGCACAAGTAGATTCAACAAATGAGGGACGACGCGCGAAGCGTTTCAACAAAGTCCCGTATAAGGTCATATACCATTCTGCCGTTAGCGGTGAAACTTGGGTGAAATATGGTGGACACTCCAAGGAAGATTTCTGGCTTAGTAAATACATTACACAGTAGGTAGCACACGAGTAGATTCGACAAATGAACGACGACACGCGGAGCGTTTCAATACACTCCCCTATGTCTTCATATCCCATTAGTCCGATAGAGATGAAACTTGGGTGAGATGTTGTGGACACTTACGTGACTGTTTCTAACTTAGTAAATACATTTTACAGTAGGTAGCGCACGAGTAGATTCAACAAATGAGTGACGGGGCACGAATCGTTTAAACAAAATCCGGTATGCGTTCATATACTATTCATCCGATTGCGATGAAACATTGATCAGTTATTGTGTACACGCCGGGGAAGGGTTTCGACTTAGTAAATCCATTTCACAATAAGTAGCGCAAGAGTAGATGCAACAAATGGGTGCTGACGCGCGAAGCGTTTCAACAAAATCCCCTATTGGGTTCATATAACCTTCTTCGATTGCGATGAAACCTCGATGAGTTATTGTGTACACGCCAGGGAAGGGCTTCGACTTAGTAATACATTTCTCAATAGGTAGCGCACGAGTAGATTCAACAGATGAGTGACAGCACACGAATCGTTTAAACAAAACCCAGTATACGTGCATATACCATTCATCCCATTGCGATGAAACATTGATGAGTTATTGTGTACACGCCAGGGAAGGGGTTCGACTTAATAAATCCATTTCACAATTGGTAGCGCACGAGTATATGCAACAAATGGGTGACGACGCACGAAGCGTTTCAACAAAATCCCCTATGCATTCATATAACCTTCTTCGATTGTGATGAAACCTTGATGAGTTATTGTGTACACGCCAGGGTAGGGTTTCGACTTAGCAAATTCATTTCTCAATAGGTAGCGTACGAGTAGAATCAACAAATGAGTGACAGCGCACGAATCGTTCAAACAAAATCCCGTATACGTTCATATACCATTCATCCGATTGCGATGAAACTTTTGAAAGTTGTTGTGCACGCTCCCACGATTGATTCTAAATTAGAAAATCCATTTTACGATAGCATAGGGGCAGTTAACGGAAATTGAAAAACATGTTGTGTATCCAAAAGCACTTCAAAAAACAGAATTTCAACGCCAACACTTTCTTTGATTGGCATTGCAACGCATGCCGGATACAGCTTGTTTTCTATAAATTTTAAGGTAAAAATTTGTGGCGATCATGCCAAGAAATACAGTACATACCGTATATACTCGAATACCACCCGCACATTTTTAAACAAATTCGGACGTGAAAAAATGGGGTGCGGGTCTTATTTGAGTCATCCAAATTTGAAAGATCTAAATTGCCCGCCACGCGCGATATCGGGTGTTGCGAGTATCCGCTAGATGTTGCTAGCCTTCTTCCGGTTATAACTTTGTTTTACCGTAAGCACGCGGCGTCATACAGTCACGCGCACGTTCTCAGAGTGTAAACATGAATGCTACGAAACGTTTGCGGTCATTTACTGTGAGTGAGAAATTGAAAGTTGTGAGGGAAGCTGAAGTTATTGGAAATCATGCCCGGTAGGAAATATGATATTGACGAGTCATGTATTCGTAATTGAGCGGGATGACGTCTATGCTACAACCACGGGATGTCTGCGTGAACCGCCCGTTCAAAGCAGCCTTGAAACAGCTGTATACGGAGCGGATGGCAGCCGATAAGCACACACTGACTCCTACTGGTCGTATTCAGCGCCCGGAAGTTCACCTGCTGTGTTCGTGGATTTTGACAGCAAGGAATCGTATCTCTGGAGATCTCATATGGAAGCGCTTCAAGAAATGTAGTATTTCGAATGCTATGGATGTCAGTGATGAAGACATTTAGTGGGAAAGTGATGGTGATAAAAGTTCTGAAGTTGGTACTTCTGATGACGATGAAGTGTTTGTGTACTTTTATTTGTATTTTTAATCGTTTGATGTGTGTTATTTTACGACGACTTCAAAACTGTTGGAAACTATTTTGGATAAATGCTATTCTGTTTATTTAGTTAAGATTGTAAATAATTTTGAGGAAATAATTTTTTTTTTTTTTAATTTTGTTCTTCAAAATCAGGGTGCGGGTCTTATTCGGGGGCGGGTCGTATTCGAGTAAATACGGTACTTGATCAAGGTTGCAAATAGATAATAAATTGCGAAATCAAATGTTTATTCCAATGATTTGGCTACATCTGTATAATTGACCGACTGATTTTATAACGGTCATGAAGGTGGCTTTGATGGCGTAGTTGGTAGCATGTCCAAGGTCGCGGGTTCAAACCCGGCCGAAGTCGTCGGATTTCTTAAGAGCGTTAAAAATCCCTCAGTATGCCTTCCTTCGGAGGGGAAGAGAAGCCGGCGGTCCCATGTCATACATTTATGGTATGTTAAAGAACCTTCCACTAATTACACTTGTGTGAAGCTAAATTATAGGGTAGATTTGACTAACGCTCTTAAGTTCCAACGTTCGTCGCCAGGAGCCGACGGCGGTGGCATCTAGTAACCAAGTTCACAACTTGTTGTCGTTGATGGTAGCATTTGGTAGCAAAAGTAGGAACTACTTGAAAATCGAATGTCTGCAGTCCTTACCTGAATTACCGATAACACACACTTAACACAGCTATCACAATTAACATCGGTTTTCAGACAAATTCTATACACACCCAAAGTACACGGGACTACATGACCGCGTTGCCGCAGTTCCTAAACTGAGGAACCAACCAAGGTAACGGTCTATATCAGGGATGCACAACCTGCGGCCCTCAAAGCGAGTTTTGCGGCCTGCGGATAAATATTTTATACTATTGAAAACTTCAATATATATATAATATATATATATATATATATATATATATATATATTGTGAATGATGAGATTTTTCCCCACTATTGTAGGCCCTAGTTGAAGTAAGAAAATTATAAAAAAATTCGTTAAAATAAATTAAGAGTATTAGGCTATTTTATTTTATATACCCCTAAACCTTTTCGAATTAGGAGTAAGTTGATTGTAAATCAGTAATTTGACAACTTAACGCAATTTGCCAAAAAACTTCAAACCTGAATTTAAACCATTTAGAGGACAACAAATGGTATTGAAACACATTTTTTGTCTGCTGGTAAAATAGATTATTCAGATAATAGTAAAATTAGCTTTAGCGATAGGGTTTGGGAAGTACGGTCCGCCACTTATTATGTAAAAATGAACTTGGCCACCACTTATAAAAAGGTTGTGCACCCGTGGTCTATATGATGCTACTTCACGAAACTTTCTTCGAAGAGTAAATAACATGTTCTTTAATGTTAGATTGGTTTGACTACAGCAAGTTGGACGTACAATCAATTATTATTAGTTTTAAGGAAACATTTTATAAACTAATATATAGGAATATACAAATACCAACTAGGGTACCATATTTATATATACAGTGCACTCTCGTTAATTCGCGGTAATTGGTAGGTTTTTGCTGAGGATTAACACTACCTAAGGGAAGATGATAAGAGAGAAAAGGAGATAGGTTTCGGCATAGAGACAAGTATTGGTAGATAGGATGAGAATCCACCACAGAAATTTAAGTAAATTAATACCGTATATACCCGAATGTAAGACGACCCCGAATATAAGACGAGGTCTAGTTATCAACTGCCTTACAGATTTTTTCAAAAAAATACTCACTAACTCATAACTTGCACAATTATGCCCTCAAGGTCGTGCTTTCATTTTTAGAACGTCTCGTGTTATCGGAAATCCCTCTGCCCGCTTTTCCAAGACATACTCTATAATTTCTTTGTTCAAGAATGGGAGACGTTATTAAATTAAGATACGTTGATCACTCAATTACTGCTCGTAAAACTGACTGGTTGTTCTTGTAAAGGTTGTTTTAAAACATATTTCCGTATGCTTTCGAACATATAATTTATCCGCTTAAAATGACGTGTATGCATAAATCCTAACCTCAAAATGTACGCTATACGTATATGCATGGTAATTCAACATAACAAACCATATTTTAATCTTCATTAACGCGATGATTTGTTGCGAGTTACAAGATGCCAACACCACATACTACTTTGCAAATAATAATATATATATATGCAGGGTGTTACAAAAAGGTACGGCCAAACTTTCAGGAAACATTCCTCACACACAAAGAAATAAAATATGTTATGTGGACATGTGTCCGGAAACGCCTAATTTCCATGTTAGAGCTCATTTTAGTTTCGTTAGTATGTACTGTACTTCCTCGATTCACCGCCAGTTGGCCCATTTGAAGGAAGGTAATGTTGACGTAATGTTAGAGCTCATTTTAGTTTCGTTAGTATGTACTGTACTTCCTCGATTCAAAGCCAGTTGGCCCATTTGAAGGAAGGTAATGTTGACGTCAGTGCTTGTGTTGACATGCGACTCATTGCTCTACAGTACGAGCATCAAGCACAAAAGTGCGTAGCATCAACTGGTTAGTGTTCATCACGAACGTGGTTTTGCAGTCAGTGCAATGTTTACAAATGCGGAGTTGGCAGATGCCCATTTGATGTATGGATTAGCACGAGGCAATAGCCGTGGCGCGGTACGTTTGTATCGAGACAGATTTCCAGAACGAAGGTGTCCCGACAGGAAGACGTTCGAAGCAATTGATCGGCGTCTTAGGGAGCACGGAACATTCCAGCCTAAGACTCGCGACTGGGGAAGACCTAGAACGACGAGGACACCTGCAATGGACGAGGCAATTCTTCGTGCAGTTGACGATAACCCTCATGTCAGCGTCAGAGAAGTTGCTGCTGTACAAGGTAACGTTGACCTCGTCACTGTATGGAGAGTGCTACGGGAGAACCTGTTGTTCCAGTACCATGTACAGCGTGTGCAGGCACTATCAGCAGCTGATTGGTCTCCATGGGTACACTTCTGCGAATGGTTCATCCGACAATGTGTCAATCCTCATTTCAGTGCAAATGTTCTCTTTACGGATGAGGCGTCATTCCAACGTGATCAAATTGTAAATTTTCACAATCAACATGTGTGGGCTGACGAGAATCCGCACGCAATTGTGCAATCACGTCATCAACACAGATTTTCTGTGAACGTTTGGGCAGGAATTGTTGGTGATGTCTTGATTGGGCCCCATGTTCTTCCACCTACGCTCAATGGAGCACGTTATCATGATTTCATACGGGATACTCTACCTGTGCTGCTAGAACATGTGCCTTTACAAGTACGACACAACATGTGGTCATGCACGATGGAGCTCCTGCACATTTCAGTCGAAGTGTTCGTACGCTTCTCAACAACAGATTCGGTGACCGATGGATTGGTAGAGGGGGACCAATTCCATGGCCTCCACGCTCTCCTGACCTCAACCCTCTTGACTTTCATTTATGGGAGCATTTGAAAGCTCTTGTCTACGCAACCCCGGTACCAAATGTAGAGACTCTTCGTGCTCGTATTGTGGACGGCTGTGATACAATACGCCATTCTCCAGGGCTGCATCAGCGCATCAGGGATTCTATGCGACGGAGGGTGGATGCATGTATCCTCGCTAACGGAGGACATTTTGAACATTTCCTGTAACAAAGTGTTTGAAGTCACGCTGGTACGTTCTGTTGCTGTGTGTTTCCATTCCATGATTAATGTGATTTGAAGAGAAGTAATAAAATGAGCTCTAACATGGAAATTAAGCGTTTCCGGACACATGTCCACATATCATATTTTCTTTCTTTGTGTGTGAGGAATGTTTCCTGAAAGTTTGGCCGTACCTTTTTGTAACACCCTGTATATATATATATATATATATATATATATATATATATTTTTTTAATACCCTGAATATAAGACGACCCCAAATTTTTATAACACAAAAAGTGGGAAAAAACCTAGTCTTACAGTCAGGTATATACGGTATATAGAAGGAAATTTTGCTGTACAAAACTTAGGAGGAACCTAACTTTAGTGGGGACCCGCACAAGGCAAGCGGAGAGCGCAGAAGGAACAGAGGTTGCCTGCAAGCACTCGGTGATTGCACTTTCCCTCCCGAGCCGGTATTCCGGTACTATGGGGACGGGTAGCACTTTGGCAAGACGAAGTAAGCCGAAAGAAAGGAATGAAATCACTTTCCCTTCAGAAGGGTTAGATTTTATTATGCATTCGAGAATGCTGGAAAGATTTGATGATAATGATGATAGTTGTTGTTTTAAGGGGCCTAACATCGAGGTTATCAGCCCAGGAAAGATTTCAATTGGGAGTGATAATTTTATTTCTGGGCACTGTTGTGAAACACACTCACCTCCTCGCTAGAGTTGATTTACAATTAACTACCCTCATTACCACAAACCTACAGAATTTACTGCCTTTAAATACAGGCCACAAGTGATTTTAACGTTACACCCGACTTTGAATGGGCGCCAAGGTTGACCATATGGGTCTTCCTGAATAAAATAGGATAAAATACGGTACATAACTGTTGCCCCGACTATGAAACACTTTATCCCAGGCGTAGGGCATTTGGCATGCGTTTGCTGATGTACCAGGTTCATGCAAGACAGGAATATAAACACACATGAATTTTAAAAAGATAATCTATTGGCTGTACTATACACATATATACATAATATACAACACAAAATACCCTTCATACACTCGTGATTAATACAGTACCTTGCCACTGAATTTAGGCTCTGAGAGCAGGAAAACACTTACGGCCATATCAGACCCAGGCATAACAGCCACCTACGTATATACACTGTACCGTCCGTACACAAAATATCTACACACTTTAGACTGGTTCACTCTACCTTCTTTCTTCTCGAACTGTACGTTCACGTCTCCATTCTCGCATGAATTCGATGAAATGTTTACGACTGAATTATCCTTTTAGGCGTGGTAAGTTATTACCGACAGCCCATGGTATGGATGGACCCATGAAATGCACGTAGCCTCCAATAGCCCGTAAGAGCTCAGTGGATAGCTAAAAATTAGTCACTGCTCGTTCGTATTACGATACCATGATCGAGTAATAACGACACTAAATTGCAAGTAGACAACGGACTTTCGCTGTAAAAGCAAGAACACGATCTCTAACTGTTCGTTACGGAAACCATGTCACGTATAACTACCCTGGGCGTTAGTAGATCAGTGTTCTGCCGATAAAGCAATAAGACGATTTCAGAACGCCAGACACGCCATTATATGCACTGGCGCAGGGCTACATAACCCCAAAGTTTCTGCCGGAACTAATTTGTGCGTGGCCCGCTCCTAGCGGAACATCCATGTCAACACATGAACATCAGACAGTCGAAATTGAAACTGACGTCCCACAGTAGCATTCCACACGAATTCATGGGAGTTCATGCCATAAATAGCCTAGGTATTCCCACACAAACCGAATTACTGCCTGTGTTTTCCGGGTATGTCACATATCCAGCACACGAAAATACCAATTCATTGTACCTTTATAGTACAGCCACGAATCTAACATTTAACATTACTAGGTCAAAATAAAGCTATTAACCCCTAACCAAAATGAAATAATGCTTCTTCTTAATACAGTCTTATATATCCTTATTCCCAAAACGTAATAAATCGCAAAACCCCGTATTTTATAATATCAAATATCCAAAAACCGATAATTAATAAACAGTGATCCTAGTTGGTGCGGACCATCCAAAGATTAATCCGTCCACAAAAACACACACAGGCACAATAAAAATCACCTCTGCAACCCCACGTTAACCCAATATAATAAGATACGAATAAAATACCCCAAACTAACTGCGCGAAGCACAAAACCCGAGGGTGAGCGACTGTAACGGAATGAATAAATTCCGTTACAGTCGCCCCCACAGGGATCAATCTCTAAACTACAAGGCTATAGATTTATCCTTGTCCCTCACACAAATACACTAGTACTCCTGTCTTGTCATCGTGAGCAAGATCTCCAGGTGACATATAGCTTGAGGTAAGCAACGTTATATGTACCTAGGACCTCGTCCTCGTTGGTAATCAAGCTGTTTGCACATGCACCTACCCTGCGGTCTATAGCAAATGGACCGAAAGGAAAAACCTCAAGAATGCAACTCTGCTCTACCGACAGCAGATGCTCAGCTCGCAACAACACCAGATCACCTACCTTAATTTTTACCCCCTCCCTTCCCTGCTGTTTCAAAACCATCTTACCTACAACTACAATAATCCTCAATTTATTTAATCTCTTAGGGTACAGCTTCCCCTGTTGAAAATCCCAAAATCCTGCGAGACACACAAAAAGAAATCCTTCCTGCAAACTAACTGCCACGACCTCCAAGCATAACCTACTGGTACCATCCCACACGGTCACCACAACCAGAGGACTAACAGACTGACTGTTACTAATCTCAAATATAACCTCGTACAGCATCTGACCAATCACCTCAACAACACCCTCCACGTAAGAATGAGCTATAGGGTACCTAGGACCGCTCAAGCTAGACCTATCTGCGATGTCAAAACTCTGCCCGTAGCCGTGAGTACATCCAGGTTTCTCCGAGAACACCTCCCTGTGTTCCCTCAGAACGTCAAACACCTCTGACTTCTGACCCTCGTCCAACATGGTATCTTAAACAACTGCCTCCACACAGTGATCATCATCACTCAACTCACGATCATCTCCCATGACCCAGAAACAACAGTGATCAACATCACTCGACACATGATCATCTCTCATGACCCAGAAACAACAGTGATCCACATCACTCAACACATGATCATCTCTCATGACCAAAATACAACTTGATACCATGCCGACACCTAATTCTTCCTCCTCAGAAACCTCTTTAATCACCTGAATGCATCCAACGACACTAACAAAATCTCTACCACCAACCTGATAATCTAACCTAACCCAATCCTGTTGCTCACTCCACCCAAACTTCACTAGCGCCTTACTGTAATCTAATCTACAGCTCTGGTCTCCTAACCTATCAGATCCTACGTCAATATTATACTCTACATTATGTTTTTCTTCCAGAGCGTGAGCAGGAATACTATGCAAGGACTCTCCCCCTGCTCCATATAGTGAGTCCTGGCGAAGTTTAAACTTCCTGGTCTATTGTTTCTCTCAACCTGCCTTTCCATGCCGCGCCCCCTATTTGCCTGCTCTACCTCACGTGGTCTGTTCCCCGGTTGATTGTTTTTCCCGTACCCCTGACACTCCTTGTTATTTATTCCTCTCCCATGATCTTCATACCACATGTACCTATCTCCTCTACCTGGATCCCAGTTCTTCTCTCTCCTCTGATTATAATTTCTTTCCCTTCGATTACCCCCATTTCTCTGACGTTGCCTACCTGTCTTTCTCAAGGTACCTAACCTTCCAAGTGACCTCTCTATGCCTGTAATAGCAACTATTTCCTGCACGCACACTGCAGTCCTAATGTCATCAGAGAAATTACATACTAACTTCGTAAGAAGATTTTCACTCCCTCCTAGTCCCAAATGTTGACCACGTAGAATTCTATCTACAGTATCTTCCTCCATACTAGTCACTATCTCGCTAACCTGGCTAATATTCTCATCTACCTTCTTGATACCATTCCCTAGCAAACTAATTTCGACTCGCTCATCTATCTCCACTACCTCACCACTCTCCTCACTAAATTCAGCACTCTCAAGCATCTCCACTCTCCCAGCACTCTCCCCACTAACTTCAGCACTCTCATCCTTCTCCACTCTCCCAGCACTTGCATCACTAACCACAACGTTCTCTTCCACGATGCCTACAATTTCCTCTTTCTGCTCTCCCAACCTATCTACCCTGAGAAATTTCTGGCTAGTCAAAAGTGCCTGGCTAGAAATCTCCCCTGCCAACATCACTTGTTGAGCATCCAACTTATCTACTTCAGAGTCTACGCTCTCTTCCTGAACAGCAATCTGATTACCTAGCTTAGTTTCCAGATTAGTGGCTTCTACACTGACTTCACTAACCTGGCTAGTAACATGGCTGTCAAGGCTAATCACATCAAGCTTCTCCGACAAATGCTCCGTGACCTCATCAAGCTTCTCTGATAAATGCTCCTCCACACTATTCAGTTGACTAGTTATTTTCCCCCCCCCCATCCTATTCATCCTCTCCTCCATACCATCCATCCGACTGATTATCTTCTCCTCCATCCCTACAGACTTGTCGCTCAGATACACGAGCCTCCTCAACATGTCCAACATACTTAATTCATTTCCCCCCTGCCCTGGCAAATCTCCCCTGACTCTACTGTTTTCCCCCATCCCTACAGCAAATTTCCTATCAGACACTGTCTGATTCTGCTGCTCACCAGCACTGTCCCCCAACAAAGCAGAATTGCATCCTGGCTCTAACGTAGCCATCCCTAATTGAAATATGTGAAATTGTGAAAATATGCCTACAGTTTAATTCCTGTGTCCTGGTACACATCAGCTTGTCTTAAGGCCTCACGTTGGGCTGCTACTGAAACACACTCACCTCCTCGCTAGAGTTGATTTTCAATTAACTACCCTCATTACCACAAACCTACAGAATTTACTGCCTTTAAATACAGGCCACAAGTGATTTTAACATTACTCCCGACTTTCAATGGGCGCCAAGGTTGACCATATGGGTCTTCCTGAATAAAATAGGATAAAATACGGTACATAACTGTTGCCCCGACTATGAAACACTTTATCCCAGGCGTAGGGCATTTGGCATGCGTTTGTTGATGTACCAGGTTCATGCAAGACAGGAATATAAACACACATGAATTTTAAAAAGATAATCTATTGGCTGTACTCCCACAAGTCCAACCCCTCCTCCACGTGGTGGGAGACGGGCAACGGCATGAAGTAGGGGATTGCCTGTAGGGGTGAAGTACAGTGGGGACTTTGTGTGCCCCGGGACCGCTACGGTAGCTGTGAAGGCTCTATGGGAACCATGAAAAGTGACGGCTGACGGGGCTCTGGTGAAGCTACGATAGGCCTAGCAAGTCAGTAGTGGATATCATATTTGCTTTCAAACCAGGAACAGGCCTCGGAAAGGACGGATGCAAACGACGACGACCCGGATATGCTAGTGGACTACGAATTGGGACATTAAACATACAGACACTGACAGGAAAAGTGGAGGAGATTGTAGATGTGATGGAGAGAAGAAAACTGGATGTACTGGGCTTGGCAGAAACAAGATGGAAAGGAGAAGGTCTCAGAGAACTGAGGAAAGGGTACCAGTTGTACTGGAGTGGGAACAGTGAAGGAAGGAGCAGCGGAGTAGGAGTAGTTGTGAGAGATGGAATGAAGGAAGAGGTAAAGGGAATAAGTGACAGGATCATGAAGATCAGAGTAACTGTAAAGGGAAGAAGCCTGGAGATAGCCCAGGTATATGCCCCTCAAGTAGGATGTACAGCTCAAGAGAAGGAAGACTTTGAGGAGGAGCTACAGCAGCAGTTGAATGGTCAGAGCATCATTGTCATGGGAGATTTGAATGCACATGTAGGAAGTGAAAGGCAAGGATATGAAAATGTATTGGGAGCAGAAGGATGGGGTAGCAGGAATGAAGAAGGGAGAAAGTTGCTGGATTTTTGCAAGAGAAACGGTTTAGTGGTAGGCAACTCCTGGTTCTGGAAGAAAGAAAGCCACAAGGTAACGTGGTACAGCAGTGATTTAACAAAGAAATCTTTGGTTGATTACATGCTGTACGACTGGGAAATGAAGAGAAGTGTCAGAGATATACAGGTAATACCATCAGAGGCCTTAGATAGTGACCACAGAATACTTGTAATGAACCTGGAAGTTGTTAAGGATAGCAAGAGGACAGAGTACCAGGAAAGGAGAATCAAAGTATGGAAACTCAAGGAAAAGGAAGTCAAGGAAGAATTCCAGAAGATAATAAGGGAAAGGATGCCAACAGGCAATCCTAAAACAGGGGAAGAGGAATGGAAGCAATTCAAAAACACAATGGTGGAAGCTGCAGTGGCAGTATGTGGAAGAACAAGCAACAGAAAGCAGTGTAAAGAGACACCATGGTGGAATGAGAGAGTAAAAGAAGCTGTGGGAAGGAAGAACACGGCTTTCAGAGTGTGGTTCCAGGAAAGAGCTGATCTGGCAAGGGAAGATTATAAGATAAAGAAGAAAGAAGCAAACAAGATTGTCGCAGAGGAGAGGAAGAAGTGGATGGTAAAGTGGACAGAGATGATGGAGGAAGACAGCAGAGGAAATAAGAAAGTACTTTATGGGATGGTCAAAAGTAAGAGAAGAGGTCTGCGAGAGGATGTGGTAATGATGGACAAAAACGGAAATGAGGTACACAACAAAGAGACCCTCAAGACCGTCTGGAAAGAGTACTTTGAGGATTTGCTGAATTCAAATGGTCATAGGGAGGAAGACAATGTATTGGAAGATGGAGAAGACAACACAGGGATGGAAAAGGACTTGACTTGGAGAGAACTGGAAATGGCTATAGACAAGATGAAAGGAGGATGGGCACCAGGTGTGGATGAAGTGAGTGTTGAAATGGTGAAGGCAGCAGGGGAGGTTGGGAAACAGTGGCTATACCGTGTGATGAGGGTGATATGGAAGGAGAAAAAGACCCCAGAAGATTGGAAGAAAGGATTAATTGTCCCAATATTTAAGAAAGGAAGCAGAAAGGAGTGCAGAAATTACAGGGGAGTCACACTCATACCTCACTGTGCCAAGATATATGAAAAGATATTAGAAAGTAGAATACGAGCCAAATTGGAGAGAAAATTGAGAGAGGAGCAGTATGGATTCAGACCTGGGAGATCAACAGTGGATCTCATATTTTCAGTGAGACAGCTCCAGGAACACCACTATGAATTTGGAGAGGATCTGTTGATGGCCTTCCTGGACATCGAAAAGGCCTATGATAGTGTGTGTAGGGAGAAGGTTTGGAAAGCAATGGACAACATGGGAGTGGAAAAAGAGACTGTAGGCAGAGTGAAGGAGATGTATTGTGGAAGTGTGAGTTGTGTGAAAGTTGGAGGGGAAAGAACAGACTGGTTCAGACAAATGAGTGGCCTGAAACAGGGTAGTGCGCTGTCACCCCTTCTCTTTATTGTGGTTATGGACGAGGTAATGACACGGATAGCAGGAAAGATAGGAGAAGATAAGATGAAAGCAATGGTGTTTGCAGATAATCTCATGGTCTGGGGAAACAAGGAGGAGGAAATTCAGGAGCAACTGAAGGCTTGGGAAGAAACAGTGGGAGAGTACGGATGGAAGTTCAACATCAGTAAATGTGAGATCCTGTTAACGACCAGGAAAAAGGACAGACCAATGAGTGGGATAACACTTGGAGGTGGACAGCTGAAGAAGGTGGAAAGTCTCAAGTACTTGGGAAGTATAGTGGAGGAAAATGGGAGAAATGACAAAGAGATTACGGAACGTGGCAGACAGGCAGAAGCATTTCTGAGAAGCATTAGGAGCTTAGTGTGGAATAAAGATGTCCCACAAAAAAGCAAGGAAGTGTTATACAGGAGCTACTATATCCCGATACTGACCTATGCTTCAGAAACCTGGACAATGAAGAAAAGAGACATAAGCAGAATACAGGCAGGTGAAATGAAGTTCTTGCGAAGTAGGATCGGAGTAACAAGAAGAGACAGGGTGAGGAATGAAAAGGTCAGGGAAATGGTGAAGGAGGAGCCCTTGCAAGGTAGGATTGAGACATCAAGACTGAGGTGGTATGGACACTTTAAGAGAATGGATGTGAAGAAGATTCCCAAGAGGATACATGAGATGCAGAAGAAACGACCAAGGGGAAGACCAAGAGATAGATGGCTGAAAGGAGTGGAGGAATGTGTCAAGAAGAGAGGCGAGGACTGGACCAGAGTGACAGCGGAGAGGTGGTGGGAAGAAAGAACTAAGTGGCGAGGCTTATGTTCCAAACAGACCCAGCCTGGGGCTGGAAACTGTACAAGATGATGATGAATCTATTGGCTGTACTATACACATATATACATAATATACAACACAAAATACCCTTCATACACTCGTGATTAATACAGTACCTTGCCACTGAATTTAGGCTCTGAGAGCACGAAAACACTTACGGCCATATCAGACCCAGGCATAACAGCCACCTACGCATATACACTGTACCGTCCGTACACAAAATATCTACACACGTTAGACTGGTTCACTCTACTTTCTCTCTTCTCGAACTGCACGTTCACGTCTCCATTCTTGCATGACTTCGATGAAATGTTCACGACTGAATTATCCTTTTAGGCGTGGTAAGTTATTACTAGAGACGAGAATTATAGGCACTAAAAACAGTTAAAATAGGCAGGCATATAGGCTCTTAAAATAGCCAAAATAGGCATATAAATAGGCACTAACGTGTAAAATAGGCAACAAAATAGGCATGAAAAATTTCCTTGTAATTTAAAAAAATATTTAATTACTATCAAAAGAATTAACAATAAGCAACTTATAATTTAATAACATACTTATATTATATATACAAGTGAATGTCTGTATGTATGTATGTATGTATGCATGTGGGTGAGTGGGTGGGTGGATTTGTTCCGTATACAAATCTACACCGTTCCACCAAATCTCAACCAAATTTTGCATACACATAGCTTAGGACGCAGAAGGAATGGCTGGCTACATGAATTTTCGATAGTCTCTCATTCTTCTGATTTCGGCCTTTTTGCACTCAAGCAAAGGCTAATAAAAGCATAAAATAAACTGATGAAGTAATAGCAAGGCCGGCCATCTCCATAGCAACAGTAGCTCGAGACGGGACCACCAAGTTTCCATCTATCTTGGTAAGAGGCCATGCTACACCCACTGCCAGCTTGATCGCATCCCTCCAAGCTGCTTTAAACTGCCTGTCCATTCAACACAAGATAGGTTACAGCACCAACACACTGATCGCCGCTGCATTTTCACTCCCAGCTGGACCGCATCCCTCGTGCCTGCTTTAAACTGCCTGTCCATTCAACACAAGATAGGTTACAGCACCAACGCACTGTGATCGCCGCGGCATTTTCACTGCCAGCTGGATCGCATCCCTCCAGGCTGCATGGCAACAGTAGCTCAAGACGGGACCACCAAGTTTCCATCTATCTCGGTAAGAGGCCATGCTACACCCACTGCTAGTTAGATCGCATCCATCCAAGGTGCTTTAAACTGCCTGTCCATTCAACACAAGATAGGTTACAGCACCAACCCACTGTGATCGCCGCGGCATTTTAACTGCCAGCTGGATCGCATCCCTCCTGGCTGCTTTTAACTGCCTGCCCATTCAACACTCAGATGCGTACAGGATATACTGTATATTAATTCACAGTTAGGTTGCAGCGCCAACCTAACACGGCTTTTGAAGGGGACGATACCTGAAACGAAGGGTTTTTAACTTTGGAGGCTTAATATCGAGATTGAGAAAACGCAAAAAAAAGGTATTAAGTTAGTTCTTTTGTTATTCAATCAGCATAAAGTTTATGATATTAATTCACACACATACTAACGGGTAAATTTTCAATATAATGAAAAGCGAAATACAAAACGAAGGGTTGTTAAGTTTGGAGGCTTAATATCGAGATCCCAGGCGCTATTTCTGGTGACTTCCGAGAATTCCCATTCTTGTTCGTGGGGTAAACACATATTGAGAAATGAGGATATAATTCTGTCGAGCACACCAGCTGCAATATAATGCACTTTAAAATACAGTCAAAAGGCATCAAATAGGCAATTATACTCCAAATAGGCACAAACCCTTGAAATAGGCATTTATAGGCACAATAAAACCAACGAAATCTAGCCTAAAAGAACCTAAAACGGATTTATATCTCGAGAGCCTACGTTTCTAAACACAGGAATCAAATAGGCAAATTCCCGTCTCTAGTTATTACCGACAGCCCATGTTATGGATGGACCCATGAAATGCACGTAGCCTCCAATAGCCCGTAAGAGCTCAGTGGATAGCTAAAAATTAGTCACTGCTCGTTCGTATTACGATACCATGATCGAGTAATAACGACACTAAATTGCAAGTAGACAACGGACTTTCGCTGTAAAAGCAAGAAGACGATCTCTAACTGTTCGTTACGGAAACCATGTCACGTAAAACGACCCTGGGCGTTAGTAGATCAGTGTTCTGCCGATACAGCAATAAGACGATTTCAGAACGCCAGACACGCCATTATATGCACTGGCGCAGGGCTACATAACCCCAAAGTTTCTGCCGGAACTAATTTGTGCGTGGCCTGCTCCTAGCGTAACATCCGTGTCAACACATGAACATCAGACAGTCGAAATTGACACTGACGTCACACAGTAGTATTCCACACGAAGTTCATGCCATAAATAGCCTAGGTATTCCCACACAAGCCGAATTGCTGCCTGTGTTTTCCGGGTATGTCACATATCCAGCACACGAAAATACCAATTCATTGTACCTTTATAATACAGCCACGAATCTAACATTTAACATTACTAGGTCAAAATAAAGCCATTAACCCCAAACCAAAATGAAATAATGCTTCTACTTAATACAGTCTTATATATCCTTATTCCCAAAACGTAATAAATCGCAAAACCCCGTATTTTATATCAAATATCCAAAAACCGATAATTAATAAACAGTGATCCTAGTTGGTGCGGACCATCCAAAGATGAATCCGTCCATAAAAACACACACAGGCACAATAAAAATCACCTCTGCAACCCCACGTTAACCCAATATAATAAGATACGAATAAAATACCCCAAACTAACTGCGCGAAGCACAAAACCCGAGGGTGAGCTACTGTAACGGAATAAATTCCGTTACAGTTGGATCTCTGGCAAACCAATCGAATGCTGCCAGAAAGTGAAAAGAAAAGGTGTTTTTAAGGATTTTAGCGATGTTGTTATTGTTTTTTTTTTTTGCGAAAATCTCACACGAATACAAATTGTTGCACTTAAGGAAAACTAAGCTTTTACCCAGCAAGATGCTGAATAAAAGTTTAGAACAGAGGAAGATCTCAAACCTAACTCAAACAAAACTTAATCTTGAAAACAAACCATAAGTCAGAGAAAAAATCTCTACAAGTAGGAAGCTTGCGGAGCTAGCTGTACTTGCCTCAATGGCTTGTTAGAATTGGCTATGATAACCAAGAAAAACTTTGAAAATGTTGTTGGGGAGCGTGATGGCGCAGTGGCTTAGCTGCTCGGACGGCCAGGGATCGAATCCCGGTGACAGCGGGGTGGAATTTTCACCTGAAAAATCACGTGGCGTCAGGAAGGGCATCCGGCCTTAAATCCCCGGCCAAAACCAAAATGAGCCTGGTTGGCTCCGGCGACCCCAATTAATTGGGAAAAGCCGAAGGAAGGAAGGAAGTAGTAAAGACTTTATTGATTTCGAAATTGTATTTTTTCATAAAGAGATCTTAAGCTTAGAGGAAGAATCAGGGAAGAGAAGGTCCTGCCTAATGGTGATTCTAACGGGAAAGATAAAGAACAATGGAAAACAAATAATTGATGTAACAAATTGGGTTTTGATCTTAGTTTGAGTTAAGAATAACAATTTAGTTATAAAATGCCAAGGTCTCTAACCTAATAAGAAGTTTACAATTCACAAATAATAGTGTACAAGTTTTGAACTTGTTAAATCACTAAAATCTTTTGAAGATTTTAAAAAGGGTGCTTACGATTAAGAATTTTAACATTTGTAACAACAATTATAAACAATTTTAACTTTGGTAATTTGATTTGTTACAATCCAAGCACTTTTAGAATGCCTTTATGGCAATCGAAAAGGCTATGAAAAATATATTGAATTCCTGATTGTAACAGGAAAGGAAGAAAAAATTACAAGCGGAAATTACTGTTATTTGAAAGTTACTAAGCGAGACATGCAAAATGTACAGATCGTAATAACGAAGCCTGAAGAGAAAAGATTAGATACATTTATACTTAGAAAGTTGACAATTCCTGAGCTAGCAGGATAAAAAAAAAACAAGAAAATTAAAGAGTAGTTTCTGCAACTTTTTATATTTATACAGAGAGAATATTTGAGAAATCCGACAAGTTGTGAGGGAGCCTCTTTGGGCTAAGCCTCGTAGAAATAAAGAGAAGAACCCATAAGTTTATTTAATTTTGGTTTGTAAAAGGTATTTGGGAAAAGGAAATAGGAGCTTTAGGATATAGTCCTGGCCAGATTTATTGCTCTAACGAACGCTGCACTGTTGATAGGTGAACGGGCTCTGTTTTGCACTAAAGTCTATTGATGGATTGGAAAAGTTCACTATTGCAGCACAGAATGTTTATGAAGCGAAAAGTTATTGCAGTTATGGAGATCACTTAGTTGAATTTTAACATGTTACTTGCGTTGTACAAGTTTTAAGATGCACATAATAGTTCCAGAATTGTAGCAACAGTTAATTGATGCAGTAGAAGTCCCTCGGTGGGGTAGCGTATTCCCTTATTTGGTGTAGGAAATACTAGGTTTCTTGACTATTAAAAAGATTGGTTTACATAGAAAATTCCAGAAATGTTGACAGTTAAATGGGGCAAGAGAGGTCCCGCGGTGGAAAGCTAAGTTTTATAGACAGCGGTTAATTAACATGAATCCCTCGGTGTGAGACAGTATTCCCATTTATTTTGTCCAAGAAGTACTAAATTTTATGTATTAAAGTCAGCTTAGATAGCTAGAGCATGACGAGCAAAATCCCTCGAAGACGGTTATTGCACAACAGTGAGCAATACCACGCTGTCTATGAATTTAAATTAAAAATCATTTAGCTCTTTAAAAACCATTAAAATATGTTTAAAAACATTGAAGTTTTGTACTTTTCATGTAGAACAGGCAATGGTTCCTGGTGACAGTTGGTTTAAAAAGTAGACATGGCGTCTAGTTTAAAATGTCTCATTAAAACGGAGACTAGCCGTGAGAGGGCTATGCACTGTACACTAGAAGGCCGAACACGAAGTGAAAGAGCTGAACGGCGCACCGAGGGGACCAAGGAGAAGGGGAAGCAAGGGAGAGGGGGTATAAGACAAAAGAGTTTATACAAGCATAGGCAACATTGTTGTAGTTTGAGTCTTCAGTCTTTTGACTGGTTTGGTGCAGCCCTCCAGGCCTCCCTGTCCTGAGCTAATCGTTTCATCTCTACATAGCTACCACACCCTACAACCGAGGCAATCTGTTTTACATATTCTAACCTTGGTCTACCCCTACAGTTCTTGTCCTCAACCCTTCCTTCCTTAACTAAGCTTGCTATTCCTGGGTGTCTTAGTATGTGTCCTACTAACCTATCTCTTCTCTTCATTAGCAGTCGCCAGAAACATCTCTCCCCTCCCACTCGTCTTAATACCTCTTTGTTTGTAACCCTATCTACCCATCTGATCTTCATCATTCTCCTGTAACACCACATTTCAAATGCTTCAATTCTCCTCTTTTCTGCTGCACCAATAGTCCAAGTTTCACTTCCATAGAGAGCCACGCTCCAGACAAAGGCTTTCAAAAACGACTTCCTAATACCTAATTCTATATTCGATGTCAACAGATTCCTTAATTGTAGAAATGCTTTCCTTGCCTGAGCCAACCTACTTTTTATATCCTCTTTGCTTCATCCATCACTGGTTATTTTGCTTCCTAAGTAACAGAAGTCTCCTACTTCCTTCAGCTTTTCACCTGCCAATTTGATGTCCATAGAGGTTTCTGATTTATTTCGGCTACATCCCAGTATTTTTGTTTTACATTTATTAATTTTCATCATGTATTCTTTCCATAAGACGGGAGTCCATACCATTCAAATACTCATTCAAATCCTCAGGCGTGTCGGCCAAGATGACGATGTCATCAGCAAATCTCAGAGTTGAAATTATTTCTCCTTGAATCTTCACTCCCACTTTAAATGTTTCTCCAATTTCTTTCATTGCTTGTTCAATGTAAAGATTGAAAAGTATGGGTAATAAGTTGCAGCCTTGCCTTACACCTTTCTGAGTACCAGCTTCTCTCTCATGTCCTTCAGCTCGAATGACTGCTGTCTGGTTTCTGTAGAGATTGTATATCACCCTCCTATCCCTGTACTTTATTCCAATAGATTTCAAAATGTCAAACAAATTAGTCCAATCAACGTTATCAAAAGCCTTTTCTAAGTCTACAAATGCCATGAACGTTCTCTTATCTTTCCTTATTCCACCTTCCAAAATCAGCCAAAGACTTAGTACAGCTTCCCTTGTTCCTACATTTCTCCTGATACCAAACTGGTCTTCACTCAACTCCGTTTCTATCTGGCTTTCCATCCTCTTGTAAATTATTCTAGACAGGATCTTTGAAGCATGAGTAATCAAGCTGATTTTACGATAATCTTCACATCTGTCAGCTCCCACTTTCTTTGGTATAGCATACCTGCCAACCCTTCCGATTTATTCAGAAACTTTCCGAATTTTCACCTCGTCTTCCGATCTTCTTAATTACTATTATTTCTTCCGAATTTCGGGCCCCAGTGATATATTGTAAAAGAAAAAGGAACTGCAAATAATTTCCATTCTCAACAGGGTGTCGACCGGTAACGAAAGTAACGAATTTTACAAATGGGTAATGAAAAAGTAACGAATTTTACATACGGGTAACGAAAATTTTTTGAAGGCGGATTTAATAGTTTAAACTCGCGCCTCTAGGCTCAGAGATTGCGATGGAGCGAGTTTCACGCAAACGGCGCCGTTTGCATAAGCTATATTTCCCTGTGCCCGAGCTCAAGGAAATGCATACTGAGGATACCTTGAGTGGTATACATCGTTCAGCGTATGTTTTCGGCATCAAGAAGACGTTTTAGTTTTGTGTGAAATATTTATCTGTTTTATTAGGAAATCTGACTTTTCGCGAGACGTTTATTCGCGAAAACTTCTGAAACTAATCAGAAACCTCGCATTTCTCGCATTCGTTTGGAGACAATGTCAAATTGAAGTCCAGAAATGACGAAAAATAATTTAATGTCGTAATCTTGCGAAATGTTACCGTTTCGAAAAAGATTTATGAAGAAGCTTCGAAATACGTGGGCTATAACTATTTTAAAAATCTGTCTCGTAAATTTGCGACATCCAGTATGGTTAATTCGAAATTCCGTTATATGTCGATTTTTCCTTCGAACTTTGGTTCCATCGGATATATTATAATCTAACCGGTTATTTCGAAAACTTGTATAATTCGTGATTGGCATTCGAAAGAAAACGTGTCCTCTAGTCGTATTATTCGTGCAATCCTCTCAGAATAATTCTTAATATTTGATATCTACTTCGAACATTCATACTCAAGACGGCCGGCTGACCGCACGACTTGTCTGTAAAATCATAAAACCCGTACCCTAGTGTGAACTTGTGACCACGAGGACTGCGGGAATCCCGTCAAAGGTGATCGGGCACCAACATTCCGAAACCTACTCGCTACTTTTCCCATGTCCGTATACTCAAAAGCGTACGGGGAGCGAGAAGTGCATTAACCCACTTAGATATGACAGCCTACGTAGCGTCGCGATACTAATTTCTCCTCGTGATCCACCCTGAACCGATGAACTCCCAACCACAGCATAGGGACAGCGGGAATCACGGCGCCGGCCATACAACTTGTTCATAACTACTCGTGAATTTTAACCATGTCCAACCTTGAGCTTGCCTCCAACATTCTGTCAGGGCGAATAGACAATCGTTCAACGGCCGGGTGCGGCGCGGTATGCACAATATCACGAGGACAACGTGAATCTCGTAAAACGGCCGAGAGTGGCAGTGTTTGCGGTACATCGCGATATTTATCCGCATTCAATGAAAAGGACAACTGGATTATTGTCAAACGGACAGCAAGTGGCGCCGATTGCGTAATAATGCTATATTTTCTTGTGCCCGACCTCAAGGACAATGGAAATCTCGTCGAACGACTAAAAGTGTCACCGATGATCTAAATCGCGTTATTTATCCGTGTTCTATCGCGAAAACTAAGAGAATCTCGACAAACGGGTGAGACCAGCGCCGATCGTGTAACATCTCGATATTTCTCCGTACCTGACTGCGAAGACAGAATTCGGTTACAATCACGTAACGTCCCATAAATTTCTTCGTGATCTACCGCGGTGACAAAGGAAATCTCGCCAAATGGTCAAGAGCAGAGCAACCTCTTGGCAATTATAAAAACGCCTTGTGCACAAGACGACATATTATCTAAAACAACTCATTTGATAATAAATATCTAGTATTTATTTATTATTTTTAATTTTTGTATAACTCCCTAAGTGGATTGTATTTACCGCTTTAAACACAGTTCATTGTTGTTTTTCTTCACCGCGTGATGAGCCCCTTTACTTGCAGACCGCAGACGTATCTTGAATTCAAAGGTAACTAAAAGGTAACTCATCATCATCATCATCGGCTTTAACTCGAATCCGAGTATAAATCTTCTTCCTTCAGTCCAGTTTGTGGATGTGTTTACGGTGACTAAAGAGTCCAATCCTGGCATGGAACAAGCGACCACACAAGTCGCATAGTATTGCTGGAGGAGGACGTGGTTGGGCTGCTCGAAGTTTCCTAGCTTGACGCTTGGCCTCTTCATGTATGCGTCGATCCCTTTCAAACGTCTTTACAGTATCCGAGATGGTACGGCGCCAAGTTGAGCGGTTTTCAGCCAGCATGTCCTAGGTTTGTGAATCAAGACCTGTCAATTTCAGGGTCTGCTTAAATTGGTCCTTGTAGCACCTCTTAGGACCACCATGAGGTCTGGTGCCATAGCATAACTCACCATATAGCATTTGACGAGGTCATCTCACATCATCCATCCGATGGACATGACCAATCCATCTAAATTGGTGACCTATTATGGATGATTCTATGCTGTTGATTTGAGCCTTTTCCAGAACAGCAATATTGGTAATACGGTCTTCCCATTTAATCCTCAGGATTGATCGAAGTTTTTGTAGGTGGAAACGCTCAAGCTTCCTAAGATCACGTCAGTAAAGGGTCCACGTTTCACAGCCATACAACAATGTAGAAATGACTACTGCTTTGTACACCATAAGCTTTGTACTCATGGATAGATCTTTATTCATGAAGACCCGGTGCGCTAATCGTCCATATGCTGCATGGGCTGCGCCAATTCTCTTATCCACATCCTGCTCACAGGTACAGCTCACAGAAATGGTACTGCCCAGGTACGAGAAGTGGTCAACCTGTTCTAATGGCAAATTTGAAATGGAGATATTGAACTGAGGAAGAGGTGTGCCTGATGAAGGTTGTGCCAAGACTTTAGTCTTATTGACATTTATGGTAAGACCAAAGCGATCACATGCACTTTTGTAACAGTTAACTGACTCTTGCAGCTCTTCTGGTGTGAGAGTTGGTGACGCAGCATCATCTGCATACAACATGTTAGTAACCTTAGTTTTCCTCAAGGAGCGGAGACGAGTTAGGTTGAAAAGCCCTCCATCAAAACGATACTTGATCTCCACACCTGGGATGTTTGTGGGTGAATCATAAAGCATTGCAGCCAAGTACAGCGCAAAAAGCGTTGGAGCCAGTACACATCCTTGTTTCAGTCCATGGGTAATGGGAAATTCATCGGACATCTTATTCTGATGGCAAACCTGACCTGTCATGCCATCATGGAGAGCTTTGATTAGATCTACAAAACGCTGAGGGCAACCAAACCGCTTCAGCACTGCCCACATGGCTGGTCTTGGAACCGAATCAAATGCCTTTTCCAAGTCATAAAAGACTAAGAAGAGTGGATTCTGTTGTTCTCTACATTTTTCTTGTAGCTGTCTCACACAGAAAATCAAGTCAATTGTGCTTCTGGAAGTTCTAAATCCGCATTGTGACTCTGGGAGGATCCTCTCAGAGATAACCTTGAGGCGGTTAAGTAGAATTCTTGCAAGAATCTTCCCCACAATTGATAGCAGTGATATACCACGGTAGTTGCCACAAACACTGCGATCACCCTTTTTAAAGATAGTGACGATAGTGGCATTCTTTAGGTCTCCAGGTACCTTTCTTGATTCCCAAATTCTAAGGATAAGGATGAAAATTCTTGTTTTGAGGGAATGACCTCCGGCTTGAATTAGTTCCAGAGGGATGTTATCTGGGCCAGGTGCTTTTCTGGGTTTCAATTGGGTGAGAGCTGCACTGAATTCATGATAAGTAGGAGGTACTGCCAACCACAGTTGTTCAGGTTGTTGCGGCACATCACAGAGGAAGTCTTCAGCAGCTTCTGATGGACGATTTAGGAGATTGGAGAAGTGCTCCTTCCAGCGTTCCAAGATTTCTTGACTATCAGTAAAGGTAGTAGAATTATCAGCGCTTTTCAGTGTACCTGATGATGAGCGAGATGGTCCATATATTTCCTTGAGTACGGCATAGAAGTTCCTCAAGTCTCGAGCATCCGATAGTCTCTGCAGTTCCTGAGCCTTCTGTTGCCACCAAGTATTTTTAATCTGCCTTATCTGCGTCTGGCATTTACCCTTGAGTTCCAGTAGTTTATCTCTCTTTGTGTTGGAAGTTGGGTCTTGAAGATGGGCAAGATAGGCATTCCTTTTGGCATTGATGAGAGACAGAATTTCCTCATTGTTGTCATCAAACCAGTCTTGTCTTTTCCGCACTATAAAACCAATGGTTTCCTCAGCTGACTGTGTGATAATCTTCTGTAATGTGGCCCATTCTTGCTGAATATCATTTGTTACTGGGTTTTCTGATAACTGGGTGACGATCCTGTTTCCAAAATGTTTGTACATGGATTCATCCTGAAGTTTGGATGTATTAAACTTCTTTCTTGGCAAATTTTTGATGTTCCTAGGTGGTTTAGGTCTGATGGATATCCTGAGCTTACATATAAGAAGTTTATGATCTGTCCAACAATCGTCTATATTCCTTGCTGTTCTGGTAATAAGAGTGTCCTTCTTATCACATTGCCGGGTAATGATATAATCAAGAATGTGCCAATGTTTGGAATGAGGATGCATCCACGTGGTTTTGAAGCGGTCAGGTAGCCGGAACTGCGTGTTGGTAATGAAAAGTTCGTGTTCTGCACAAAGACCAAGAAGCAACAGTCCATTGGGATTACATTTTCCAAGTCCCTGTTTGCTAAAAGGTAACTAATTTTTACTTCATCCTTACAGCAGACACCCTGCTCAAGGAGATTCTCTCGTAATTCGTAATTTCTTTTGTGATTTGCGTAACCTTGGTTTTTTGTGCAAGTTTGTGTAAGTTCCTCGCTTGGCTGTGAGCTCCATAGCTGCGATTTCGGAAAGGTGAGTCAGCTGATCGCCGTACCGCATACTGATTGGTGGTATATTACGGACAAACAGTTATCAAGCCTACGTGAATATGTGGTAATAAACCAATATAGTACAATATATTTCCGTTCGGTATTGATTGACGGAAATATATTGTACTATATTGGTTTATAATCTCTTGTCAATACAGACCATGGCGGAATCTAAAGTAGAATGAATATGTGGTAGCGAATTCGACGTGTAATCCATACGAATGATTGTATGCATTTTCTTTAAACACACAAGTATGTTCTCTTACGTTTAAATATTGGCCAAACATACTACTCGATGATTGAAGATTGTTTACATTTTTGTGAATTTTATGCTGAATTCATACTTTGCCAATAAAGACACGCAGGTCTTGCGTGTACCCTCATTCGCTCTCGCCACGGTATACTGCGCATGATGAAATCTATAATTTAAAAAATCTTCCTATTTTTGACTTCCGAAGGTTGGCAGGTATGGTATAGGGATAATAACATTCTTCTTGAAATCAGGGGGTACCTCGCCTTTCTCATAAATCCTACTTACCAAGTGAAATAACCTGATCAGACCTTCATTACCTATGCAGCGTAGCAACTTAATCGGTATATCATCTATGCCTGGTGCTTTGTTCCTGATTAAGTCCTCCAATGCTCTGTCAAATTCTGATCTCAATATTAAATCTCCCTTTGCATCCTCATCAATTTCCTCCTCTCTTTCCATTATATGATTCTCAATCTCCTTTTCCCTTATACAAACACTCTATGTAAGCTTTCCATCTCTCAGCCTTTTCTTCCCTATCTGTTAGAGACTTTCCACTTGTGTCCTTAATATTACAACACTTAGTCTTCTTTTCCCCAAAAGTATTCTTAATCCTTCGATAAGCTGTTTCTACTTTTCCTAATTTCAGACAATTTTCTATACCTGCACATTTCTTTTTCAACCATTCTTCTTTCGCTTTCTTGCACTTCTTGTTAACCTCATTTTTTAGACGTCTGTATTCTGCTTTCCCCTTTTCATCTCTTACATTCTTGTGTTTCTGCCTTTCATCCATCAAATGTAGTATATCCTGAGTGATCCACGGTTTTCTACCTATTCTTTCTCTCCTACCAATGTTTTCTTCTGCGGATTTTGTTATTTCATTCTTCAAAAGTGCCCATTCGTCTGCAATTGAAGTTTGTTTAGGGTTTTTCATTAGTCCTTCCTTTATACTCTTCTTGAATCTTTCGTTTACATCCTTCACTTTCAGTCTGTCTATTGCCCACCTTTTTGGCTTTTGACTTTTTTCAGTTTCTTCAGCTTTAATCTGCATTTCATAACAACCAGATTGTGGTCAGAGTTTATGTCAGCACCAGGATATGTTTTACAATCCAAAATCTGGTTTGGAAACCTCTGCTTGACCATAATGAAGTCGATTTGGTAATGACCTGTAACTCCTGGTCTCATCCATGTGTATATTCTATTGTGGTTATTGAATAAGGTGTTAGCTATGACCAACTCATGCTCGGTGCAGAATTCCATCAGCCTGCTTCCTCGATCATTCCTTTCACTTAATCCGAAATTTCCTACTATCTTCCCTTCTCTCCCTTTTCCTACCACAACATTCCAATCTCCCATTACTATAACATTTTCATCGCCCTTGATATAGCTCAAAAATTCATCTATTTCTTCGTAGACTTTTTCAACATCTACATCATCAGCTTGACTGGTAGGCATATAGACTTGCACCACTGTGGTGCACGTAGGTTTAGTATTGATTTTTGCTACAATAATCGGGTCACTATATTGCTCATAATATTCCACCCGCTGTCCAAGTTTACTACTCAATATGAGACCAACCCCTGCTTGTCCATTGTTTGATTTAGTGCTAATGACCCTATAGTCACCTGACCAAAAGTCCTGTTCTTCCTGCTAGCACTTTTCACTAATCCCAACCAAATCCAACCTCAACCTATCCATTTCCCTTTCTAAGTTTTCTTACCTTCCACTTCCTAGCAGACTTCTAACATTCCACGCTCCGATCCGTAGAATGTCAGATTTCCTCTTTGTCACTTCTGTGATGTTAACCCCCTCTCGAGTAGTCCCCACCCAGAGATCCGAACGGGGGACTAGTTTACCTCCGGATTGAAATTTTACAAGGGAGGAGGCCATCATCACATCTAATTATGCATAGAGAGGTGCATATAAAACGGTGACGCATATCACTTAACGTGCTAGTGTAAACTGAAAAACAAAAGTTCACAGCGTTTGAACGGGGTATCCAAATGGTTTTCAACACAGATTCTGAGAACTTTTGAAATACAAATGACATTCTTTGCAAAACTCCAACAATGTCTGCCTTGGTCCTGTTATACATCTGCTTCTTTGCAGTTCTTTGTATCCTCTTAACACCTCACTTTCTTCCAGTGTTCCACAGAACGGCAACTTCTTGATTTTCTTTGCAATGTCCTCATTGATTTTCATTGGCACTATTTCTGCTGGATCAAACGCACACATTTGTAAATCTTGTTCCCAGGGTCAACGGATCTCAAGCTGATTAATTTTTCAAGAGCATGGGACCCAGCGTTTACTAAAACTGAATGTATT
Source organism: Meconema thalassinum (assembly GCA_946902985.2). NCBI lineage: Eukaryota > Metazoa > Arthropoda > Insecta > Orthoptera > Tettigoniidae > Meconema > Meconema thalassinum. The sequence goes on along the minus strand of OX336389.2, from coordinate 65,710,799 downwards.
TTCCCACTTTTTAACACATTTCCACAACCCTCCAACTGCTCCTTAATGTTGGTACCATACTTCCCAGAAACAGCAAGTTTAAGGGCTTGCTGAATTCTCCGTAGATGTCCATCAAGAAAGTGAACAGTTGGATGAGGCCTTCTAAGAAGGGGATGAGTTTCAGTGATGTCTGCGCCAAATTCTTTGAATCTCAAGTATTTCATCACGGGAAACATTGTTGAGAATATCAACTCCAGAGTTATCAGTCCCTACTACTTCACTCATAAATTGCAAAATATCTTTCAAGTACTCTGACAGGCACACTACAGAATGAAACCAAGAAGACCACCTAGTTAATACTGGTTCAGGAAACAGTGGCACATTTTGATCTGGATACTTGCCATCTAGATATTCATGTCTGAAAGGCTCACTGTATGACGCCACGCGTCGAGTAATTACTAGGATGAAGGGGCAGATGACCTTGCTGTTCCGGCCCTTAGAACCTCAATAACGAAGTACTATAACTTACTAGGATGACCACCCGGATTCTTAGAGATCGTTGTAGGCAGAAAGCGAGGCCCGCTATCTACCGTTAAGTTTCCTATCATTCCGTGTTTGTTGGATGCTCTCCATGCAGTCAAGTCATGGGAGAAGATTACCGCTACTACACTCGCACAAAAACAAGCGTTTGTTGGCTTCTGTGACGACAATATTTTAAATGGGCAAGGTGGTCTCACTTCGATGACATTAGGGCAAAACCTGGATGAAAGTCAAGGTGCAGAAGAAAGTGACATCCAGTAGTTAGACTTCGATAAAGACAATCGTGGTTTCAGACATGAAAGCGATGAGGTTATTGTACGGATTTTGACTGTTGGCGAGCTAAACTGAGATCCAGTACATATAGAGTGCAGGAATGATGCAACGGAAATCCCGAAAGTTCCCAGTCAAGCTAGTGTGTCACACTTATCTCTTATATAGAAAATCGAGATGAATTTTCGTTCTCATATATTGTTTTCTTCAGAATTGTACAATCTAAAATTAGACGAAATAAACCTTCTAAGAAACAAAAAATGATGAGTTTTTAATATTGGTAGGCCAATCCACATAGTGTGTTATAAGTATTATAATTTTTTCTTTGCGTGTTCATAAAATACATATCAATATTTTAACTAATAGTGTTCTCTTTGCTAGGCTTTAAAACATTACTGTGGATAATTCGCGGAAATTCGTGCATTAATTGCCGCGAATTATCGGAAGTGCACTGTAAAGAAAAAAAGAAAAAAGCTAAAATTCTCGTCTTCATGCGAAATTTCGAGAGTTCAAAAAACTTTTTTTCACCATTTTTAGGGTTATTAAAACACATTACCACCTGTGTATTACTTCATTCAATAATTTGCGAAATTCGGGATTGCGAATTTTTCCTAACTCTACAACGTATACAAATATTGTCACCCGTGTGCGTACCGAATCTGATAATTCTAGCGCAGTCATCACAGCACTATTCGATAAATGGAAGCCATGAAATACAGTCAAGATTCAATACAATTAGAATACAAATCCACGATACTCATCATAAAATGTTCACAGCTGGCAGGAGAAAAACAACAAGCAACTACGAGTGTCACTACTCCGAAGGTTTAACGCTTATCAAGCACAAATAGCACCGAGTGTGGATTTTCATTTAAAATATGGCCAATTTACCCACCACATTTATTACCTTGGCAGCGCTGCCCAGCGATTGAAAAACAGGCCCTTAGAGGCGAAAGCCTCAAGTCTATTGTCATAAAATCTCCATTTTTTCACCACCTCCTGTATATTTTGGTCGTCCATATTGAATCCACCAGGCTCCACTTAGGATGTAAAACACTTGGGCTTTCAATGTACTTCAGAGTACTAGTATGTTGTAACCAAACTTTAGTAGGTTACAGAGACTGCTTCTACAGTAGAACCCCTTTTTAACGAATCTCAGGGGGATTTGATATTTCTTCCTTAGAAGGGGGTTTTCCTTAAAAGGGGGTTAGAAGAAAATAGGCTATATATCACAAGAAATAATGATACCGGTACATTTATGTCTTCAACTAATGTAATGTCAAGAAATAATAAATGAACATGTTAAGAAATACTAAAAAGTCAAATTAACACAAGAATAACAGAAAATATTCACGGAACAGCACAGGTAACGGATTCCTTAGTGGTCCATTGGGAGCACAAGCTGCAGCAAGGAAAGGAGAAATAGGTATTACTGACTTGTAATTGTAACTTGAAGGAACAAAGGCCTAACATATATTAAGGATATTTGTGAAGGCAGACCATGAGAACTATGAGATTAAGCATAAGGTATTACCCTTCACTTTCTGAAGTAGTCCAGTAAAGTAGTTTGCTTCCTCTTGCCCAGATGTCTCACGGAAAGAAGTTTTCTCTCAATTTGGTTGAGAGTGTTGATGAGCTCTTCATCCACACTGAAGGAGGAGAAGTACCGGCGGACAATATCCAGTCCTTCCACTGCTGCCCCAAAAGTTGGTTCTGCTGGATCCTCTTCTTCTTCGTCTTCCTCTTCAGTACTTTGCCTTTTTGCATCATCACAAAGGTCTCCAACATCCATCTGTGGTGGTGAGGTTAGGATATCATCATCACAAGTAACAAATTCTTCAAATGTTGTGACAGTAGAATCCTTTGACACAACCCCCCAATCTTCCCCAATGTCATCAGTAGCGTCTTCTTCATTAAAAACTTCTGAAATAGCACCAAAACCTGCATGGCCAAAGCAGTTTTGAATAGTGGTCGTTGTGACTAGTTGCCATGCTGCTACAAACATATGCATGGCTTGGAGTATGTTCAATTTCATTACCTCATTTCTTTCGAGGAAAGAAACAGCTCTTTGAACCAGGGCCTTCCTGTACTTCACTTTCACAGAATGAATAATGCCAAGGTCCAAAGGCTGCGGGTGACTGGTGCAGTTAGGAGGAAAGAAAACCACTTTGATATTCCGCAGGAAAGACGTATCTGAAGGATGAGCTGGACATCTATCACCAGCACTATTTTCCTTCCTGCCGATCCCATCTTGGCATCCAAGCTTTGTAAAAATTTTCGAAATATCGCCGATGTCATCCATGCACTTTTGTTAAAATCATATTTACATGGGAGTGTACGGGTGTTCTTTAAACATCTTGGATTCTTAAATTTTCCAATTATTAGTGGGGGTAATTTTTCACTCCCGTTGCTGTTAACACATAACAACGCTGTCAGTCTTTCTTACTTTTTTTTGCCTCCGTGGAATTTTTCTCCGCGAACAGCGTATGTTTTGGACGGGAGCAAGTTGTAAATCACTCCCGTTTCATCGGCGTTAAAAATATCCTTAGCATCATATCCTTCAAGAAGTCGAGGCAACGTTTTCTCTTTCCAGTATACAACTGTATCATCATTAACTTCCGCACTCTTGCCGCACATGTTTTGGAACGAAAGATTGTGCCGTTTTTTGAAGCGATCAAACCAGCCATTAGAAGCATGGAATTCGACCAAACCCAGCTTAAGAGCGATTTCTTGAGCTTTTTGTTTAAGTATGTTCCCGTCAATTGGAGCGTTCTCACTCCTTTTTCCCTCGAACCATTTCATTAAAATGTTTTCAAGTTCCTCGTACGGCAAAGAACGAATATTCTTCCGTATTTTTGCCCCAGAACCGCACTCAGCTTCCGCGGTCAGAATAGCTTCCTTCTGTTTCATGATGCCAAACAACGTAGAGGGTGCCAAGTCATGTTTTTTTGCCATCTGTGACAAAGGTACTTGGCTATCCCTTTCAACATCCCTGATGATGTCTTATCTTTTTCTGAAGAGTCAGCTTCTTACGTTTTGCAGCCATAATGAATGTGGTCCGCCGTAACTCGCAGTACAACTCTTATCACAGACACAAAAAATTTGTAGCACAACTTCCAACAACACAGGAACAAAAACAGAGAATGAGCCTTCAGTCCGCACCCCTCGCGTCCGCATGATTCCTAAGCAGCGATTGGAGCAGCGGGACAGAAGTGCCGGTGTAAGAGCGCTGCGGCTATAGGTTAAGGCAGCTGACGTCACTGTAGACATTACCCGACTAAAACTGTCGTAACTCCCTAACGGTTGGAGATAAGTGTATGCATTCGCGGACTTTTTTGTAGAGCTTGAACAGCTCTACATTTCGTACGCATATACTTGGGGTCTATCAATGACGGTTCAGGCAGCGTAAGCCATGGAAGGCACGACTTTCTACTTATTCCGTAATTTTTTCTAGAATACATTTTCATTTTGTAGAATATCCATAAACATTTTCAGCTTCTTATTGCTTTTAATCTTTCACCTAAATCACGTGAAGTTTGCAAGAGACCTTTGGCCTAAATATTTATATTTCGTGAAGTTACCCGAGTCTCGCGGCATTTACGTGTAGGCCCTACGTCAGTCGTGCCTCTAGGCTGTATAGCTAGTCTCAAGGTAAACCGCACTTCGTTCCCATACAGCCGTCATTCCAGTACTACCTACAGTTCAATGGACATAACTAACCAACAGCGTCTAGCGTGATAGTGACTGCTGCTTGCCGGTAACAGTGATTTCCAGCGGCCGCGCCAATTTATCACGGTTCTATACATCGCTAAAGGAGCGATTTCGTTTAGCGCGTTAACTTCGGACTGAGATTACGTCAAAACGGAAGTTAATTTACATTCAAAACAAGTTTAGAAAAAAGTATCTTATCGACATATTCGTTACAACGGGATGCGCGATCGTAATTTATGTGAAATATATTCCTTAGAAGCGGACTTTTCCTTATATCGGGGTTCGTTAGAAGGAGGTTTAAATAACACTGTGCTTATGGCGATTTGGCTGGGACTTACGAAAATCTTCGTTAAAACGGGGTTTTACTGTAGTTTGTTTTGTTGGTAGTAATTTTGTATTTCTATCAGATTGCCAGCCATGGCCACCTGTTGGTGGAGAACCATGGAGAATCTTGTGTGTTCAGTGCCTATTGGATTCTTTTATGTGGTCTACCAATGGGTGGCTTTGCTAATGGCAAGGTAACCATAGAGATGATATTGATTTTAGGATGCCATGCGGAATGGAGGCTTGCTTTTCTGAAGGTGTGATGTTGGGAGTTGTGTTGTGATCTCTGGTCGGGGGTTGAGGATTGTGTTTTTTATTTTTTATTTTTTATTTTTGTTAGGGTCTTGCAGTTGGTTTTGGGAGAGAAGAGTGATGGTTGTGGTAGAAGCTCTGCAAGAGATGCATGTAAAGGAAACCTGCTTATATGTTTGACAAAAAGGTATTGTTAGTTTATGATTGCCAGAGAACGACTAGAAATGAAGTACTTGTAAGTGGAGAAGAATGAGAGTTGTTGTGAATACTGGGTGAGGAAAGACCTGCTAGGCTATGTGGATTATGCCTGCATTAATATCTAACAAGTCATCACTTTTTGTTTCTTAGATCGTTTATTCTAATTCTCGATTGCATATTTCCGAAGAAAACATTATATGAGAACGAAAATTTATCTTGTTTTTCTATATAAGAGATAAGTGTGACTAGACATACCAACTTGACTTGCCTCACTCCCGCACTCGATATCAACTGGATCTCAGTTTTCCTCACCACAGTCAATTTACTTGCAATTTCTTCTTTGCGTTCACGTCCTTATCGACGTCGAACTTGCTCATTCGAAATATCGTCGTCACAGAAGTCGGCCAACACTTGCTTTTGTGCGAGCGTTGTAGTGGTATTTTCTCCCACAACTTGTTGGCTGCATGGAGAGCATCCAACAAACACGCTCTTGGTGTCGCGTAGGTTTGCACCATTAGGCAACAATCGCTGTTTACAATACGCTGTCCGTGCATCCACCCTTCTCAACTCAGATCAGCGACCTTGGAGCGAGGCTGTTGGCAAGGGGGGGGGGGGGTAGGTTCCCAGGGAAAGTGCATTCCACTTGTAATGTTTGGGCTTCGAAGATGAAGGAAATTATGCTATACCACTCGCGGCAACATGCTCGTATGTTTCGAAGATTGCATAAGTAGGCCTACTGTTACATCGCAGAGAAACGCAGTTCAGTCTTCTTGACTCTCAATAATTTCGTCTCTACGAATTGCGTCGCATCAAATTTCTTTTAAACGACTGAGAGATTGCTTTACTTAAGAGTGATGATTAGTTGCTTTGAAAATTTCTATTTTTAAACATTCTCTTCGAGAAGCGCGAACTAACCGCAAAACGAATTATTGGAAGTGCACTGTATTATTCTTATATGATCACATTTGTTACAGATCTGTTTTTAACTATTTTTATAAAAATGTTTATGGAAAACCCAAATAAAATATCATTAACAAAGCTTTCTTCGTAATTACATTTTTCTTTCTAACATTGCTGAAAAAGGCCGAAACTGGTCATCATCATCATCATCATCTTGAACAGTTTCCAGCCACTGGCCAGGTGTTTCGAACATAAGCCTCTCCATCGTCTTCTGTCTTCCCACCATCTCTCCGTCACCACCTTGGTCCAATCTTCTCCTTTCTTTCCCCACCCTTCAGCCACTTATGTCTTGGCCTTCCTCTTGTCTTTTTCCCTCCATTTCCATCTCGTGCATCCTCCTGGGTATCCTCCTCCGATCCATTCGCTTAACACGCCCATATCATTCCTCTATCCTATTTTGTAATGTTCCTCCTTGACTAATTCTTTGATCTCATTTCTTAACCTGACCACCTTTGTCACTCCAAAACTGCTTCTCAAGAGCCTGTATTCTGCTTCGCTCCCTTCCTTTCATAACCCAGGTCTCTGAGGCATGCATCAAATTGGAACGTAGTTCGTGCTATATATAACCCTTTTGCTGTTTTGAGGGTCATCCTTACTCCATACCAGGCTCCTTAACACTTTTCCTGAATAATACTGCTCGCCTCCCCCGCTCATTTATTTCTCTGTCGTTTCCTCCACTTTCTTATATCATGCTTCCCAGATACAGTACAGTACTTGAAATTCTCTACATTCCTCAATTCTTCCCCACCAATTGTTATTCCCGTTGTGACTCTCTCCTTCTTTCCGGTTGTGATCATCCACTCGCTTTTGCTTATGCTAAACTTCATCCCATATCCATCTACTATTTCTTCCCATACATCCAACTGCTCCTGTACTTCCTCCTCCTCGTTTCCCCAGATCATCAAATCGTCTGCAAACGCCATTACTTTCTTCCTTCTTTCGCCAATCACTTCTGCCACTCTTGGTCATTATATCGCCGGAACTGGTACATTTCATTACTTAATGTATACTGTAATAATTTATTTTATTGACTAAGGTGTAATCATCATCATCCACTGGCCGGGTCTGTTTGGAACACGAGCCTCTCCAACGTCTTCTGTCTTCCGTCTTCCCACCATCTCTCAGCCTCCACCCTTGTCCAGTCTTCTCCTTCCTCCACACCCTTCAGTCACTGGCCGGGTCTGTTTGGAATACAAGCCTCTCCAGCATCTTCTGTCTTCCCACGATCTCTCAGCCTCCACCCTTGTCCAGTCTTCACGCTTTCTTCCACCCCCTTCAGCCACTTGTCTCTTTCCTTTCCACTACGTCTCGTGTATCCTCTTCTCCTCCATTCGCTTTACATGTCCATACCATCTAAGTCTTGATTTCTCTGTACCATCCTGTAATGGTTCCTCCTTCATTAATTCTCTGGTCCTCTCATTTCTTATTCTGTCCATCTTTGTAGCTCCAATACTGCTTCTCAAGAACCTCATCTCACTGGCCTGTATTTTGCTCTTCTCCCTTCCTTTCATAACCCAGGTCTCCGAGGCATACGTCAGGATAGCGACGTAGTACGTCCGATATGACCTTGCTGTTCTGAGGGACATCTTTGCTCCATATCATGCTTCTCACACTCCTCTGGAATGCTTCTGCTTGTCTCCCCGCTCATTTATTTCTCTATCGTTTCTTCCATTATCTTGTATCAGGCTTCCCAGATACTTGAAACTCTCCACTTTCTTCAGCTGTTCCCCACCAATTGTTATTCCCGTTGTGGTTCTTTCCTTCTTCCTTGTTGTGAACACCACATCTCTTATTCCTGTTAAATTTCATCCCATATTCTTGTATTATTCCTTCCCACACGTCCAACTGCTCCTGTAGGCCTACTTCCTCCTCCTTGTTTCCCCAAATCAAATCATCTGCAAACACCATTGCTTTCATCTTTCCTTCCCCAATTACTTGCGCCACTTGTGTCATTTACAGTACAAAATTGTCATTTGTAATACCAATCCATAGAAAAACACTTATACATTCATTTATTTGCAATTGGGGGTGTGTCTCCCGGTGGCAAATTGGATATATATCATTGTACAGTATTCTGCCTAGTGGCAGGTCCATGCCTTCGTACAGAGAATTTCTGATGCCAACGCTCCCGGTCTTCAGCTTCTTTCTTCAGTCTGCTGCAACTCCTTCCATCTTTCATATATACGTAACAAATCAATAATTTTATATAACAATTCAATATCAATTAAGTCGGAGTATTTACACAAATCGTCAGTCTTTTCTTAAACACACGTATATGTTTGGGATAAGGTTCTAAGACTGCGTCAGGTAGAGAGTTCCAGTTATCAATGGCATGGTTTACGAAAGAATATTTACCATAATTTGTACGTTGTGGTCGGCCCTTAAATTTCAAAGGATGATCACTCCTACTCCCATACGTTTGCTAAGCTCACCCCATGCTGGTTGATTTATATACGTGTTGTACATAGCACAAAGTCTTAGATTTCATCCTCCTAGCTTCAAGTGATTCCCACCCAAGTTTCCTTAACATACGGCTCACACTGCTCCTGGAATTAGTCACTGAGCACAAATCTAGCGGCCTTTCTTTGTACCAATTCCAACTAGTTCATGAGCCCTACTTGATACGCCGAGGCGTATTCCAGAATAGGTCTTACAGGTGACAAATATCCTAATTCTTTAGCAGAGGTACTACTTCCTTTTAATACCCTCATTACAAAGTGCAAGGATTTGTAAGCTTTAGAAACTACATATCCTACATGACTACTCCATTTCATATCATTCCTTACGTGAACGCCTAAATATTTGCAAGAATCTTCTTCTACAAGTATTTCCGAGCCAATGTTATATTGAAAATCTTGCCTTCGCCCTTTCCCTATTTTTATGATACTACATTTTCTTGTTGTTTTTTTTTCATTTTATTTTTAATCGCCTACTTATAGACGAGGTCAGGTCGTCTTGAAGTACTGGGTTGTCTTGCGAGTCATGTATCTTTCGATATATTAAAACATCATCCGCCAAACAATCGACAGTCACTGCGAATCTCATTTGGTAACGCCAAAAATAACCAAGTTCCGATTACGTTGCCCTGAGCAATACCCGACGTTACGAGAATAGGCCTTCAACTTTCACTTTCTGGTAACGACTCTTCAAAAATTCTTGGATCCATAAAATTACAAATACAAATTGAAAATACAGACATATTGTGAACCAATGGGCTCATGTATCAGAACTTAACATACTGCTAATATTTTACACAAGACGTAGTGGAATCCACACCATGCCAAATCACTCCTAGTATGAGCATGCATAAAAGTCTTACAAAACCCTTGTCATAATATAATTGCTTAAAATTCTAAAAACATTTGTAAAATGTTTCAGCATGAATAGGTTGATCAGGGTGTCTACCAGTAACGAAAGTAACGAAAAAGTAACGAATTTTACATATGGGTATAGAAAATTTTCCGAAGGCGGATTGAATCATTTAAACTCGCGCCTCTAGGCTCAGAGATTGCGATGGAGCGAGTTTCACGCAAGCGGCGCCGATTGCATAAGCTATATTTCCCCGTGCCCGACCTCGAGTAAATGCATACTGAGGATACCCTGAGTGGTGTACATCGTTCAGCGTATATTTTCGGCATCAAGATGGCTTTTTAGTTTTGTGTGAAATATTTATCTGTGTTAGTAGGAAACCTGACTTTTCGCAAGACGTTTATTCGCGAAAACTTCTGAAATTAATCAGAAACCTCGCATTTATTTGGAGACTAGGTCAAATTGAAGTCCAGAAATAACGTGAAATAATTTAATGTCTCAATCTTGCGAAATGTTACCCATTCGAAAAAGGATTTTGAAAAAGCTTCTAAATGCGTAGCCTATAACTTATTTTAAAAATCTGTCTCGTAAATTTGCGACATCCAGTATGGTTAATTCGAAATTCCGTTATATGTCGACTTTTCCTTCGAACTTTGGTTCCATCGGATATACTGTATTATAATCTAACCGGTTATTTCGAAAACTTTCATAACTTGTATAATTCGTGATTCGTATTCGAAAGAAAACTTGTCCTCTAGTCGTACTATTCGTGCAATCCTCTCAGAATAATTCTTAATATTTGATACCTACTTCGAACATTCATACACAAAGACGGCTGGCTGACCGCACGACTTGCCTGCGGGAATCTCGTCAAATGGACCGAGATCGACGTCAGTAGCGTAAAATCATAAAACCCGTCCCTTATCGTGAACTTGACCACGAGGACTGCGGGAATCCCGTCCAAGATGATTGGGCACCAATCACGAAACATTCCGAAACCTACTCGCCACTTCCCATGACCGTATACTTAAAAGCGTACAGGGAGCAAGAAGTGCATCAACCCACTTAGAAATGACAGCCTACGTAGCGTCGCGATACTAATTTCTCCTCGTTATCCACCCTGAACTGATGCGCTCCCAACCACAGCATAGGGACAGCGGGAATCACGGCGCCGGCCATACAACTTGTCCCTAACTACTCATGAATTTTAACCATGCCCAACCCTGAGCTTGCATCCACCATTCTGTCAGGGCGAATAGACAATCGTTCAACGGCCAGGTGCGGCGCGGTATGCATAGTGTCACGAAGACTACGTGAATCTCGTAAAACGGCCGAGAGCGGCAGCGATTGCGATACATCGCGATATTTCTCCGCATTCAATGATGAGGAAAACTGGATTCTTGTCAAACGGACAGCAAGTGGCGCCGATTGCGTAATAATGCTATATTTTCTCGTGCCCGACCTCAAGGACAATGGAAATCTCGTCGAACGACTAAAAGTGACACCGATTATCTAAATCTCGTTACTTATCCGTGTTCTATCGCGAAAACTACGCGAATCTCGACAAACGGGTGAGACCAGCGCCGATCGTGTAACATCTCGAAATTTCTCCGTACTTGACTGCGAAGACAGAATTCAGTTACAATCACGTAACTTCCTATAAATTTCTTCGTGATCTACCGCGGGGACAAAGGAAATCTCGCCAAACGGTCAAGAGCAGAGCAAATGTTTCTCGCCCCCTCCGCTGCTTTCGTCCCTCTATTGAATTCAAAGAGAAGCATATGTCGGAAATGTTCCAATTTCTCCACTTGGCACTCCATTTTCGAGCGTCCACAACTCCTCTTCAGAACACGAAACTTCAATATGTAAAATCAAGAGCAAATTGCGACAGCTTTCCTGAACGTGGGGAGTCACTAAGGTCAAAACGCCTTGTGCACAAGACGACATATTAGCTGAAACAACTCATTTGATAATAAATATCTAGTATTTATTTATTAATTTTAATTTTTTTATAACTCCCTAAGTGAATTGTATTTACCGTTTTAAACACAGTTTATTGCTGTTTTTCTTCACCGCGTGATGAGCCCCTTTGCTTGCAGATCGCAGACGTATCTTGAATTCAAAGGTAACTATAATTAACTAAAAGGTAGCTAAAAAGTAACTAATTTTTACTTCATCTTTACAGTAGACACCCTGTTGATTGAATTTAGAACGTCATTCACTGTATTTCAGTATACTAAATGTTAGGCTGAAGATGGGGGATTAGCTATCTTCCACACAAGTTGTATTGATTAGGTGGAAAAGAATGATTGTAATTTCAATTATATTGTCAACTAGCAGTAGTGCCCGGCTTCGCCCGGTGGATTTATTTGTTTTATGGATGATAATGAATACTGATACAGAACTGGCTTAACTCTTTAGTATTTCACAGTAATGGCCACAATCAGCGGCTAACAGGGCTTGAGGTATGACAACACATTGAAAAACAAACGTATGTCAACGTTTCAACACACTCGTAGACAATTACCGCATATTTATGTTTAGTTTGGAAACTTGTCGCAGCCAAACCATCGAGGCTTTGTGATATTCAACTTTGTATACTTGCAGATATTATATTTAAAAAGATATTTTAAAAATATAACATTTTGTGGTGGTGGTGGTAGTGGGGGTGATTAGTACAGTATAATGGACATAATATTCAGGTCATTTTCCCATAATGATATTAATGAATAGGGAAACAGCCTGCATCCAGTTGACCGACCGGGTCAGGGAATGGAATGAAGGAAGCCCCCATCTAGTGGCGAGGATATGAACTGTGCCGGCAGCCGAAGCCTGTCGCACTCCCCTGGGGCAATGATTAAATGAATGACAAATGAAATGATAGTGGAGAGTGTTGTTGGAATGAAATTATGACAGGGAAAACCGGAGTACCCGGAGAAAAACCTGTCTGTCTCCACTTTGTCCAGCACAAATCTCACGTGGAGTGACCGGGATTTGAACCACGGACCCTGCGGTGAGCGGCTGGCGTGCTGTCGCCTAAGCCACGGAGGCTCATACTGACCACAGTACTGAAACATGTATTTTATCAACGAATTGAAAAATATGATTAGAAAGAGAGTAAGTGAAATAAGACACTGCGTAGGGTCTATATCTCATTGACTGTTAGAAAAGTAGAGACCAATAGTGACGTCTTTTGTCTCATTCCTCTGCCTATGAATTCAACCTTCATGAGTGCTTTTCAGCCGCGCCCGGTTAATACACTATTCCGGTTAATATGCGACTTTTTCTAGTCTTAAATGGGGTTTTGCTGTAAGTTATTGTGGAACATTAGTATGTCAGTGCTTTTATGTGAGTGAATTTCTTAATTCAAAGTTTTGATCAAAAAAGATAAGAAATTACATTGAGGCTTGAAAAGCAGTACTGTTAGCCGCTACACCACTGGGTGGTCAAAGCTAATTTTTGTTAACTAATAAATATTTCAGGCAGTTTTATGGTTCTTTTGAAGGCAGAGTACAGATGGTATGTGGTGAGGCTTTATGAGTGGCAGGGAGCTGACGCGTTGCAAGAGACTCTCCCCTTAACTGTGCCGAGCTCAAGGCTGTTACATGCACAGGTTTTAAGCATTAACACACGATGACAAGTGACTGCTGTCCCCCCACCGCTGAAATGTGCCTGGTAAATCTCTCTGCCCAGAGCAGTCAGTTTGACTTATAAGCCTCACCACATACCGTCCGTACCCTATATATCGCTACTTCAATTAATATTTGTTTATTTTGTAGAGAATCTAGAATATGGCATTGGTAGCCTACAAAGGATGCTTTTATAAATTGTGACTGTAGCCCACATCAGATGCTTTGTCTTATCAGAATAACGAGTAGTGGATAGTGTTTCAAGAGGGGCCCTTAAATCCTCTCGGTGGCCCTGACAATAGTGGCCGGCTGATTTCATTGTGCCGCAGATTCAGTCAAAAGTTTACAGGAATGATGGATCGTCGTTGGCTTTGTTGATCAATTAATAATCTCACGATCCATTATGGCATGGGGTTCATTACTACAATGCAATCTCCATCACGTGAGTTGCTGGAAGCCTCTCTTGCTATATGATGTATGAAATGACTCGATGTATCCGGAATTTATCCTCTCAATCTTCGTATTCTGTTATCCTATCATAAAATGGTAGCAATCTTTCTCACCCTGACGTGTTCCTGCTGGGACCGAGTAATACATTTTATTTTATGACATGAATGCCACTGATAATAGAAAGGAAAATTAGGGCACGAACTGTCTAAAATTCTAAATTGTACTAATATAGCAGGCTTTGTATTAGTGGAAAGTTTTTTTTTGGAGCAGAATTCAGATAGGTGTGGGGTCCTAACACAATGTTCAGCCCCTGCCCCCCCCCCCCCCCCCTCCTTGAAGTGTATTCTTATTACAAGTAACGTTGCGTTACTATTAACATAATTCCATTCATAAGAGCATGTTTTTTGTATGCTCCAATCAATAAGGGGGATATCTCTTGACACTTTGTTGTCTGTAACAAAGGACTAGGACCAATACATCACCTAATTTTCAAATGTCTACTTCCTGCATATTAAGAGCTTATTTGTCTGTATAATGCAGTCTACCTTGGGGATGCTGTTACGCTCCATTTAAGTGCAGAAAATTAGAACTGGGGATTGAATTGGATTGGTGTTGGGGTAGTGAGCCTGCACTCGGATTTTATAAACCTGACATGAGGGCTGGAACAGGGTGCACTCAGTCTTGTGAGGACACTTGAGTAGCTGTGTGACAATGAGGCAATGGAGGCCAAGATATATGGCCGATGGGAACCCACAATCTGTAGGTCAAATGGTTGGGCAGCGGTGGCTTGTTAAGTCAAGGCTCTACATGGGCTGTGGTGCAACAGGGTTATTGTGTATCAGCTTCCAATGCACGTGGTTTTTGGAGGCTATGTTCATGTGTATGTTTTTATCTTGGTGCTTTCTTGACTGATTTCATTTATTCCCTACTCAATGCCGCATGGTTGTTGATTGATGCAATTTGTCAGGATGGCAGAATACAGATGGGCGGATATCTTTTGAATTGAAAAAGAAAAATTATCTTAATGATTTAATGGGTTTTATAAACTAGCGAGAGCATATTCCATATCTCTGCAAACATATGATGGATTTTCTTGAATTTTGACCCATATGTACAGGTGTTGAAGCAGAGAATGATTAGAGTACAAAGTCCCAATAGAACCTTAACACAGAGAAGTATGAGGTTACTCTACTCATGGCTCATGTAGAACTACAAGCTTCCTTCGAGTTTTGGCTCTCACACGAAACAAGTGGTGTCGGGATTATAAGTACACTTATGACACACCAATATGAGACCCTACAGAATAGCAAAAGTATGGCTGGAGAAAACAGTTAAAGGCACTCGACCCAGAGGAAGACCTAGAAGCATGGCTTGATACAATCAAGAAAAACATAACTAGTAGAGGAATGGATTGGACAGAGATTGAGAAGACAAAGATGGAAGAGGCTCATAAACCACACCCGGAAACTGGAGTTGGTCTATGATGATGTTGATGATATGGCACACCGCTGTGTTACTTTGCTGATGGAACCAAGAGAACCTAAAAGTATTGCTGGAGTATAATTAATGTGTATATCAATGACTTTGGTCATATTTGATTGTTTTTCCCGTATTGAGTTGTTAACACTTGAATGAAGGAATGATCCACTTTTCTATACAACAGCTTCAATGTATTGAAAATCCACAGCCTACTTCCAGTCGACCGACCAGGTCAGGGATGGTATAAATGAGGCCCCCGTCTAGCGGCGAGGATGTGAACTGTGCGGGCTGCCGAAGCCTGTCACACTCCTCTGGGGCAATGATTAAATGAATGACAGACGAAATGAAATGATAGTGCTGAGTGTTGCTGGAATGAAATTTTTGACAGGGAATACCAGAGTACTCGGAGAAAAACCTGTCTGCCTCAGTTTTGTCCAGCAAACCAATGGTTCCACCCCTTAAAACAACAATAATGCATTATCTTTCTGAAAACCTCTATAGGGAGGAGAAAACCTGTGGGAGCTCTTGGTTCCCACAGCAAGAGTAGCGAAGTGGTGTGCTATAAATATGGGACGTAGTTCAAGAAGTGGTCTGGGCAGGTCACCTGGTGCCTGCTGGAGAGCCTGACTTGGTGCACATAGGCAACAGGTATGGCATAAATCTAAAAGATTGCTGAAGTATTGAACATTGTTGTTGACTGAATTTTACTCATCTTGCCATTTTAATATTTTTTGTATCGTACAAATACCACCTTCAATTAAAGATAATGGATAGTTTTTGTCGTAAATCATGCTAAGGCCTAAAATTGTGTAAATTGTCAAACGTCATGAAAAACATGATTATATTTTGTATCCACTTGAAGTAACATGTCAAAAAATGAAGCAGTTTGATAAAATCATCACAATTTTCATAAAGGAAAAAACAAAATGCTTCCTGATGGTGAGGGCGTGAGTTCACTGAAATGATGGTTTTGCCAATAATTTTACTTGTCCTTATGGTTGTAGAAGTTAACATTAGATTTAAAAGGCTGTAAATAATTTGATTACATTCCATATTAGGTAGGAAAGGTCATGAGATTACCAGAAAACAGGGAAAGAAAGATTAAGGTCCGGAGACTAAAGGAAAAGGAGGTTGCAGATGAGTTATGAGAGAATTGCAAGAACAGATGCCAAGGACGGATATTACCCACATGGAACAAGAATGGGAAAAGTTTAAGAGTGCATTTGTAAACAGTACAGAGAAAACATGTAGTAGAACATCAGGAAAGGTACGGGAAAAGGCGACAAAATGGTGGAATGATAGAGTGAAAGAAAGGTAAGAGAGAAGAAGAAAGCTTTGAAGGAATGGAAAACAAAAAAGACTGAAGACAGTAGAGTGTATATAGAAGCAAACAGAGACTGCAAGAAAGTAATTGCTGAGGAAAAGAAAAGCTGGGAAGAATTCACTCAGGTAATAAGGGAGGATTTACATTGTGGAAAGAAATTGCTGTTTGGAATTATAAAAATCAGAAGGAATGAAAAGTTGAAAACTGGGTTCATGAAAAACAGAAGGTGAAATATTGACAAAACCAGAAGAGACAACGGACAGATGGAAAGAATATTTCAGCGAGCTGTTGAAGGTGAGACGCCAGGCATGTGGAGAAGTTACGAAAAGTAAGAGAGAAGAAGAAAGCTTGGAAGGAATGGAAAACAAAAAGACTGAAGACAGTAGAGTGTATATAGAAGCAAACAGAGATTGCAAGAAAGTAATTGCTGAGGAAAAGAAAAGCTGGGAAGAATTCACTCAGGTAATAAGGGAGGATTTACATTGTGGAAAGAAATTGCTGTTTGGAATTATAAAAAGCAGAAGGAATGAAAAGTTGAAAACTGGGTTCATGAAAAACAGAAGGTGAAATATTGACAAAACCAGAAGAGACAACGGACAGATGGAAAGAATATTTAAGCGAGCTGTTGAAGGTGAGACGCCAGGCATGCGGAGAAGTTACGCAAACAGCCAAAATGGTGGAGGAAGAAATAGAAGAAGAACCAGACATTACTATGGCAGAAGTGGAATGGGCAGTTACGAAGATGAAGATGGGGACAGCTGTGGGAATCGACGAAGTGGCAATAGAAATGATCAAGGCGGCAGGACCAGTGGGACTGCAGTGGACATACAGACTTCTCAGGAGTGTGTGGAGAGAGAAGAAAGTACCTGAAGCCTGGAAAAAGGGAATAATATTGCCAATATTCAAGAAAGGACACAGGAAGGTATGTGGTAACTACCGAGGAATCACCATCATCTCGCATGTTGCCAAAGTAATGGAAAGAATCCTAGAAAAAAGAATTAGAGTAAAGGTAGAAAGCCAAATAGGGGAGGAGCAGTTTGGAACAGTGGTCAACAGTGGGACCCATTTTCATTCTGAGACAGAACATTGAAAAGAGTTGGGAATATGGGAAGGATATGGTAATGACTATTGATCTAGAAAAGGCCTATGATAGCATCCCTAGAACAAAAGTTTGGGAAAGCTTAACAAATAGGGGGATAGGCAAGGAACTGAGAGACATGATAAAAGGAATGTGCATGGAGTGCTACAGTAGTGTGAAGACTAGAGTTGGGGCATCGGAATGGTTTAAAATTGACACTGGACTAAATCAAGGAAGTGTGTTGTCACCATTATTGTTCGTAATGGTGATGGATGACATCATGAAGGCAGCAATGAAAGAATATAGTAGGGCAAAGATGAAGGTAATGTTGTTTGCAGACGACGTTGTGATCTGGGGCGAGGATGAGATGGAGGTACAAGAACAGTTAGACGTAATAAATGAAAAGATTGAGAATGGGGATTGAAGATAAATGTGGAGAAGAGTAAAACAGTGGTGATGAGTTGAGATAAGAACGAAGGAAAAGGAGTAATCAAAGTAGGAGATAAGGAATTGGAAGTGGTGAAACACTTCAAATACTTGGGAAGTGAACTGACTGAAGATGGAAGACTAGATTTGGAAATTAGCAGAAGAATACAACTCGGGAGTGCTTTCTACCAACAGGTACGGGGACTAGTATCGAACAAGGATATACCAATTAAGGCTAAAGAAGTTATGTACAAAGCATGTTATGTTCCTATAATGACATATGCAGCAGAAACTTGGACAATGACTAAGAGGGATGAGAGCAGAGTACAAGCAGCTGAGATGAGATTCCTGAGAAGTATGGTCCAGAAAAGGAGGAGGGACAGAGTGAGAAATGAAGGTATACGGAAAGAACTGGGAGTACAGAAACTAAATGACAAACTGGAGCAAAACAGATTGAGATGGTTTGGACGTGTCAAACGGATGAATAAAGTAAGGCTACCAAGAAGAGCACTGGAACGGCGGATGACAGGGAAGAGAGGACGAGGAAGACCAAGAAGGCGTTGGATGGACTCGGTGGAGAATAGTATTAGAAAACGGAACCTGGATTGGAACACTATGTCAAAAGAGGAATGATGGAACGACAGAACAAAGTGGAGAGGAACCATATTTGCCCCCACCCAGAGTCAACTGGAAAAGGGGAAATGTAGATGATGGTGATGATGATGATAATTAGCCTATATATACTTCAGCGTTTCACCTTGAGATTTTACTGGAATTAAGGCCATAATGAATTGATGAAACAGATGGTAGAAATATGCTGAATTTGTTGTATAGAAATGTTCATGTTTAGATATATTGAGAGGAATGGCTTCCATAGGTTAGGGCTGCTCAATATGTTATCCCTGTAACTAAACATATGTAGTTATAAGACAAATGTTATATTATTACATTTTCATGTTGCTGTGTTTTAATTGTTAAGTTAGAATATTCATTCTGATCACAGTAGTAAATAGACCAGTGAGTGTTCCTGTAATGTACCCTTAATTCAGCTGATATCCACAGGAGCTAGGCACAATGGAGGTCTATTGAAACCACTGTCACACATTAAAATGACCCAAGGGGTGGAAAATTATAGTGCTATTCCACAAACACTGTACACTGTCTCCTTGCGAGCTCTGACAAGGAAACAACACTAACTGTCCTGTGCATTATACAACCAAAGTAGGTGGAGATAATAGTGCATGTGCTAAAACATTCCATCTCCAAAAATATTAGAGCTTGCAGTGAAATTTTAACCTAAAACCCATAATTAAGATGTCTAATAACATGGTGTGAAACATTGACTTAAACGCTGTTATTTTAGGAACAAATTTGGATTCAATGAAATGTAGACTTGTCCCTCAAGTTTGTGCAAGCACTGGGTAGGTATATACTAACATTAATCACCCAAGTTAATAAGGCTTTCCTGTACGTGTAGGGTTGCCAGACATTCCGTATTACCCGGAACAATTCCGTTTTTTTCTTCTTTTTTCCGCGTTCCGTTTCAATCTTTAATGAAATGCCAAATATTCCATTTTTTGGCTAATTTGATAATATATTCAATTTTGCACCAATTTTCAAATGTCCCGCTTCAGAATTGATTGTAATATCTATCTGGTTATTTATCTATTTATCGTATGGCTTTTAGTGCCGGGAGTGTCCGAGGACATTTTCGGCTCGCCTGAGTCTGTAGCTACTTCCAGCGGACACCCTGAGGGTGAGCTACAAGTTCCGTTCAATTTCAAGTCGTTCCAACTTTCGCTACCACATATCAATGATACCTAGTGGTGAACGTTGGAACTTTGATAGAGCGTTCCGACGAAATCTAACCTAACAATTTTGCTTCACACAAGTTTAGTCTGTGGAAGGATCTTTTACATGCCAAAAATCTATAACATGAGACCGCCGGCTTTACTTCCCCTCCAAAGGAAGGCATACTGAAGAATTTTAACGCTCTTAAAAAATCCGACGACTTCGGCTGGGTTTGAACTCGCTCTCTTGGACACGGCAGTTCAGCATGCTACCAACTACGCCTGGTGATACAGGTGAAAGTTTGAAAGAGAAAATGATTTCTATGTCTGTGTCAGATAGATGGGTACATGTTATAGATTTATTAGGGGCAACACAATTAAGGAATATCTTAGTCCTTTTGAAGTTAATACTCAGCATTTTCCCCTTCAATGCTTTTCTGTCATGAATATCAAATGGAGAGATGATAGACACAGAAGCTCCATTAGTTTGATAAAACAAGAATTGTTCACACATTTTAATTATGATGAAAATTGTAGTGAATTTTATCAGAAGGTACTTACAAATAAAAATCCTTGCAAAGGGTCGTTCAAATGAAAAGCATTTGTAAGTTGCTGGTGTCATAGGCCTACAGTATATGATATGTGAGCAATACCCAGTTTTAATTTTGTGTACTTGATTATGTAATACTTACTTAATACATTATGTGTATTATTTATTACAACATTAAAAAACCTTGATTAAAAAAAACAATGGTTTGGGACGTGTGTTCCGTTTCTCCATTCTTAAAATCTGACAACCCTATAGTGTTACTGATGATACAAATATGATTTTACAACACATGTTATATGTTTTATGTAAAGGTATCAGTTCCTGGCCTGTACTTAGAACTGACACACATATTTTTACTTATTCATCATGAATATTTACATTCCTATTTCAAAATGAATTTTCTAGATTATTTTCTTAAGTTGTATGTTAAGTTTTAAGTTAATTTTTCTAGATAAACAACCATAAATACTGAAATCCACTATTAACTACTTATTAACTCTGTACTCGACAACTGCCACGCTTCATATACCGCCTTCCATACAGAACGGAGCTTGGCCTGGGCCGTGTGACGGGCTAATTGCGTTGAGTCAGCGCTAGATGTCTAGCATTTGCCGATTGGAATGCTACGGAGCTGGCAAGATACCTTAGTTGAGATAATTACAACTTGTGGAGTATCTCGCATCCCCTGAACAGGGTTAGGTATAGACCAAAACAACGAATTTTCCATGTGGAAACTTATCTTCTCATGAAAGAGTCTTACAGTAAATGTGTTTGTATGTTTCAGCGCCGTGTGATTTTTACTTGTGGGGTAATCTGAAACAAAAGGTATACCAAAACAATCCACGTACACTGGAGGCTCCCGAGAACGAAATACTGTAACTGCATTGTTACCAAATAGCAGTGTAGATCAATTACAGTGAGTGTACCATAACTTCCTAAGTTGAACTGTGTGTTTGGAAAATAAAGGACAGCATTTCCAGCTACTGCTCTAAAATTCATGTAAGTAATGATTATTACGAGGCGCGATTTTTAAGTACCATTGTGATATTAGGCCTTTGCAGCGCTGCGGTCGGCATTCCGTGCATGCGCAGGATGTACCTGCATCTATTGGCAAAGCTGAGACGCCTTTACGGCAATAGTCACCCATGTGTACGTGTGTTGTCAAGCTTTTGAAATGGCATCGCCGATCGAGAGTCCTGCCGCCTGATTAATCATTATAGATGAGAGAGACAACTCCCCTATAAGATATGCTGCCATTTGGCCACCACTGTCAGGCAAATTGCGTATGTTTAGGAGTTCTCTTGAGCACAGTGCCCTGGCCGTGACATGCTCTGTTCTATAGGGAAGGCTCTCACTCGACAAGCAGATCCACTTCTAATGGTCTCAAGTTTCTCAAAAACTGGATCCTTGCTGCATTACTATGTTCAATTTTGAATTATTTCTTTCTCTGATCTTATGGCAAACCACTGGTGTTGTGTGTCTACAGCTCTCGGCTGTCGCTGGTGAGCAGTCACGATGAGAGATCCTCCAAGGAGGGTTCTTCACCCTCGGCCTCGGAACCTGCCTCAAAGAGAGCATGCTTCATCGAGGTGGGTCTCCCTTCTCTTTATTTGTCTCCCTAGTATCTAATCAGGTATTGGTATTTGTTAGGCGAGTGGGTCTGATTCTCAAAGCTGCCCATCCTTGAAATAGTTTTCAGTGGTTTCCCATCTTCAACTCGAGGCAAATGTCGAGATGGTATTATTGTGTATCTTTAACCACTCAGCGTGGAGTGCCGTGAACTGCACGTCATGAACTTGTCGCGGCCTGCACGCACGTTGCAGTGCTTGCTTTGTGCTTCCATCTCGTGCCTAGTTTCGCAACTATTACAATTTTGCTGTGTTATATCGATAGAGGAAGCTTTGATCTTTCGTCTCGAGTAAAAATATATCGATTTTGCATCGATCACATGAGATAAATCCGATTGCAAAGAGCGAGATTTTTGTTGTGTGTATGTAAACAGAATGGCGGCTAAACGTATGCTTGCGATAGCGGATTCCGATATTAGTGAAGTTTTAGGGAATGAAGAGTCGGAAATCTTGGTTTCTCTGAATGATGATTCTGATAATAGAGTCTGAAAGTGAAAGTAGTGACAGTGAGAGTGAATGTGGTGACGTAAATACACCGAAAATAACGGGTAATAGTGTTGCCGGTCAGGAGTTTGTCTGGGAAGACATGGGGAATTATATCGGTAAAAGGGAAGTGTTTACGGGAAATTATGGGCCGCAAGAAGCTGCGAGGAATTGTTTAGATCCTGTGGCAATATTCCAGTTATTTTTTACGTGTGAAATCGTGAGTATGATAGTGGAACAAACAAATATATATGCTAAGCAGCACATGATGGCACATGCTTTCAGGTCAAGGGTAAATGAATGGGTTCCAGTTACCGTCGAAGAAATGTACGTAGTTATTGCACTATATATGCTGATGGGCATTGTTCAAAAACCCACACTGAGGTCCTATTTCTCAAAAAGCCGTTTACTAGCCACTCTATATTTAATTCTGTCATCTCACTTGATAGATTTGAAAGTATTACAAGATTTTTACATTTTACTGACAATCCCCTTTTTCAAGGTCCCATGAAACTCTTCAAAATTTCACCTGTTTTAGACCATCTCAATCAAAAATTCAAGTCGATGTATCTCCCTGATCAAAGCATTGCAATAGATGAATCCCTCACGTTGTGGAAAGGCAGACTGTCATTCAAGCAGTATATTCCTCTGAAGGCTTCGCAGTTTGGCATAAAAACATATGAACTCTGTGAATCCAAAACCGGATATTTATGGTCATTCATGGTATACACAGGAAAAGACACAATTTTTAGTTCTTCCTTCCTTTCGTGTAATACATCTAAGATCACTGCAATTGTTATGCACCTCGTAGAACCTCTACTTCATCGCGGCTACACATTATGGATGGACAATTTTTATAACAGCCCACAGTTAGCCAAAGACTTGAAAGACAATAAAACAGATTGTGTAGGTACACTGCGACTAAATAGAAAGCACGTATCAAAGAAAGTGAAAGACACAAAGCTGAAATAAGGTGATATTGTAGCTCAGCATGCAGGACCTGTATCTGTTGTGAAATGGATGGACAAGAAGGTAGTGTCATTTATTTCAACATACCATAATAATAAGACAAGCATTGTGCAGAAGAGGGGGGAGGGAAAAATTAAACGGGTTTGTGCAATTGACTATAATAAATACATGGGTGGTGTTGACCTCAAAGACCAAATGCTGCAAAGTTATTTGATAGAAAGGAAAAAAATGTGCAAATGGTACATGAAACTTTTCAGGAGGCTTTTAAATGTTACAGTGTTCAATTCTTATATAATACATAAGTGTAACCTACAGAGAAATAGGGCTGACCACTTAAAGTTCAGGGTAGATTTGGTTGAGGGAATTCTAGCCAGGTATGGGAGTGATGTGAGCCAGGGCCGTGCAATGGGCAAGGTGAAGCAGTGCTAGCGAGAAATTTACTCGTGCTGGCGGAGCGCAGCCCTACTCGGTCCATTTCTGAGTAGTGCAGCACGACAGCACACTAGCACTGCAGCGCTTAGTCGCACAAGCACTGTCCAATTGACCGGGTACTGCAGTACGTTCAGTACTGAGCGCAGAGCCTGGACACTAGGCACACTAGAGCCAACATTTTGTCATATGCGTGTGGTCTGCCGTGCTCATAGCGTCTTTTGTGCAGGGGCAGGACGAAATTAGCATAGTGGGAAAGTCACACATTAATGATACAAACCGAAGACGAATAAAACATGATATTTGGATGCACATGAACCAGTTCTGCAGCAAGGATACAGGAATTTGCATACTTTTTGGGTGATGTAGCAGGTGCAGCGAGATATAATAGTCCGAAAATAGAATCAAGCATATTGGTAATCATGCATGTGACAGTAACAGGGGCCGGTATGGAATCAGGAGAGTTAAAACACATTTTTTAATTTGTTGACATTTTTTTAAAATTTGCTGACAGAGCCTCCATGGCTTAGGCGGCAGCACGCCGGCCTCTCACCGCTGGGTCAGTGGTTCAAATCCCGGTCACTCCATGTGAGATCTGTGCTGGACAAAACGGAGGCAGACAGGTTTTTCTCCGGGTAGGCCTACTCCGGTTTTCCCTGTCACAATTTCATTCCAGCAACACTCTCCACTATCATTTCATTGCATCTGTCATTCATTTAATCATTGCCCCAGGAGAGTGCGACAGGCTTCGGCAGCCGGCACAGTTCATATCCTCGCCGCTAGATGGGGGCTTCATTCATTCCATTCCTGACCCAGTCGGAGACTGGAAGCAGGCTGTGGATTTTCATTTTCAATTTGTTGACATAATGTCACAAACCAGCCGAGGTAGCTAAACACGTTAACATGCATGGTCAGACTACTCCAAACTCGAAAGACCACACACAGCCACTCCATACATTACCTCATTAATTTCATTCGTCATTAACTCCTCTCATGAGATTGGCGTCATGAAGGCATCTATCCGTAAACTCATTCCCACAAGGAAACTGTCTCACCACATCCCCTACCTCATAGAAACCGGAATAATTATGGGTAGAACCAAAAATCTATATTAGGGCTATAAACCTGTATTTCAATAACAAGATTCTGAATTCGCCAAATGACTAGATTGATGCTCTTCATGGATATGTGAGTTCGAGAAACATGCATTAGTAAATTCATCAGGATTTTAAAATGAAAGATATTCCGTCGCAATCTAAGGCCATTTATGTATTTTATTCTTATATTCAAGTCGCCTCCGTGATGCAGTGGTCAGCATGATTAGCTGCCGCCCAGGAGGTCCGCGGTTCGATTCCCGGCTCTGCCACGAAATTTGAAAAGTGGTATGAGGACTGGATTGGGGTCTACTCAGCCTCGGGTGGTCCAAATGAGTAGAGGGGTTTCGACTCCCATCTCAACCATCCTCGAAGTGGTTTTCCGTGGTTTACCACTTCGTCTTCGGGCAATTTCCGGGGTGGTACCTTCCGTAAGGCCACGGCCGCCTCCTTCCCTCTTCCTTGCCTAACCCTCCCACTCTTCCCATCTCTTCATCAGGCCCCTGTTCGCTTTGCAGGTGAGGCCGCTGGGTGACGTGCTAGTCACACTCCCCAGTTGTATCCCCGACTCAGAGTCTCAAACTCCAGGACACTACCAGTGGCGGTAAAGGTGGGATCCCTCGCTTAGTCCGTGGGAAAAGCCAACCCTGGAGGGTAAACGATAAAAAAAGAAAGACTTCTTATATTCAACATGGCCTGAAACAATACCCCGTGGAATTTACCTACATATAAGATATACGGCAAAATAAGCAAGAAGACACGAAATCGTTCAAACCTTTGAAGTTTTAGGACAATATTCATTATTCCAACGCTATCTAGACCAAGAGTGGTATTTATTATAAAACAATTATTTCGCTCTGAAAATTACAAAATATGTTGTCTGTCTCTCTACCAGCTTGTCTGTATGTCTTTCGGTGGAGTGCCTAAAACTGTTTTGTTTGTTAGTTCTTGGAACTAATCGACTGTAGGGTTATGGTACGCGAACCGTCATCCTAACTTACCATGGCCTATGTAATGCCAAAAATACGAAGAAATGTGTACTATTATAGTTCGTCCAGTGTAGAAATTACATGGTATCATGCAATTGATTGTGCTGACAATGAAAGAGACCACCTTGTGGTGTAGCTGCTAACATTCTTGGCTGTCGCCCCGGTGGTACGGGTTTGATTCCCTGCCCTGCCACGAAATTAAATTTCGGTTTGGGGTACTGAAATTGTATCGATGATACTTAAGTCATCCAAGCGGTGCTCATTTCGAGGACTTGCGCCAGGCCAGTGGGCACGAGTTCCCTTTTTCCTACATTCTTATTCTGCAATTTGAATTGAGAGCACATCACTCCGTAGAGTTGTTAGAATAGCTTCCGTAAAATATTCTCAAAGGCCTATGCTACAAGTAGCCCTCATGAGTTAATCCAATTGCATGTGTATATGTAGGCTAATCCAGATATGGTATTTAAGACTTTTGATTTTCATTGCATTGTAAGTTCTGGGCATAAGAAAACCTCGAAGCTAATTTTACAATTTTCAGTGAATGAACATCCACAGTATAGTAAGCATCATGTAGGGAGACTGTACCAGAGAGAACAAGAATTGCTTGAAGGCATGGCGACATAGTGCGTAATTTGTGCTCGTACAACGAATGAGGTTGTCAGGACGGTGATGATGATGATGAAGATGGTGATAACGATGAAGACGGTGATTTACTAGTTAGGAACCAAGGGAATATAAATAGCTGATACTTAAGACTGAAGCGGATCTATGGTAAACACAAAATGAACTTGCAAGTTGATTGAGAAAGTACAGAAACTACCCAATCACCATATTTTATGGAGATTGACTAATCCAGAAGTAGACATGAAATGGAGTAGCCTAGCACAAATAGGTGGAAGCAAAGGTTGCTCTTGTGTGAGACCTCCATGGGCGTAGCCAGGACTGTATGCTGCAAACACTGTGGAGTGCCTGATACCCTAGCTCACGTTCAAAAAACATAATTAAGAAAGGGATTTACTACAAACGTTGGGAATCACCGAAGTAGATCCAAGATGCAGCTGTAACATTTCAGAAATTTTACGCGATCCATGTTTTCGTGTCTTTCTCGTTTTAGAAGCAAAAATACAATGGGCATAATAATTGTTATTGGCAGAAGAAGGATGCAAGATTTATGCTGGACCCCACCATCAGTTGTGAAGTAACCTTCGGCATAACAAAACAGGTCGTTTAGAGAAAACGATAGGCTTCAAAGAGAAGAGAAAGCTTGTGGAACGTTTCGAATAAGCGAGAGGAACAACATCAACATTTTTAAATCACTCATCAAGTTTGGGTACCGTATGCCTAAGTATAAGGAAGAAGGAAGATTGTAGTTTTACGTCACCGTTAATCGCGAGATCATAAGCCACGGGACCTCCTTTTTACGTGGAATCCGAACCACAGGACATGGCATTTCACTTTGAAAATCTTACATGCATTGACCGGGAATCGAACCCGGTCTGCCGTGGTGAGGGGCCAACAGCTTGGCCGCTGCGCCACCACGCCCCCTATATGCCTAAGTATAAATGACCTAATTTTGCTATCAATGAATCCATTCAATAATAGAGAATTCATCTTCAATGTACTTAGGAACAGTATGAGACGTAGTCTATTGGTACCCAATAACATTTTATTGCTAATATTAATAGTGTTATAATAATAAAAATAATAATAATATGAAGAGAAGAGAGGAACGGCTTTACGAAGCCCTGTCTGGCCGTGCTGGCCTGAACTGACGAGTTCCAGCGTAGACAGTGCTGACGGTGTGAGGCTAGGTCATACGGCCCTAAAAGCACTTGCCAGGGTTGCAAGGCACCACGCCATACTACACACAGCTCGCTCGCACATGTAGCAAGCGGCAGGTGGGGGAGAGGCAAGCACATGACGTCAAGCGCTTGTGACTTACTTCTTAGACTGCCCGTAAGGGTGCAGCAGGATAGAACATACTACAGGCACTAGCTATGCAGGGCCCTGATGTGAGCAGAAATGTTCCTGGTCGGCATTCAGTGGACAACACTGTGCCTCGTCTCACCGAAAGGCACTTTTTACAGAGGATACCCCTCACCGCAAACAAAGCTAGGCCACAGAAGAGGTGCGTGGTATGCTATAAGCAAGGCAAGAGGAAGGAATCAGTGTACTTGTGCCCAGACTGTGAAACTGGTCTCTGCATAGAGGAATGTTTTAAAATTTACCACACCAAATTAAATTTCTAAGGTAAGCATGGTCTTTAAAATTTGATAGTATGGTTTCAGTAACTTGTGTTTTCCCTCACTACATTTGCCATTAACAAACTGTGAAAATTTGGAGTAAATCCAATGCTTCTCGGCTCTGTTATAATGTCTTATATGATGGTGTGCACTTGTAGGCAAGCTCTGTGCTCAACTCCTCCCGCAGCACAGGGTAGCAGTGAGGTGCAAGTCCTCCCACGCTGAGAGGTTAAACCTTAACAATTGGTATGGTTTTGATGCGACTTTCTCTCTGCTGTACCAGTGAGAGCACAGTGCACACATACCTGCCAACCCTTCCGAATTTTCACGTTTTCTTTTCATCATCATCATCAACTTCTTGAACAGTTTCCAGCCACTGGCCGGGTCTGTTTGGAACACAAGCCTCTCCAACGTCTTCTGTCCTCCCACCATCTCTCAGCCTCCACCCTTGTCCTGTCTTCTCCTCTCTTCTTCACGCTTTCTTACACCCCCTTCAGCCACCTGTCTCTCAGTCTCTTTCCTTCCCACTTCGTCTCGTGTATCCTCCTGGGTATCCTCTTCTCCTCCATTGGTTTTACATGTCCATACCATCTAAGTCTAGATTTCTCTATACCATCCTGTAATGGCTCCTCCTTCATTAATTCTCTGGTCCTCTCATTTCTTATTCTGTCCATCTTTGTAGCTCCAATACTGCTTCTCAAGAACCTCATCTCAATGGCCTGTATTTTGCTCTTCTCCCTTCCTTTCATGACCCAGGTCTCCGAGGCATAAGTCAGGATAGGGACATGGTACGTCCGATATGACCTTTTTGCTGTTCTGAGGGACATCCTTGCTCCACATCATGCTTCTCACACTCCTCCGGAATGCTTCTGCTTGTCTCCCCCCGCTCATTTATTTCTCTATCGTTTCTTTTCTTCCATTATCTTGCATCAGGCTTCCTAGATACTTGAAACTCTTCACTTTCTTCAGCTGTTCCCCACCAATTGTTATTCCCGTTGTGGTTCTTTCCTTCTTCCTTGTTGTGATCACCATCTCACTCTTATTTATGCTAAATTTCATCCCATATCCTTGTATTATTCCTTCCCACACGTCCAACTGCTCCTGTACCTCTTCCTCCTTGTTTCCCCAAATCATCAAATCATTTGCAAACACCATTGCTTTCATCTTTCCTTCCCCAATTACTTGTGCCACTCGGGTTATTATGTCATCCGTCACCACAATGAAAACTTACGGTGACAGTGCACTTCCATGTTTCAGGCCGTTTCTCTGTTCCAACCAGTCCGATCTCTCTCCTCCCACTTGCACACAGCTCACGCTTCCCGGGTACATCTCCTTTATCCTCCATGTAGTCCATTTTTCTACTCTGTCCTCCAGGGACTTCCATACTTTGTTTATGCATACTGTCATATGCTTTCTCTATGTCCAGGAAGGCCATCCGTAGATCTGTTCCATACTCATAGTTCTGTTCTTATAACTGCCTCACAGCAAAAATCAAATCCACTTTGGACCTTCATGCTCTGAAGCCATGTTGTTCTTCCATCATCCCTCCTTCTATCCTTGTCCTAATTCTCCTTTCCAAAACTTTCTCCGACGTATTTGCACAATGACTTATCAGTGTTATTCCCCGATAGTTTCTGCATTCTGTTCTACTACCTTTCTTGAAGATCGGGACAATTATTCCCTTTTTCCAGTCCTCAGGGGTCTTTCTTTCCTTCCATGCTGTCTTCATCACTCGGTACAACCATTGTATTCCCACCTCTCCTGCTGCTCTCACCATCTTCACACTCAAATCATCCACACCCGGTGCCTTCCCTCCTTTCATCTTCCTCTCTGCATCTTCCACTTCTTTCCATGTTAAGTCCTTTTCTGTTTGCAGTCCATCTTCCTCTTCCCCGATTTCTTCCTCGTCGCCGTGGTTTCCATTTGGATTCAGAAGTTCTTCAGAATATTCTTTCCACATTTTCTTCAAAATATTCTTTCCAAATTTTCTTCAGTTCTTCCCCATTTTCTACCTCTTGTCCCCTTTTGTTCACCATTCTAACATAATCCGTCGGATCCTTCCGCCTCTTCTTTTGATCTTCTTAATTACTATAAGTTCCTCTGATTTTTTTACCCCACGGTGATTAAAAAAGAAAAGAGGCACAGCAAATAATTTCAAGGAGAATATCATAGTTGCTTCTATGATTTGCCCAACTTAGTTTAGTGTGCAAGTTGGTCATTCCTCGCTTAGCTGGGAACACGTGATAGATCAGCTGATTGCTTGTATTTTATGCACAACTGGTGAACTTGTTACGAGCAGCAATATGGCAGTGCATTTTTTAATAATACATTTATTGCAGCCGAATGGCCAGGAAAGATTTACAATATCAGATTACAGGTTTACATTAGATCACAGTTGCACTGTTCATTTGCTTGCATTTATAAGGTCATTAAGAGACCCTGTCCTGCTTTTGCATTGCTTGACATTGCTTCACACCTTTCACCACATATTTTACACATACATTGGTTATCTTCTATGTGATATTTAGTAATTACACACATTTTATGGTGGAAACCATGAATCGCGAGCCCTGTGATTGAGTACCTTTGCGTTTGATTGGTGTTGGTCCATTGTCTATTTAACATGGCATCTGTTCAAAAAAATCCATTATCTATCTCTTTCTCCTTCTGTTTCCTTCTTTCTATTACTTCTGTATAAGCGCATGTACTTCGTAGGAATTCCTTGAGCCTTATATCCTCAAGGAAAAAAGTTTCTTTTGCTAGAACGTATGCCATTCTATTTGGCGCATATTTGCTTGCTCCTATGGCCCGTTTGATGAAGCGTGCTTTCACGTTTCCTAGCTTTTCTAAAGCATTGGTTTTCAATTTATCCCATGAGTTCAATCCCCTATGTAGCGATGGAGGGCAATTGTCATTTCGAAGAGTCTCATCGACGTTGCTAGTTTCAGGGATGTGATGTTTTCGATGCTGCACATTGCTCTTATAGCTGCTGCTGATCTCTCTTGTATGTGAATGCTGAATGTTGAAGCAGTAGGCTGCATTGTAATGCCGAGGTATTTAAATTTGTTGACTAGATTTAATTGTTCGTTTCCTATCTTCATGATATCAGTCCTCGAAATTCTTCCTCCTCTCCTAAATACCATTTGAACTGTTTTATTTTTGTTTATGTGAAAATCATTGTCTGTAGCCCATTGATGTATAATGTTAATGTCTTGCTACAATATCTCTTTATTTTATGACCCGATGGCCATGTCGTCTGCATACATTATGAGCGTAGCCCCCTTCAAATTCTTCCCTATATCTTCCGGTTGATGAGCAGTGGGCTTATAGGGTCTCCTAGCACAAGTCCTTTTGTATTGATTATGTCTTCTGATGTCGGCATCTCATCAGTTATCTGTAGTATGGTACTTTTTGTCTCAGAATATTTTGTAATATATCTGATAGAGTATGATGTGTACCAATCATGTCCCTAAGTTTTTGCATTAGTTTTCCTCTATGTATATAGTCAAAGGCTTTATCTTAATCTATGAAAATGGTGTAGTACTTTCCTCTTGGTTTGCTAAGAGCTTCCTCATTGTCACACAGGAGTGCTGTCACTGCCTGCAGTGTGGATTTCCCTTTTCTAAACACAAACTGATATTCAGGTATATGCTGATTAGCGAGATCTGTCAGATTATCTTCATGAACAATTCATAGGTTGTGTTCTCTAGTGCCACTCTGTATGAGTTCAAATCATCTGCACTACCTTTCCCTTTATATAATACCTTCAGGGTAGCTTTTTTTCCATTATTTAGGAATGATGCTTCAAGTCGGGCATTTGTCCATATTATTTTGAGTGTATCAGCTGTGTCTTTGAGATGTTCATACGCAACTTCGTCTGGTCCGGTTGCTTTATTTTTTGCTTCTCTGATGCATAGTTCTACTTTGTCTTCCGTTATTTCAATTGTCCTTTTCATTACATTTTTATCCTGTATGTCTATTGCATACTTGTAATGAACCTGGGAGTTGTTAAGGATAGCAAGAGGACAGAGTACCAGGAAAGGAGAATCAAAGTATGGAAACTCAAGGAAAAGGAAGTCAAGGAAGAATTCCAGAAGATAATAAGGGAAAGGATGCCAACAGACGATCCTAAATCAGGGGAAGAGGAATGGAAGCATTTCAAAAACACAATGGTGGAAGCTGCAGTGGCAGTATGTGGAAGAACAAGCAACAGAAAGCGGTGTAAAGAGACACCCTGGTGGAATGAGAGAGTAAAAGAAGCTGTGGGAAGGAAGAACAAGGCTTTCAGAGTGTGGTTCCAGGAAAGAACTGATTTGGCAAGGGAAGATTATAAGATAAAGAAGAAAGAAGCAAACAAGATTGTCGCAGAGGAGAGGAAGAAGTGGATGGTAAAGTGGACAGAGATGATGGAGGAAAACAGCAGAGGAAATAAAAAAGTACTTTATGGGATGGTCAAAAGTAAGAGAAGAGGTCTGCGAGAGGATGTGGTAATGATGGACAAAAACGGAAATGAGGTACACAACAAAGAGACCCTCAAGACCGTCT
The DNA here is from genome assembly GCA_946902985.2 of Meconema thalassinum. Lineage (NCBI taxonomy): Eukaryota > Metazoa > Arthropoda > Insecta > Orthoptera > Tettigoniidae > Meconema > Meconema thalassinum. The sequence goes on along the minus strand of OX336389.2, from coordinate 65,678,150 downwards.
GGAAAGAGTACTTTGAGGATTTGCTGAATCCAAATGGTCATAGGGAGGAAGACAATGTATTGGTAGATGGAGAAGACAACACAGGAATGGAAAAGGACCTGACTTGGAGAGAACTGGAGATTGCTATAGACAAGATGAAAGGAGGAAGGGCACCGGGTATGGATGAAGTGAGTGTTGAAATGGTGAAGGCAGCAGGGAAGGTTGGGAAACAGTGGCTGTACCGTGTGATGAGGGTGATATGGAAGGAGAAAAAGGCCCCAGAAGATTGGAAGAAAGGATTAATTGTCCCAATATTTAAGAAAGGAGTGCAGAAATTACAGGGGAGTCACACTCATACCTCACTGTGCCAAGATATATGAAAATATATTAGAAAGTAGAATACGAGCCAAAGTGGAGTGAAAATTGAGAGAGGAGCAGTATGGATTCAGACCTGGGAGATCAACAGTGGATCTCATATTTTCAGCGAGACAGCTCCAGGAACACCACTATGAATTTGGAGAGGATCTGTTGATGGCCTTCCTGGACATCGAAAAGGCCTATGATAGTGTGTGTAGGGAGAAGGTTTGGAAAGCAATGGACAACATGGGAGTGGAAAAAGAGACTGTAGGCAGAGTGAAGGAGATGGGGAAGTGTGAGTTGTGTGAAAGTTGGAGGGGAAAGAACAGACTGGTTCAGACAAATGAGTGGCCTGAAACAGGGTAGTGCGCTGTCACCCCTTCTCTTTATTGTGGTTATGGACGAGGTAATGACACGGATAGCAGGAAAGATAGGAGAAGATAAGATGAAAGCAATGGTGTTTGCAGATGATCTCATGGTCTGGGGAAACAAGGAGGAGGAAATTCAGGAGCAACTGAAGGCTTGGGAAGAAACAGTGGGAGAGTACGGATGGAAGTTCAACATCAGTAAATGTGAGATCCTGTTAACGACCAGGAAAAAGGACAGACCAATGAGTGGGATAACACTTGGAGGTGGACAGCTGAAGAAGGTGGAAAGTCTCAAGTACTTGGGAAGTATAGTGGAGGAAAATGGGAGAAATGACAAAGAGATTACGGAACGTGGCAGACAGGCAGAAGCATTTCTGAGAAGCATTAGGAGCTTAGTGTGGAATAAAGATGTCCCACAAAAAAGCAAGGAAGTGTTATACAGAAGCTACTATATCCCGATACTGACCTATGCTTCAGAAACGTGGACAATGAAGAAAAGAGACATAAGCAGAATACAGGCAGGTGAAATGAAGTTCCTGCGAAGTAGGATCGGAGTAACAAGAAGAGACAGGGTGAGGAATGAAAAGGTCAGGGAAATGGTGAAAGAGGAGCCCTTGCAAGGTAGGATTGAGACATCAAGACTGAGGTGGTACGGACACTTAATGAGAATGGATGAGAAGAGGATTCCCAAGAGGATACATGAGATGCAGATGCAGACGAAACGACCAAGGGGAAGACCAAGAGACTGATGGCTGAAAGGCGTGGAGGAATGTGTCAAGAAGAGAGGCGAGGACTGGACCAGAGTGACAGCGGAGAGGTGGTGGGAAGAACGGACTAAGTGGCGAGGCTTATATTCCAAACAGACTCAGCCTGGGGCTGGAAACTGTACAAGATGATGATGATGATGTCTATTGCATAGATTTCAGACTGGTTTCTTTTGTTCAATATTCGCGAGAAATGCTTCTCCCATTTGTCTATTGGAACCTCTTTCACGGTGTGGTGTGCTCTCCTCTTGGGGGGTAAGAATGGATTCTTTTCCGCTTCTGCTTTCTGTTGGGCTTCCATTTCCATGTAGATTCCTCTTGCTGATTTGAGGAGAGCTTTGTAGTGTCTTCTTTGTCTCGCGTAATCCTCTATATCTTCTATTCGTTTTGTAGTTTTTGCTATGCCTAGAGCGTTCAGAGCGATTCTTCTTTCTTCAAAGCAAGTCCTATCAAACCATGGCTGTACACGTCTCTGTTGCTGGTCGGCAGGCACTTTTTATTAGATCAGTCATCATATCCAATGCTGTTTCCACATGCCCGTCCGCGATTTTTCCCTTCACGTCTTCTGTGGCATCCGTATCTTGATTTATTTTTTGCTGGTCTATGAATCTGGATAGTCTTCTTTGAGGTTCCAACATTTTTGTGTATGGAAGCCCCATTGCCATTTCCATCGTCTGTACTATTGGCACATGTTTTCTAATAGGTGAAATACCAGAGTCCCATATCCCCATTTGTTCTATCAACGTTATATTTCTTCCTCTATACAGAGGCAGATCTATGGCACTGGTTCCGTTAGGCGCTATGTAAGTCGGCATATCATTTTTGTTAGCTAGGGTAAATCCCTCTTCTCTTAGTGTTTCCACGATGATTTCCGTTTTAGTATTTGATTAATCTATTCTACAGTTTGTCACCCGCTATTGTTATATCGTCATTTTTTAAGACAGCAAGGCCGTTCTATGTTCCATACTAAATCAGTGAACAGTCTCAAGATAACCTTATCATCAGATAATAATTTGTCCATGATTTTTAACCTTATTTTTACTTAACATGAACATGTGGTAGTGACTGCAGAATGATTGGGTACATTTTCTTTAAATACACAATTGTGTGTCATGGAAATAATCCTAGAAAAATGAATTAGAGTAAAGGTAGAAAGCCAAATAGAGGCGGAGCAGTTTGGATTTAGAGGGGGCAGGTCAACAGTGGAACCCATTTTCATTCTGAGACAGAACATTGAAAAGAGTTGGGAATATGGGAAGGATATAGTAATGACTTTTATTGATCTAGAAAAGGCTTTAGCATCCCTAGAACAAAAGTTTGGGAAAGCTTAACAAATGGGGGTATCGGCAAGGAGCTGAGAGACATGATAAAAGGAATGTGCATGGAGTGCTACAGTAGTGTGAAGACTAGAATCAGGACATCGGAATGGTTTAAAATTGACACAGGACTAAAGCAAGGAAGTGTGTTGTCACCATTATTGTTCGTAATGGTGATGGATGACATCATGAAGGCAGCAATGAAAGAATATAGTAGGGCAAAGATGAAGGTAATGTTGTTTGCAGACGACGACGTGATCTGGGGCGAGGATGAGATGGAGGTACAAGAACAGTTTGACGTAATAAATGAAAAGATTGAGCAATGGGGATTGAAGATAAATGTGGAGAAGAGTAAAACAGTGGTGATGAGTTGAGATAAGAAAGAAGGAAAAGGAGTAATCAGAGTAGGAGATAAGGAATTGGAAGTGGTGAAACACTTCAAATACTTGGGAAGTGAACTGACTGAAGATGGAAGACTAGATTTGGAAATTAGCAGAAGAATACAACTCGGGAGTGCTTTCTACCAACAGATACGGGGACTAGTATGGAACAAGGATATACCAATTAAAGCTAAAGAAGTTATGTACAAAGCATATTATTTTCCTATAATGACATGCAACAGAAACTTGGTCAATGACTAAGAGGGATGAGAGCAGAGTACAAGCGGCTGAGATGAGATTCCTGAGAAATATGGTCCAGAAAACGAGGAGGGACAGAGTGAGAATTGAAGATATACGGAAAGAACTGGGAGTACAGAAACTAAATGACAAACTGGAGCAGAACAGATTGTGATGGTTTGGACATGTCAAATGGATGAAGTAAGGCTACCAAGACGAGCACTGGAACGACGGGTGACAGGGAAGAGAGGATGAGGAAGACCGAGAATGCGTTGGATGGACTTGGTGGAGAATGTTATTAGAAAACGGAACCTGGATTGGAACACTGTGTCGGAAGAGGAATGGTGAAACGACAGAACAAAGTGGAGAGGAACCATATTTACCCCCACCCAGTGTCAACTGGAAAAGGGGAAATGAAGATGATGATGACACAATTATGTACTGTGCCAGTATTTTGCATTGTATTGTAACCCTGACATGACTGAGACACGTATTTGGCATTTCTAAGACAACATTTCAACTTTAAGTACAGAGCGATATCTCATTGACGCACGCTTAGGAGATTGATTCGGCAACCCGCAACGCATCTTTAAAATATGGACTGGGAGATGTACAGTTATACGACAAGATGGCTGCCGTGGAAGCCTGGCATTGATATACATTGTTATGAAACACTACTGAGATTACTGAGGGGATCGACAACTGGGAATAACATCGTAACACCAGCAGAAACGGTTATAAGACATTTATGGAATTATAAATACACATATTTTGATATGAGAAGTATATCGTAATTGTGCTGCGACGACTTCGATTATTATTTCAATTAGAGACAGGTATTCTGGATAGATTATTGTCCAGCTGCTTGTAACTCGGTCCGGTGAGAGACACTTCGTCTTGTTGATTACCCACGGTGGTATTAGCTCGTTGGCTTGAACAAAAGCAAGCATTCTAAGTGTCATTTTATACTTGGTGCGGTGTGTGAAGTCCGGTACGGTATAGTTCGTCTTGGCTTATTCCAGCAAGACACGGGCGCTATACACATGGGGCGAACCGTTAACCCATCGTGTGGACTTGATGCTACATAAAAGTGAGGACAGATGAACTTTGCATTTCGAATAGATGTTTCTGTAATACTACTGCCATCACGGAAACACTTATTAGATATCCAGTAGTCAATCGATACTACAATACGAGTATGAATACTATAGAGGAAGGAATAATGTACCAGATTACGACAAGAATGGCAATGAAGTGCTAAATAGTAGGAATGCGACTCACTAGCAGAATTGAACATTTAGAGCAGATCTAAACTGAATAATGGATTTCTCTAGCAGAAGGCTATTCAAGAGAAGATTGAAGGCAATCTTTACTTATTGACATCGAGATAATTACTTCTACAAATATGGATTTCCAAGGAGGAAGGAAGGTGGCATTAATTTCTCTTCGCTATCAAGCAAGCCTAGTCAGTTTCGATATGATGGACATTGCAGTGCGGACAGCTGTTTTTGAGTCGAGGAGAGTGGGGTTCGACTTCGTGCAGTCTTAGCAAGTACTTTAACTACTCAGCGCAATGGATGAGGGTTCGATCCCGACCAGGGATGTTTGTTCCAACATTCAACATTCGTTCATCAAGACGACTACGGACAAGGTAGCTGGAAACCTTTTAAATATCTGTCGACAGTATGAATCATGTCATATCTTTAGAATGTACTTCTTTCACCAATTTTTATTCAGTAGTTAGAGAATGGATTCAAGGATTAGATCTGATAGTTTTGTCATTTCTGTCCTAGAATTTATTTTAGGTTTTGATCTTAATCAAGATGTTATTTTTAGAACATTACTTTTCTTATTTTTGGCAATAAAACTAAGCATTATAATTAGTTGAGAAGAAGCTATTACAAGATGAGTTAGGACCAAGACTACGATATTATTATATAAGTATATTCGTTAGGAAGATCCCCTATCAACAATACATGAACATTTTCGACATAAATTCTGTTATAGACTGAGCAACGAAACAGAATAATTTTTAACAGTCCATCCAACATTTTCATTTTGATGACTCGATTTTTCGTCGAGTATATTATAGATATGGAAGTATAGTAACATTTTGATGTCGACAATTGCGATTTTGAATTAGGCAATTTCAGCCAACTTTATGCATTGCCTTTTGAGAGTAGATATTTCTATTGAGATATTTTTCATTCAGTTTTCGTTTTTCATAATTCTTTTTGGAATACTCCTGTTTAGATCGCGTGTGCTTCTAATGGATTATTTGTACTCTACTTATACTAGGCTCTTTTCCATGGTGTAGTTTCATGTGACTTTCGTAATAGGAGAACCCAATTCTGGATTTATTGATGCGGAACTGAATTAATTCTTTTACAGTTATAAATTTATAATATCTTGTGAGATATATTTGTGTACAATGAAATTATAAGGAAATGAAGTGTTAGTGTGATATGAAGCTCACATATGTATAAAATATTTTTCGTCATAACCAGAATTACATTTTGAGAACTAATGGATGCAATTATTCGAGCATATAATTACAACATTACTACAGTTTTATGGAAGTAGACTATAACACTTCCGTCATTTGTGTCTATTATGAAGCATAGTATTTGACGATATGTGTATAAAAGTCTATGAATTTTGCGAATGTGTGGAATATTATTGACAGCTTTAGAGAGCTGTTCTTTGTATTGGATTATTTAACAATTGTGTTAATGAGTTTTTGAAGCTATTTCCGACATCGATGGATGATCAGGATTGAATTAAGATGGATTATAGGATTCTCACTTGGAGAATGATTGTCGTATTTGTTATGAATTTTCAGTGTTATACAAGCTATTGAGCTATTGCTGATTTTGTTATTGAGGTATAGTTGATGTGAATCACAGTCACGAATATTGTTACTAGGAGGCAAGTAATTAGATAAAACCACCATTCAAAAATATCATTGCCGTTTAAAAACAAATTATCTAAAATCAATTGTCAATAGTGATATATATTTTCAGTGGAAAGCTATATTCTGAAAAACATGAAATCATTTTTGTAACGTTGAAGGAATAAGTTGAAATATTAATTCGAGATAATGGAAATATGAATTTGAGAAAACACAGATGTTGATGGAAATATTAAATGAAATAACGATGTATTCGATGAACTTTACTGATTGTCGAATATGACAGACTACGTCAATGAACAGATTTGAACCACAATGTCAGTGGAATAATAGATAGTATTGGCGTAATTCCATACACGATTTAACTGTAAATTTCTGTAAATATGTTAATATGATAAAATTGCTAGGGTATTTCCGTATAATAACTTGTAAAATGTTTAATGATGTATAACAACATTCACATTTGAACTTGATTTATTGGTGCAATTTCATGCAGTACACATCAGCCAAATTTGAGGCTAGCTGTATATTTATCTATCGTTTGCTACGATGGATGATGATCTAATTTTTGTTCGGTGGATAGAGATCCACACTGCTACATATTTTTTTCAGTTAATAAACTGGTCATTCAATTTTAAATTTTACAAATGATTTGGTGATTTATATTAGAAACAGAATGTGCTAGGAGGACCAGTGGGGAGTTTTTGTGGATGCTTAGCCTAACACCCAAGATTTATTTTAAGAGTTTTCGAGCTAATTTTTAGCTGTTTTCCACTTGTTAGTTTGGCACTGACATCTTCTTATCGCATTCTTTTATATTGAGGTATCCTTATCCCAGGTTGATCCCAGTTGGTAGAATTTTGGGGGTTATTTCAGCTGGGTTCTTCCATCGGATATCAACAGTTAAGACCCTGTGGATACGGGTACAGTACGGGGGCGGTTTTGGACCTGAACGGCAGTTGTGTGCCGGTCCTTCAACATGTGCAACATCATGCATTGGTCATCTCTTGCAGTTGTAGCTATCATTTGACCAGTTCCTGGTCTCTGAAATGTGTCGTTCAACAGCTCTGTGAATGCTTCCTATTGAAGCTCCAAGTCTATTCGGGATATATCTTGAACTTCGCCCGTCATGCATTACAGCAACTGCTCTTGCTAAATCTTCTGCACTTACCGGCATGTTGAATGTATTGACATATTATCCCTATCTGAATAATAAAATTACATAACTAAACATGCTAACCATAGAAACTTTCATTGGCCCAAAATCCCCGAGGTCCCTAGCTGTAATATTGCATTTCTCTGTTGTGCGAAGAGATTACAACAGTAAAGTTAATACAGGAAATGAACTGCGATGAAGGTTGCTTGAGAACATGAGCGAGAGTTGTATGTTGCAATATTTCCTAATTGTCTTATTAAATAAGATTTTTAGAAATGGAAAATAACCTTTTATCTTTTTTTTTTTAGCACCTCAGTTTAATAATAATAATAATAGTAAATAATTTCAATTTTATTAAATACTAATTATATACAGTTTGTGATATGTTCCATAAATGTGGTGGAAACCCCAGTACAGATATCTTAGTGTTTTCCCGTTGGAGCAGGTTCCGCTGTTTTAATCTTGGCTTGCCATTTTGCATGATCTTGTGGTCCTGAGCAGTGGCGAAGCAGTAACTAGGCATTCATACCTTATAGATATACTCCAGTCGTCCTCAGCAAAGATATCAATGATGCGTTCTTTGAAGATGTCATCCCTGGAAAGATAGTTCACCAAACTCTTCTCAATAGCCAGAGTACTCAAATTGCTCAGTCTAGAATCTGACATGGAGTTCATTAAAAATATTTTAACTCTCTTCAATGCACTCATACTTAGTTCACTAGAAACAGGAAAGGTAAGAATCAGTCTTATGAGACGCACTGTTTCTTCCGTTGTTGTCGACCACGGGACCCCAGCTGAGTCTGGCATTGCTTCCACTTACTTGTGCCAGGCTCCCTTGGCCAACTCTTGTTCTCTTCCTACCCCGCCTTAATTGGGCCTTGTCTCATCTTTCCTGGCCCCTCCTTCTTCTAGGGATCAGCCTTCTCTCTCTTCTCATTTTATTTCCCTTTCTCTTTGATTCCTCCCCCTATTTTTGTTAACTGGCTCCCAGTGTATCCAAATTATTTGAATCTATGCTACATTTTGTAGGTATTTTACATATAAGTTGCATTTTGTGAGCCTTTTCGATCTAAATCGCATTTTGTGAGTATTTTCAACCTCATTTGCATTTTGTAGGGATTGACATTCTAAATTGCTTTTAAGTAAGTCTTTGAATGTAGGAGCAGGACATTTTAATGAGTATTTTGAATTTCATTTGCATTTTGTAAGTCTTCTCAACCTAAACCGCATTTTGCAAAAATTTTCAATCTAAATTGCATTTTGTATGGTGGGCATTTTGTAAGTATTTTGATTCTCAATTGGGTTTGTGGGTATTTTGAATCTAAATTACATTTCGTAAATATTTTCAATCTAAATTGCATTTTGTAAGTATTGTCAATCCGAATGAGTAGTTTGAATCTACCTGACATTTGTAAGCATTTTCAATTTCAATTGCATATTTTAAGTATTTTGAATTTCAATTGCACTTGGTAAGTATTTAGAATCTGAAATGGGTGTTTTTAAATCTAAATTGCATTGTGTATTTTCAATTTTAATTGCATTTTGTAAGTATTTTGAATCTCAATTGCATTTTGTACGTATTTTCAATCTCATTTGCATTTTGTAAATATTTTGAATTTCCCTTGCATTTTGTAAGTATTTCGACTCTACTATGCATTTTGTACGTATTTTGTAACTCGGTAGCTGAAGTTGGCCATTTTGATGATTGTCTTATGAAGATCGTACTAGCTACAGACACATGGAAATTTCATGTTTTCTCATGTTATGCACCACAAACTGGTTGCTCACAGCAGGCTAAATACGAATTTTGGAAGATGCTTGATGAGACGGTTTTGGAGGTACCACCGGAGGATACCATTATTATCTCTGGGGATCTTAATGGTCATGTAGGCTCAAAGGCAGAAGGCTATAGATGCCATGGTGACCATGGTGCTGGATCCAGAAACGAAGATGGAGAGAGAATTTTAAATTTTTCAGAGACCCATGACTTTGTTATAGCCAATACCTGTTTCAAGAAGCGAAATTTCCACCTTAGGACATATTACAGTAGCACCAGAATGAGTCAGATTGACTTCCTACTGATACATGGACAGGATTTAAAGATTGTTCTGGATGCAAAGGTTATTCCGTATGAAACAGTTGCTACACCAGGGTTGATACGCGACCGGGAGAACCGGGAAAAGTCAGGGATTTTTGTTGCGGTCAGGGAAAACCGGGAAAGGTCAGGGAATTTTGTAAAAAAAAACGAAAGTGAGAAAGAAGAAAGAAAAGAAAGAAAGAAAGAAAGAAAAAAAGAAGAAAAAGAATTATTAAGGTTTGACAGTTATTTTTTGGTTGGTATACCAAGATGTCTACTGGTAACGAAATAGTAACTAATTTTACAAACGGGTAACGAAAGTAACGAATAGTAGCTAATTTTTATGTCTGGATAGCTGGAGGTAACGAAAATTCGCTGAGGTCGGTTTAAATCATTTAAACCCGCGCCGGTAGGCTCACAGATTGTGATGAAGCGAGTTTCACGCAAGCGGTGCCGATTGCGTAGGCTTCCCCGTGCACGAGCTCAAGGAAATGTATACTGAGGATACCTTCTGTGGTACTGTATACATCGGTTCAACGTATATTTTCAGCATCAGGAAGAGAGTTTAATTTTGTGTGTAATGTTTTTCTGTATTTTTCGGAAACCTGACTTTTTGCGAGACGTTTATTCGCGATAATTTCCGAAACTCCAGAAACCTCTCATTTCTGATATTGACCTCTAAATTTGGATATCTTAAATTGAAGTCAGAAATAATGCGAAAAAAAATCGCAAAAATGCTCCGAAATACATAGACGACGGTATATTTAAAAAATCTCTCCGTCTCATAAATTTGAGACATCCAGTCTGGTTAATTCGAAACTCCGTTATATGTCTATGTTTCCTTCGAACTTTGGTTCTATTGGATATATAATCTAACCGGTTATCTTGAAAACTTGTATAATTTGAATTCGAAAGAAAATGTGCCTCTTGTCGTATTATTCGTGCAATCCTCTCTGAATCATTCGTAATATCCGATACCTACTTCGAACGTTCATCCTCCAAAATCACATCCTCAAGACGGCCGGCTAACCGCACGACTTGCCTGCAGGAATCTCGTCAAACGAACCGAGATCGACGCCAGTTGCGTAAATGTCATAAAACCCTTGCCCGGTCGCGAACTTGTCCACGAGGACTGCGGGAATCCTGTCACAGGTGGTTGGGCACCCATCACGAAACATACCGAACCCTATTCACCACTTTTCCCATTACCGTATACTTAAAAGTGTACGGGGAGCGAGAAATGCATCAACCCACTTAGAAATAACAGACTACGTAGCATCGCGATACTCATTTCTTCTCGTGATCCACCGTGAACTTCCAACCACAGCATAGGGGCAGCGGGAATCACGTTGCCGACCATACAACATGTCCATAACTGCTCGTGAATTTTAACCATGCCCAACCTCGAGCTTGCCTCCGCCATTCTACCAGGACAGGTAGACAGGCAGACAATCGTTGAACGGCCGGATGCGGTGCCGATTGCATAATATCGCGTTCTCAGTGTCCAACCGCGAGGGCAACGTGAATCTCGTAAAACGACCGAGAGCGGCAGCGGGTGCGATACATCGCGATATTTTTCCGCATTCGATGACGAATACAACTGGATTCTTGTCAAACGGACATCAAGCTACGCCGATTGCGTAATAATACTCTATTTTTCCGTGCCCGACCTCAAGGACAATAGAAATCTCGTCGAACGACTAAAAGTGACACCGATTATGTAAATAGCGATTTTTCTCAGTGTTCAATCGTGAAAACAACAAATCGCGTCTAACGGCTGAGACCAGCGACGATCGTGTAACGTCTCGATATTTTTCCGTACTTGACTGCGAAGACATGATTCTGTGACGATCACGTTACGTCGCATATATTTCGTGATCTTCCCCGGGGACAAAGGAAATCTCCCCAAACGGCCAAGATCAGAGCAACTTCTTAGTAATCATAACTTCTCGTACACAAGGCGGCATATTAACTGAAACAGCTCATTTGATATTAATTATCTAAAGTTAGAATAAAATGTATCAGTTGACAGTTTCTAGATACTTTTATTGTGATTGACTAGAAAGTAAGAATTGGTGATCGATTGCTTTCTCCTCAGTTATTTTTTTAAATTGATGTTAGCAAATCAACATTTATTGTAAAAATGTGTTTCTGTTCTTATCGTAATAAACGTTATTTATTACAGTAAGGAACGTTTTTTTTTTGTTATTTGTTTTTATACTTTTAAAGAAACGCGTTAAGTCCGGTTTATATAATGAAACATTCCTCGTATATTTTTTATCACTATTATTTTCATCTACTACAACATTTCTCCTCGCGTCTAAGAATAGCCTTGCACAAATAATTAGTCTGAAATCAGTTTTTCTAACTTAATCTTAATCGATCATACAGAATAAGGTTTCCTAAAGGTAAATGCACTTCTGGTAGGTTTGGAAAACCTAAGGAAAAGCGAGGTAAATGTCGTCCCTGTGGTTAATGAATTTTCTATTCTTTGCTCTGGAAAATCGGAAAAAGTCAGGGAAATAAACGACTCGGCGGTCAGGGAATTTTTTAAATTTTGGTCTGGAAAACCGGGAAAAGTCAGTGAAATATGAAATCCTAAAAGTGTATCAACCCTGTACACAAAACCGTCCACTAGTAGCCAGAATGTGCATCAAGCCCGCAGTTATCAAGAAAGTAGAGTACAATGGTCCAGAAAGGATTAAGTGGTGGCGATTCAAGAAGGAGAATGATGGAGTATCTAACATCACTCTTCCACCTATTACTGAAGTTTACACAACGTGGAATGCCCTGAAGGATAGTGTCTGTGCATCTGCTTATAAACAACTAGGTATTACAAAGCCTGGACGTCGCAAAATCGACCGTCAAACATGGATATGGACGGAGGAGGTGAAGAGCAATTGGGGATTAAAAAGGAACTTGATCATAAGTTTCTCGCATCAAAGACAGAACAACATTGGGCAGCTTATCGAGATGCCAGAAGTGTAGCAAAGAAGGCTGTGACAGCGGTGAAAGCATCCCACTTTAGTGATATCTATAAGAAACTTGACACACCAGCTGGCGAGCGGGAAATCTATAGACTTGCTAAGCTAAAGCAGCGCCACAGAGGTACAGCTGATGTTGAGAAATTTTATGGTATTGATGACGAAGAGGGCCAACTCCTCACCAAACAGAGGGAAGTAACAGAAAGATGGCGACAACACTTCGATAAAATCAGCAATGAAGAGTTCCCGCATGCTCCTATCCCACAGACCACTCCTGTGCAGGGACCTATCCTACAGATCACAGAGAATGACGTTACTGAAGCGCTTGGTGAAGCCTGGAAAGGCTACCGGACCAGATGACATTCCTGCAGAACTTTGGAAATCAAAACAATGGGATCCAACTCGGTGGCTCAAATGTTTCTTCATGAAGTTCATTGAAGAAAGACAGATACCAACAGAGTAGATGTTCAGCACAACAGTCCCAATTTTGAAGCAAAAAGGAAACCCAGCTGAGTGCTGCCCTGTACGCCTCCTATCTCATACCATGAAGATCTTAGAGCGTATCATTGATAAGAAAATACGACAAATTGTTAATCTCACGTCAACCAGTGTGGTTTTGTGAAAGGCTGTGGAACAACCGATGCCATTCATGCTGCTCGTTTGCTCATCGAGAAAGATGGCGAAAAGTCAAAGCATCTCCATCTTGCATTGCTAGACCTAGAAAGAGCATTCGATCGCGTTCCACATGCCTTGATTTGGCTTGCTCTTCTTGACCATGGAGTCCCTGTGTTGTTGTTTGAGTCTTCAGTGTTTTGACTGGTTTTATGCAGCTTTCGATGCCTCCCTGTCCTGTGCTAATCGTTTCATCTCTACATAGCTACCACACCCTACATCCGAGGCAATCTGTTTAACATATTCTAACCTTGGTCTACCCCTACAGTTCTTGACCTCAACCCTTCCTTCCATCACTAAGCTTGTTGTTCCTGGGTGTCTTAGTATGTGTCCTACTAACCTATCTCTTCTCTTCATTAGCAGTCGCCAGAAACATCTCTCCTCTCCCACTAGTCTTAATACTTCTTCGTTTAAACCCGATCTACCCATCTGATCTTCATCATTCTCCTGTAACACTACATTTAAAACGCTTCAATTCTCCTCTTTTCTGCTGCACCAATAGTCCAAGTTTCACTTCCATATAGTGCCATGCTCCAGACAAAGGCCTTCAAAAATGACTTCCCAATACCTAAATCTATATTCAATGTCAACAGATTCCTTTTTTGTAGAAATGCTTTCCTTGCCTGAGCCAACCTACTTTTTATATCCTCTTTGCTTCGTCCATCACTGGTTATTTTGCTTCCTAAGTAACAGAAGTCTCCTACTTCCTTCAGCTTTTCACCTGCCAATTTGATGTCCATAGAGGTTTCTGATTTATTTCGGCTGCATTCCAATATTTTTGTTTTACATTTTATTAATTTTCATCATGAATTCTTTTCTTAAGACGGAGTCCATACCATTCAAAAACTCATTCAAATCCTCAGGCCTGTCGGCCAAGATGACTATGTGATCGGCAAATCTCAGAGTTGAAATTATTTCTCCTTAAATCTTCCCTCCCACTTTAAACTTTTCTCCAATTTCCTTCATTGCTTGCTCAATGTAAAGATTGAAAAGTATGGGTGATAAGTTGCAGCCTTGCCTTACACCTTTCTGAATATCAGCTTCTCTCTCATGTCCTTCAGCTCGAATGACTGCTGTCTGGTTTCTGTCTAGATTGTATATCACCCTCATATCCCTGTACTTTATTCCAATCGTTTTCAAAATGCCAAACAATTTAGTCCAATCAACGTTATCAAAATCCTTTTCTAAGTCTACAAATGCCATGAACGTTCTCTTATCTTTCATTATACTACCTTCCAAAATCAGCCTGAGACTTAGTACAGCTTCCCTTGTTCATACATTTCTCCTAAAACCAAACTGGTCTTCACCCAACTCCGTTTCTCTCTGGCTTTCCATCCTCTTGTAAATTATTCTAGACAGGATCTTTGAAGAATGAGTAATTAAGCTGATTGTACGGTAATCTTCACATCTGTCAGCTCCCACTTTCTTTGGTATAGGGATGATAACAATCTTCTTGAAATCAGAGGGTACCTCACCTGTCTCATAAATCCTACTTACCAAGTGAAATAACCTGATCAGACCTTCATCTCCTATGCAGATTAGCAACTCAATCGGTATATCATCTATGCTTGGTGCTTTGTTCCTGCTTAAGTCTTCCAATGCTCTGTCAAATTCTGATCTCAATATTAAATCTCCTTTTGCATCCTCATCAATTTCCTCCTCCCTTTCCATTACATGATTCTCAATCTCCTTTCCCTTATACAAACACTCTATGTAAGCTTTCAATCTCTCATCCTTTTCTTCCCTATCTGTTAGAGGCTTTCCATTTGTGTCCTTAATATTACAGCACTTAGTCTTCTTTTCCCCAAAAGTATTCTTAATCCTTCGATAAGCTGTGTCTACTTTTCCTAATTTCAATTTTCTATACCTGCACATTTCTCTTTCAACCATTCTTCTTTCGCTTCCTTGCACTTCTTGTTAACCTCACTTCTCAGACGTCTGTATTCTGCTTTCCCCTCTTCATCTCTTACATTCTTGTGTTCCCGCCTTTCATCCATCAATTCTAGTAAATCCTGAGTTATCCTCGTTTTTTTTACCTATTCTTTCTTTCCTACCAATGTTTGCTTCTGCGGATTTTATTATTTCATTCTTCAATAGTGCCCAATCATCTGCAATTGAAGTTTGTTTAGGGTTTTTCATTAGTCCTTCCTTTATACTCTTCTTGAATCTTTCGTTTACATCCTTCACTTTCAGTCTGTCTATCGACCACCTTTTTGGCTTTTGACTTTTCTTCAGTTTCTTCAACTTTAATCTGCATTTCATCACAACCAGATTGTGGTCAGAGTTTATGTCAGCACCAGGATATGTTTTACAATCCAAAATCTGGTTTCGAAACCTCTGCTCGACCATAATGAAGTCGATTTGGTAACGCCCTCTATCTCCTGGTCTCATCCATCATGTGTATATTCTTCTATTGTGGTTACTGAATAAGGTGTTAGCTATGACCAATTCATGATCGGTGCAGAGTTCCTAAAGAACTAATAGATTGGGTCAAACTGTTGTACCGTAACCCAAAGAGTCGCACACAATCGGCAGCTGGACTATCTGGTGAATTTCCTGTTTCTGTAGGTGTACATAAAGGATCTACTCTTTCACCTCTCCTATTCGTCATTGTCATGGACACCGTCACCAGGGACCTACAGAAATCTCCCCCTTGGACCTTGCTTTATGCTAATGATGTGCTTCCGATTAGAAGATGGAACTTCAACAAGTCCGAGCATGGAGTGACCGCCTTGGAAAATTTGGACTACGGCTCAATCTTAATAAGACACAATACCTAACAACAGATCAAAATGAACAAGGCACAATTAAAATCAATGGTGTCGATCTACCGAAGGCAATGTCATTCTAGTACCTTTGCTCAACTATTGCTGCTGATGGAACCTTAAGGCTTGAGATTGCTAACCGTGTGAGCAGCACATGGCTTAAATGGCGGGCAATAACTGGTTTTCTCTGCGATAAGAAGATTCCAGACCGCCTCAAGTCGAACATATATCGGTCCGTAGTGCGTCCAGTCGCCTATATGGCGCAGAATGCTTGCCCACTACAAAGGAAAAAGAATGAAGACTTGCTATTATAGAAACGAAGATGCTTCTGTGGATATCTGGTCTGACACTTCACGAGCATGTCACCAATGATAACATCCGTTGGCGATATGGAGTAGCACCAGGCATTGAGAAGATGAGGGAAAGCCGTCTGCGCTGGTATGGTCATGTGCTTCGAGTGGACAAAACAACAGTTGCAAGCACTGGATTGACTTTGCTTGTAGATGTGAAGCGACCAGTTTGACCTCCTAGACAGCGATGGCTTGATACACTACATGAAGACCTTAAAATTGCTCGATTCCATCCCGATATGGCCTACGATCGTATAAAAAAGCGACAGAGAGCCAGAATAGCATATCCTGCCTGTGCGCGGGACAAATGCTAGGAAGAAGAAATTACATTTTGTGCGTATTTTTCAATTTCTTCCTTTTGGGAGTATTGTCCTTCTAAATTTCCTTTTGCAAGTATTACCACTCTCCATTTTGTGCGTCGTTTCAATCTGAGTTCCATTTTATAATTATTTTCAGTCTCATTTAACTTTCGTTCTGTTCTCCATTTCATTGTCATTTTCGCTATCACCCAGGCCGTTAGGGGCCGATAACCTAGAAGTTAGGCCCCTTAGAACAACAATCATCATCATCAAAAATTTTCATATACACTTTATTTTCAAAAACCTGCAACTTGTGTTCTTCCTGTTTTGTGATACTCCATGATTCTGCACCATAAGTTAGAACTGGCATAATGATGGTATTCTTCTCATAGAAAGTTAGATTCCCAAAAAACTGCAGAGAGTAGTACACTTCGTTAGCATTCTGTATTCTAACTTTTATTTTAACTTTAATCTTGTAGTATATATGGTTATTAAAATTAAAATAATTGTTAATTAAAGTTAAATAATTACAAACAAAATATCTTTCCTGCCTTATAAAGGGTCAATAGTTGCCATATTTGAAGACCAAGATTCAGTAGAATCAATGTCACTATTTTGTATATGATTATTGTTTTTAGACGGGGTTTCTGCACCATGTTTTGTTGATATGACATCTCTGAGGATTTTATTGGACTTCAATATAGGGTGTTTCCCTTTCAGCAATGTCTTTATTTATAAGCTAGAGGTGGTGTGCTTCTCAATATTCAGTGCCCAATAATGAGAGTAGGATAGGATTCGTGATAGACTGGGTTTGTTATTCAAGAAACCTGGATTTTATATAAGCAGCTTAGTCATTCAATTTCATTATGCAGAACGTGGAAACAAATCCTGATGATTTTTCATCTTTTATTTAAATTGGATTTTTTTATTTGTATTTATGGGGGATGTCTCTGGATTGGGGCTTTTTCCATCTTTACGATCTTTTACCCAATGCATTCTCAGATAAGAGTCTCATCCCTGTAGGCCTAGTGGTAAGGTTATTCTCGTATTCTGGTGCATAGTGGGTGGACTACCTCGTGGGGTAATAATGGGCCCATGTCTCGTCCCTTTAGGCCTAGTGGTAAGGTTGTCCTCGCTTTCTGGTGCATAGTGGGTGGACTACCTCCTGGGGGTAATAATGGGCACGTGGCCCAGTTTATATTCTGTTGACCCACTGACAGTTGCAATATCAACCCCATGCTGACCAGACTAATTTTATTTAAAAAACATGAAGTGAATGTTGTTGGTTTCAAGAAATGCCGGAACAACAACTGCTACATCACCCCTACTAATAGAATCTGTTTCCTGCCCTTGCTCGAAGGAGCTTCCCAATTATCGCCAAGTGTTATTGTTTTGACGTGCATACAGGAGGTCAACTGTGAGCTGCTCAGAGCATTATTAGTTACAAACTGTCATGTTCGAAGGCACTTTCCCTTAATAACACTGCGTTTCGTACCCTGTGGGTTGTATTAAAACTCCCTCTTGTGCTTTGTTGCAGAGTCAGTGCGAGCTGGGTGGTGCAGTGTACAGCACATTAGTACGAGATGCAGAAGACGGAGAGCAGCATCTGTGTGATCAGGGAAGCACTCTGAAACAAAAGCAAGATGAACTTAACATGAGGGAGAAAAATCTTAGATCATGGGAATCAATTCTTGAAGCAAGAGAAGAGGTGTTTCGGCGCGAGAGAGCTCTTGCCAAGAGGGAAGATGAAGTAAATAGAATTCTTGCCGAGAGAGAGAGAGTGGTTCAAGAGAGGGAACGTCTCGTACAGAAGAGAGAGGATCTGTCATCAGATCGTGATCAGGAGTGGAACAAGAGGGGTGAAGGTCCGCGATGGCAGGACGTACTTCAAGAGGAGCAAGTGCTTCCCTGGGCAGCTGCAGAGGGGCACCTCTCTGTAGTCAAGTTCCTCTTGCAGAGATCTACCACCGAAGATGACAAGTGGATGGCCCTCAACGCCGCCGCTGAATGTGGTCGCCTGGAAGTAGTGAAGTATGTGGTGGAGCAGGAGAACAGCCTGTCATTCGGGGAGTGCTACATGGATGTCAACACGACCTACCATGTTCAAGGACTGCCGGCGTTGCACTTAGCTGCCAAAGGGGGACATGTTGATGTAGTTCGGTACTTGGCCAACAAGAGAGCATCACTGGTCAGTCCCGGCTGGTCCTTGCTACATACAGCTGCACTGTGGGGACAGGTTGAAGTAGTCAGATACTTGACGAGAGACCTTCACTTGGGGCCCCTTGCTACAGACTACAGCGGGCTTACCTCCCTCCACTATGCTGCACGGTTTGGTCACCTTGAGGTGGTGCACTACCTGGTGACCGAGTGTTTTGTGGACCCTTGTATTAGAACGAGTCATAGGTACATTCCACTTTACCACGGTCGTGTCAGACGTAGTAATGAGAACACTCCTCTGCATGATGCTGCAAGGAGTGGTCACCTCGAGGTGGTGCGCTACCTCGTGACAGAGTGTCTTGTTGACACTTGTGTTAGAGACATTGAGGAGGACACTCCTCTACACCTCGCTGCATGGTATGGTCACCCCGGGGTGGTGCGCTACTTCGTGACGGAGTGTCGCGTGGACACTTATGTTAGAGACATTCGTGATGCCACACCCCTCCACCATGCTGCAAGGAAAGGTCACCTCGAGGTGGTGAGCTTCCTGGTGACTGAGTGTCGTGTGGACACTTGTGTTAGAGACAGTCATGGTAACACCCCTCTCCACCATGCTGCAAGGAATGGCCACCTCGAGGTGGTGCGCTACTTGGTGACGGAGTGTCGCGTGGACACTTATGTTAGAGACAATATTCTGGATACCCCTCTACACCATGCTGCGGGGAATGGTCACCTCGAGGTGGTGCGCTACTTGGTGAGAGAATTGTGCGTATCCCCTTTTGTTAGAGACGAAGATCAGTGCAGCCCTCTGCACTTGGCTGCAAAATACGGTCGCCTCGAGGTTGTGCGCTTCCTGGTGACTGAGTGCCATGCTGATGGCAATAAGATAGACTGCTATGGTCGTACACCTAAGGATCTTAGTAGTGGAGCAGTAAGAGAGTTCTTGTCCAGTGTTTGATAGGAAAATATAAAATTGCAACACATGAATGAGCCTGGTCACTAAATTAACTCCCAACTCACCTTCATGCTGATATCTAAATTCACACTGGAATAGTTTCTAATTCGTCAAAGATGTCGATGTTTTGTTTTCAAATTCCCCATTCGTATAATAGGCTAATACCCCGTTTAGACGGCACGGTTGCAAACCTGATAACCTCTGATCTGGATAATGACCAATAACAATCGACGCCATTTGTCACTAGTACGTGTTTGACATCTCATCTTGAAACGACAGGATAATCGAGTAAAACAGCTTGACATCGCTAAGTTCTGCCAACTTTTGAATTGCAAGTGTTATAGCAGAAAAGTACAGTAGTTTGTTTCCTCCAGTTTTGAAGTATTTCAGTTATTCATTTTACAGAATTCAACGTGCTAATGTATATTCTTAATTTATAGGAGATAATAGGCAAGATGTGCACAGGTCTAGGATACTTATTGCTCGTCCATAGTGATTTGGTCCTATCAGAATCCTTTCTATGTCTATGACAATAAATTTATGTCTTCAGCTTTCGTCTTCGGCAGCTTTCCCCGACTGTTAGAATTTTTCCGTATTTAAATACTGGTATGATTGTTCTCCTTCCATCATTCGTCCCTCTCAATGTTCATATATCTGATATCAACCAACATAAATACAACCATCGTGGCTAACGTTACAAATTTCTTGCTTTCAAAACCCAAGACAATCCAAAATGTCCATTATTTCCACTGCCTACTTCACATGCACAGCAGCGGGATAGAACACACAGACGATTGCAATGGCCATGAACAGGATCGGGCTGATCCTGTTGGAGGAAAAGTTAATCGAGATAATGTTATCCTGTTGCATTTAGTCGTACCAACTTAATCTGTAATAGGGCGTAATTGGGATCGTGATCGGGACGTCTAAACGGGCTATAGTAGATCAGTGTGCTCTGCTTAAAGCGGAACATATTAGCAACAGAAATATTGATACCAACTTAGAAACTATATCATTTTCTGCCGCTAGCCAATGACTTCAAGTCCTGAATCCAAACAAGTATTTTATTTGCAAATCGTGAAGAAACTCCGTGTTATATCAGCAAACTATTTTCAAATAGTTACTACTTTTCCTACCAAATGCTACTGTCCACGACACAAACTGCGAACTTGGGTAATAGATGTAATCGCGAAGGGCACCTGGCGGCAAACGTTGGAACTAATATAGGGTTATGAAATCTAATGTATGAATTTTAGCTTCACACAAGTATAGTTAGTGGAAGGTTCTTTTACATATCATAAGTCTATGACTTGACCCGCTGGCTTTACTTCCCCTCCAAAGGAAGACATACTGAGGGATTTTTAACATTCTAAAAATCTGACGACTTCGGCCGGGTTTGAACTGGCGACCTTGGGCATAGAAGCTCAGTATGCTACCTACTATGCCACCGAAACGGTCTACAAACTTAGTTATAGTAGGGAGGGTTAAGGATAAGAACTGTAGAGGTTGACCAAGGTTAAACAGATTGCCTCGGATGTAGGGTGTGGTAGCTCTGTAGAGATGAAATGATTAGCTCAGGACAGAGAAGCGTGGAGAGCTCAATCAAACCAGTCGAGAGACCGAAGACTCAAACAACAACAACGAGAACTGGAACGGGGTCCTCTGAAGCTCGTGAGGCAAAACTGGGTTTGATTCCCACCTGAGAGATTCTTGAAGGGGTTTCCCCACTTCTACTCCAGGCGAATGCTGGGATGGTTGTTAACTTAAGGCCACAGCTGCCTCCTGCCTAATCCTTACCTTAATTACAAATACAGCCATCACAATAACACAGGTTTATCAGACAAACATTCCACTCTTACCCAAGTACACGGGGCTAAATGGTCACGATGTTCAAGCCCCTCAAATGGAGGAGAGTCAAAATGAATGGAGATTTAAAAGCTCAAAATAGAAAATTGGGAGGAATGATTTTGATGAGTGTAAACCTAACCTCCAATCATGATATAAAATAACGGCTTCTGTATCTACAAACGAGAGGGAGGGAATCTGATGGAAAACAAATTTGATTCTCGGAGTATTGATTATAAAGCAATGAAAACTCCAATAAAATTCAGGTACCAGCTGAAAAGAAATTACTTGCCGCAAATTAAGATGAAACGTTCTCCAATAGTGAGAAATGTAATGGCGGTGTGTTTCTTGCCTGCACCCAGTGTTGTTCCTCATTCAATCAACAAATGGTAGGGACTTACTCCATATATTTGATTTGTATTTTTGAAAGAGCATTTAGTAATCAGACTGGGTCACTGATCAAGAAATTAGTACAGAGGTGAAGGGGAGATGGTATTCCTCTCAACAGGGGTGGCCTAGTGACAAAAGTACTTGATACAGGTAAATTTCCTGTTTAGAATAAAATATATGATCTAGACAATTTGACTAATGATGATTTAGGCGATCCCTCATTATAGCTTTCGAACCTTTCAGTGTCGTGGTAACTGTATATTGAAATTGACTTCATACAATTTAAATGCCTCCAGTAATAATTTTGGAATGGTGCCTCTAGTGCTTCTAATTAGCCCTACAACCACGATATTTCCATTGATCTAGTTCTCTTATAAGTAGGGAACTATGCACTTATAGATGTCTGTCTCCTCAGAATCAACTCTACTTAGCTGTTCAGCATCATCTACAAACCTAACATCCCTCTCTTCTGTTAGCTGCATGGATTTCCGCACGACGCTCGCCATCTCCTGCAGCAAGACGTTGAGCTAACTCGTGAACTAGAAAAACCATATTCTTCTTCATTTGGTATTCACAGTTGTAGGTTTTTTCTTCTTGAGGGCTTGTCACCTAAGGGTTTTAGTGGCTAACAGGATGGCTTGAGGTATGACAACATGCTCAAAAACAGAAATGTATGTCAACGTTTCAACACACTCTTAGGCAATTACCACATATTTGTGTTTAGTTTGGGAGCTTGTCGCAGCCAAAGCTTCGAGGCTTTGAGATATTCAACCTTGTATTCTTGTAGATATTATATAAATAGTTCTTGTTTTAGGGAGCTTAACGCTTTAGTATTTCACTGCACCACAAGCTGCATTGTGGGCTTTGGTTGTTGTCTTGGATCTGACGATGCTTGCCCGATGAGTGAAACATGTCATCTGTGCAAATAACATTTAATCACATGTGAATATTGAATTGGACTTATTCTCGTGTAGACAGACTGAAAGTTACCATTCAACTCTCATCTTGTGGCGCTGTGGCTAACACTCTCTGCTGTCTCCCCTTAGGCTCGGGTGAGAGTCTGGGGGCTGGAATGGGGTACACTCAGCCTCGTGAGTCAGAAATAAGGAGAGGTGCGTTTGATTCCCACCTCAGCTATCATGGAAGTGGTTTTCCTCAATTTCCTACTTCTACTCAGGCAAATGCTGGGATTGTTCCTAACTTAAGGCCATGGCCACCTTCTTTGCAGTCCTAGTCTCAATTACAAATATACACACTTCTGCAGACAGAACACATGTTATCACTCGGACACACCCAAGTACACAGGGCTGCATGATCATGATGTGGCAATGCATTTTAATTAATCAACAGCTTACCGTATATACTCGAATACCACCCGCACCTTTTTAAACAAAATCGGACGTGAAAAATTGGGGTGCGGGTCTTATTTGAGTCATCCTGATTTTAAAGATTTAAATTGCCCGCCACGCGCGATATCGGGTGTTGCGAGTATCCGCTAGATGGTGCTAGCCTTCTTCCGGCTATCACTTTGTTTTACCGTAAGCAGGCGGCGTCATACATTCTCGCGCACGTTTTCCGAGTGTAAACATGAGTTGTACGAAGCGTTTGCGGTCGTTTAATGTGAGTGAGAAGCTGAAAGTTGTGAGGGAAGCTGAAGTTATTAGAAATCGTGCCCGGTAGGAAATATGATATTGACGAGTCATGTATTCGTGATTGAGCGGGATGACGTCTATGTCTGCGTGAACCGCCCGTTCGAAGCAGCCTTGAAACAGCTGTATACGGAGCAGATGGCGGCCGATAAGCACACACTGACTCCAACTGGTCGTATTCAGCACCCGGAAGTTCAGCTACTATGTTCGTGCATTTTGACGGCATGGAATCGTATCTCGGGAGATCTCATACGGAAGAGCTTCAAGAAATGTTGTATTTCGAATGCTATGGATGTCAGTGATGACGACATTTAGTGGGATGGTGATAAAAGTTCCGAAGTTGGTACTTCTGATGACGATGAATGAAGTGTTTGTGTACTTTTATTTGTATTTTTAATCGTTTGATGTGTGTTATTTTAGGACGACTTCAAAACTGTTGGAAACTATTTTGGATAAATGCTATTCTGTTTATTTAGTTACGATTGTACATAATTTTGAGTAAACATTTTTTTTTTTAATTTTGTGCTTCAAAATCAGGGTGCGGGTCTTATTCGGGGACGGGTCGTATTCGAGTAAATACGGTACTCGAAATAGGCTCAAACCTTAGTATTTTCTGTTCTATGCTGACTCGAGGAATTCTGAGCTAACATGCAGCAGAAAGCTCACGACTGCACCATATTTGTAATGCAACATCGCTGTTATATATCTCATCGACAACATTTGAGTTTGTTTCTCAAATTTTATGGATCAGAGTCTATGTATGATGGAATTTTTTTTGTAAAAAAAATGGTAGTTTCACACTTGATCTTATGACTTGTGTTCACCTTTGTTATTACTCATTAATTCCTGGATCCTGTACTTTGAAATAATCTGGTGATGCTGATTTAAATTTCCAGCCTCTTTATGAGCAAATATATTGTGTAAACAAGTTTCCTCCATTTTGGATCTGGTGATTGATTCATCCGTTTCCACAAAACATTTTCAAGTACTTTCTAAATATCTGATTTTCCTTCACAGGAGCATTGGTGTAAGTGGGTTAGGGTTTTAAGATTAAGTTGTGATCCTTCTGTGTGTGTCTCCGAGCAATGAATAGAGAATCTACTTTTCTTTCATTGTTCAGGGGAATCCTGTACGAATATTTACCACACTCCACAATTACATCACACTTGTGTATTGCTTTAGTTAAGATAGGAAAGGGTGCAAAATGATTTCGTGGAAAGGAAATGTTGCAGAGTTATATTTCATTTTCAACAAGTAATATAATAATTTAAAAATCAATGTACGTTGTAACATGGTTTGTGCTGATATGAAAGTGTACAAAACCAGCTGTGGACAATGTTTATTTGTGTGTAAATATTATAAAATGTTCATCTAAGTATAAATAAAAATGCATTTTAATGTAAAGTTGGCTTGTTTGATGCTTTAACAACCATATGCACTGTTTCTGTAGATCAGTGGTTCTGAACCCGTAGAAGTCTGCGGACCACTTGGCCTGAAATTCAATCATGTACGGAATTTCCCCCCGTATTCACCTTATCACTTGTAACCCTTCCTTAGCGCCTTCTCCATAAGAATATTCAGAGATGATTAAGCAAAACTGTTCTTAGAACACACTATTAATTAGTCTACACTACAACTTAATTACTAATTATTATTATTAATCTTGATTGGACCACTTGAGTCGTTCCACAATCCCTTCTTCTTTGAAGGTAGTACTGCTTGGTTCTTGCACTCTCTCCAGTACTTATTCATTATTTCAGATCGGGATTTTCTCAACTCTTCTGAATTCTCCATAGGCTTTCTATGTGTCATTTCTGCAGAAAATTTGTGAGTTTTAAGAATGGTGTTAATTATATTGCTATTATTTAATAGAACTTTTTTATAACATTGCATAATAGCCTATATAATATAAACGGCCTCAATTACAATTTTATGTTCAAGCAACAATTTTGTTTGAAGAGGACATTAGAAAATAATTTTACCTCAATGGTTTCCTTAGTGTGCCTTTGACAATGTGAGGAATTCTCTTGCTCAGAGCTAACCTCAAATCACTTTGTTTTTAATCGACAATTAAAGACGAGAATCCCTGCTCACAAAAATGTTGCAGAGACCACTACGAGATACCGCAAAGCTGTTTGCCGAATGTTTGGGTAAGATAGGTCTTTTTTGCACCACAACTCTTCTAGGTTTACACCTGATTCATACAGGTCCTTGAGGTTACTGGCATTTTGAAGTTCAATAACCTAGTCTTGAATATTATCAGGGAGGCTTGACAATGAAAGGATTGTTGAATTATGAGGCAAACAGGCAATTGAAATGGAACACACGTTTACTGTACTGGACATTTACTAGAAATGAAAAACAAGTGATACAACATTCTTTATACATGCCAAAGAAAACAAAAGAGAAACATATCTCTATTGAGCAGGTTTATGAGTAACTGTGACCACCACAAACCATGGTCATATATTTCAACACACCTCCTTAAACTTGTGGGAGTAGAGGACATGATTCAAGTCTTTAGGCTTAGGAAGAGGCTTTGTAAGTCTACTCATATTTGATGTATATGACTTAAGAATCCAAAGCATCTCTAACATAGTGATATTTAGTGTCAATATGTTTGGTCCTATTATGGTGGACTGATTTCTTGCCAGTTTTTGAGCTGATTGACTACCACTCAATAATATGATGGGTGACTTGAGATCTATAAAGTTAGACAAAAGAAGTTTCAACCAAACAGCTTCTCTTACACCTTCACTCAGTGCAACATATTCTGTTTCGGTAGATAAGTAAATGCATTTTTTGCTTTTGAGCCGCCCATGATACAGCACCAACTGCCATTTTTGAACACCAAACCGCTGTATGATTTTCGGCCAGTGCATTAGCCCAGTCAGCATCAACAAATCCAATGAACTGACCTCCATTCCTTACATACTTAAGTGACAAGTCTTTTGTGCAATATAAATAAAGCAGCACAAGCTTTGCAGCCGACCAGTGGGATTCATTGTAACAATGATTGAATCGACTGAGATATATCGCATAGCTTATATCTGGACGCGTGCAAACACGTAAATACATGAGTGATTTATAAGGAAGATTACTAGTTTCTGTATCAGAAACATCAAGATTTGGTTTAGTTTCCAAAGGATTACCAATGAGACGCGCATCATGCATACCATATGTCTTTGCAATTTCACTGATGTACTGCTCCACATCATAATTCACACACATAAATTGTAGGTACTATAAATTTGTCCATAATAAAAAAATGGGGTAACAAAATTTACAATTACATAATCCAAACAATTGCATTACACAATGCATGGACAAACTGAGATACATTGGGCACACACCCTATCTGCCAACCCTGAACCTCTCCGCCCTAAGATCAAGATTAGGAACGCCGATCTCATCGACGAAACCAACGCCTCCGAATTCGACAACGCAGCTCCAATAAATAATTACACATTATTGAAGTTGTAAACTACACAGAGAATCGCCCTGTATTATCTACATTTAGATCATGCTTGGAGTGAATACAGAACAGGATATTTGCTTCATAACAGGAAAGGCTCATCTTGTGTGACAATAAACAATAAGGCTCGAAGACTGTATTACTATGTTTTAGGTGTTATCCTTTTGATGTACCGTATTCAATATGTGTTTTTGTTTCTAATGCAAGCATTCGAAGGAGAACTCATAGTTTGTTTGGTGGTGTTATGTGTTGTAAAGTTAAAAAAGGAATGCTTCCTGAAATCTTTCATTTCAATTAGCCATTACGTCTTGGTTATTATAATCAGACACAAGTAATAATTACTCGTGTAAAAACCAATGGATATACTTAGTATCCACCATCACGTAATGAAAACCACTCTGGATATTTTATTTTTTAATGAAGAAGCTGGAAAAATTAATCAACCTACAGGGACTCTACATGTAGAAAATCAGATTTTGAAATTGTGTCTTAGAAATTTACCCTTAATAGAGATGTTTGACAGGGCAGGTGACTTAACTAATCAGACCCCCTTTGAAGGCTGTAGGGATTACGCCTAGTCTGCTTTAGAAATCCAGATTCCTATGGTGGCTATTGATCCAACAAATACATCACTGTCTCGTCCAGTCCTGGGGGAAACTTGCCACACATTTTGAAAATGTAGTAATTGCAGTAGATTGCCAATGAGAATTCATCATCACACTTGCATACTGAAGGTTATAAGTAGAAAATGCTGTAGTTGTTTTCTGTTACTTGTAGTCTTTTATTTATTTATTTATTTATTTATTTATTTATTTATTTATTTATTTATTCTGGTTTACAACAGGATCTTAAACCCCAGTAGCAGTAAGCCTGCAAATTTTTGAACAGTAATTCCAATGTGTTTCGTAACTTAAATCTAATGTTAACATATAAATTAATTACATAATTATATTGTTTATAGCTTAACTCTAATGCTGTTACATATTCTACCTTTTTATTAAATAATTACACTCATGGCAATGTGGCTATAAATACATTTGCAAATTTTTGGAGACTCAGATCGAAGTCTAGACTTTTATTACACAATACAGTTTTATTGTAACTACTGCAGAGTCAATAAAGCGGTGAATGTTTGTTTGACGTGGTGCATATTTTCCTATTCCTAAAAGTTGCCCACGTTCTTGAGGATAGGCGTGGAACATTGAAATTCAGCAACGATAAAAAATACGAGTTATCTACCGTAGAAATTACAATTTTGTGTAAGAGAATCATTTATTTTCCTACGATCTTCTAAAGCAATACGGTAATTTTTAGATCATTCAATAAAATTTTATATGGGCAATTTCCGCTCATTTTATAATGTAGCAATCTGGCGAATCGCTTCTGTACTCTTTCTAGTAATCTATATGTATTTTTTACGCCACGGATTCCACACTACGCTTGCATATTCTAATTTCGCCCTTACGTAAGCATTATAGAGTGTAATGGCCGTTTTCGCCTCCCGAAAAGGTCTTATATTTCTAATGACGAAACCTAGTGCTCGGTACGCCTCACTTGTTACCTGGTTTATGTGAGAAGCGAAAGTCGGACCTTTATCCAGTACCACACCAAGGTCACTTACCCCATCAACCTCCCGCAGCGTGTTCAACCCCAGCTTATACTGGAAACTAACTTAATTCTTCCTTCGGGTAAATGACATTGTGACACATTTCGTTGGATTAAAATTAAGTTGATTTGTCCTACTCCATTCAAAGATGTTGTCCAAGTCATTTCGGAGAAGATAGCAGTCATGAGCAGAGGATATAGGACGGAATATCTTAAAATCATCAGCGTATAGAAGAATTTTAGAGTGCTTAATACATTCAGAAATGTCATTGATTGCTATCAGAAACATAATTGGTCCTAGGTTCGATCCTTGGGGAATTCCGGAATTTACGGTGTATTCCATTGATGAATTTCCGAGAAAGTGTACATATTGCTTTCTACCAGACAGATACGAGCTAAAAAAAATCGTAAATTTGCTTGAGAAAGACCGAAATTGTTTAATTTTGTCAAAAGAATATCATGATCTACACGATCGAATTCCTTTTCAAAATCCGTGAAAATAGCATCCGTCTGTCCTCCGATATCCAACTCGGATGAAACTTCGTGGGAGAAATTCATCAGATTTGTGACTATGGATCTCCGTTGCATTAATCCATGTTGTTCTGATATGGCTGGTGCTACATGAGTAACAATTCTGTCATGTAAGGTAAATTCAAAAATCTTTGCAACAGCTGATACTATACTCACGGGTCGATAGTTCTTTATTAATGTTTAATTACCTGATTTTAAAATAGGACAGACGCGAGTTTATTTTTCAAATATCTGGGAATGTATTTGTACTAATTGCCAGGTTATAAAGAAAATGAAGGGGACCTTTTAAAATTTGTGAGCAACCCTTAATTACGTAAGGGGGTATTTGGTCCGGGCCCGCTGATGTTTTTGGTTTCAGTTTTTTAAACGCTCTATCAATTTCCGTCATTGTTACTTCGCTTATGTGCAGGGTTACTGGCGTATTTGCCTCATCTTGCGATATTCTGTAGGAAGCAGGTTGCTGTGAATACACCGACTGGAAGTATGTTGCAAAACCCTGAACAACCGCTTCTCCGCTTTTTAGCTCTTCATCATTGTATTGCATTATTGTACATGTACCATTGGCCGTTCTCCTGCTTTTCACATGCGTCCAAAAATTTTTACAATCACTATTAATTTTATTTTCAACTGTTGTTATATATCCTTTATGAGCTAGTTTGATGTCTGTTATGGTCTTGCTTCTTAATTGTTTGTATCTCATTTTGCTATATTCAGAATAGTCTTTTCTTTTTCTGTGGAAAGCTTTATCTTTCAAATCATTTATTATTTGTTTTGTAAACCAAACAGGGTATTTACTGGTTTAAAAAGGCACTAATACCGGGATGGTATTTCGCAAAATTTCGTAAACTTTATCATAAAAAATATTAACTGCTGAATTTATTTCATTCGTTTTGTAGAGATCGTCCCAATTTGTGTCTCTGAAACCAAGGTACAGTTCGTCAAATTTAGCTTTTTTAAAATTGCATTTAGTTTGCTCTTTAATTCTGAATGTGTTTTTGGCTCCATTGAGAGGTACAGTTAAATCCAGTGCGGGATGATGGGTATCTTCGGGTAGAAGATGAGTATTATGTCTTACAAGATTTAGGTTTGTATAGTTAGTGAGAATTAGATCAAGAGTTCCTCCTTCCGAATTCTGAATGTTGTTGTAGTCTTAAGTTGAAGTAGGTTTATGAAGTTATACCTTAACCATAACGAATAGAATAAAAAAGTGTGATCTCTTCTCCCTCAATAGCATGTAATGAATACGGATCGGGTTGGCACTCGCCGCTACGCAGCGCTACATTCGACTTGAGATTGTTGTTTTCCACATATGTTTATGTGCGATATATTAATTATTTAATCGGTCGGAGTGTTTTGGTGGTGTTCTGTGCAAACGTATATTGATATACAAGTGCTTACACTATTACTTCTTAGTTTTAATACCTGAAATGCTATTGTAGGAAGCATTAACTGAAATGGAATTTTATTTTCTTGTCGTGTGTTGACGTTATCTTCGTGTGTTAATTTTATTGTTATTTAATGTAAGTAAACAGCAGTTTAGCCCTTACATTTTCATGAGTGCTTAATGTGAATAGTGAAGATGCCTTGCTGTTTTGTACCAGGATGCAGAGGTCAGACGGTTTTTCAAACCTCCTAAAGATAAGGAACCATGGGCGCCCATACGGGGGGGCCATGCCCCCCCCCCCCCCCCCCTGGATCCTTGAAAAATAAAACGATATGAAAATCAGACTAAGAACAAACGCTTTTTTTTTTCAAAATAGCTTACAGTATTCTAATTAATTTGTACTAAACATAAATTCTTCAGATATTTAACATTCCGACAGGCCAAACATTAAATACTGTATAGTGGCAGTGGGCGCATTACGCCTGTCTGGCACACCTCAGAAATCTAAATTTTAAAAAATTACAATATTTGCTGAAGAATAGTTTTGCTTCTATTAGTGAATACACTCATTCGTTCTCTACATAGTCTATTACGTAATGGTGCTCGATCAGGCGCAATCTGCCTCGCATATCACTTTTGCAACAACAGCAAATGTGTAGAAGGGTCATTGACTAACTGGCCGATATGGTGTTGAATGTCATGTGGAAAGACGTAACTACTGAAAGGTAGTTGACGAATATCAGATAAGAATTAACTCCTGCACCCGTCAGATCAGTAGCACCCACCGGAAGGTTAAAATCATCCTACATATTATGTCAGTTATGCAATAGTGCTGGTGTGCTTTCGCTTTAAATTAGACACTTGAGTAATATTACAAAGGAATGTTGTAATTTATATGCGCGTAGCCTACATTCCATTCGTGTGTATTGTGTTCACTATGAACGGCCGCCTAGACTGTGTCAGTGTGCTTACAGTATTATTTATTAATTTTGTGTGCATCTTCTTCGAACGGATTTGTATTTCATTTAAAGGTAAGTAATGCAATCTTTTCTTATTATATATAATCCAAAAAGGAGGTACTCACTCGTTAATCATCGTATCTTTGTAACCACAAGGGATATGAAAATGAAATTTTGCATGTTGATTACTCCTAGAGGCGTCAAGAACCCTAAATATGGGCCTGACTCTATTATACTCTCGCCTTTCTGCGTTTGTTATATTCGTATCGCGAAATGCTGTACATTTTTATTTTAAAGGTGTGCAATAGTACGGTGGCTCATTTCTTGACAACAAAGCGATTATTGCTACGAATGAACAGCAATCTAACATTGCAGCTGTAGATTCTTAACCTGCAGTGTTACATTTTCTACAATCGAAGCAATTTATAATACAGTAAAATTATCCTGCAATGTTTGTGCCATAATGAAAGTGACTAAGATTCGCACTCTTAATCGAATATAGACAAAATGGTGAATTCAATAGTGATAGACTTCGTAATGTTGTGTATGATTTCAATGGAACCCTCTTGCAAAGCAGGCAATTTTGGATGCGTAACATATGAGACATAAATCGGCCTACATAAATTTTAATAAACTAAAAAAAAATGATTTAGATTGTTTAGACAGTATATTATTCACTGAATAAAGATTAAGCTCGACTTGATACTTAATCGTAACAACCAGCAATTTGAAATGGGTGCGGTACTTCAACAAATTCAAAAATATATCTGATCATCAGTAAACATAAAGATCATAACTTTCATATCTAGGCCTAATATGTGCCTTAATTAGCCTGACAATTCTGGGAAATAGTGTAATAAAAACTTATAAATGAAGGGTGTAAAAATGTACGTTCCAAGTTAAACGGCTGCGTGAGTAGCGCTTTTCTTTTCGAGGCTACTATCAATAATCTGGAAGACATGAACACCATAGATCTGCTATTTTGCCAAAATGTCACCAATTTGACGTAAATCCATACGTGGCATGCATTGTAAGAAAGGACAGAATGTAGTAATTTGATCTTTAAGCCCATCTGTGTAGTTGAGTACCTCAATTTAAGCTGCACGATGGCGACTGGTTACCGTACCTAAATATTCGAAATTTGATTGCCGACGCTGACAGCAGCCATCCCTAGGCCTACGATATTTTCAACACTACCTTCAGGGAAATACCACGTATGTATCATGTTTCATGTTCCGGGGCACTCATCTCAAAACTACGGTATCGGTACTCTGAAATAACATTACTTATACACATTCGCCTAATGACACGTTATTACATAAACCGGAATTTCACTCAGAGTCAAGTACAAGGGGTGAGGTTTAAACATGTTAACAAATAATGCAACAACATTTACAACAATGCCAGTTATTGAATATAAAAAGGTTAATTTTCCTCTCTTTAAGGGTAGCCTTAACACACATACATTTAAAAAAACCAAAAAGTATTTGTATTAGATTGGTTAGACAGTATATTATTTACGTCACAGGTACAATAATACGGCAAAATATATCACTTGTTAATTTTATAAAACTCTACGGAATTATACAATATCTGTTAGTTTTATTTCATCGTCTATTATTTTCATAAACAGAGAAAAGCTTGAGCATAAGGCTCAATTACACATTGAAAGAAGTGGTTTGTTTACATTCGTATCACCTTTCCTCTTGTTTCAGTCGAGAATGCGAATAATGGTAGTAAGAAGTACGTGATATAGTGGTTTTTATCCATTTTCCTTAGTGGTTAATAATAATCAGGCCGGTAGGAAGACCAAGGAAGAGATGGCTAGACCAGGTGAAGGAGGAACAAGGGGAGTTAGCTGGGATAGAATCCTGAAAGAAGAATGGTACGTGGACAGACGCAAGTGGAGGGCGCTCGTAAACTACACCCGGGCAACTGGAGTAGAAGACAGATGATGAATAATCAGGCGAAATATTTTATTGACGAAACTAATTTTTACTAAAACCATTGGCTCGAGTTTATCAGTTCGTAGGCTACAAGTGTTTCATGATTCTAATAAGAGCAATGTGAAGTGTTTCCGATTGGTTGTTTAGAATAGGAAAGACGTGACGATCTGCTGTAATGGCCAGTACAAACTAGATACCGTAGCCTACCGTATTTGGAAACAGTGCTATTTAAATAATTGGGCTGATTCAGATGTTGGGTTATTTCCACAGTCTAACTTAGTGACTTGGAATCATGTGAAAATATGTCCAGTTATTTAGAAAGTTGGCGAACTGGACTAGCAATGCCATTTTAATGAACTACGGTACTTGATTTTTATTTTGTCGATACCACTAGTTTTTTCCTGTTTTTAAGAACTAAACATTACGACGTTGAATCGCGAAGAAAAGCGAACGTTAACGGACAAAAACTCAAAAAAAAAAAACATTCCTCCCATACTTGCCACAAAGTAGCCGATGGTTTCAGAGCAGTAAAATAATGAATTTCACGAAGTAAGTAAGAAATGAAACCTTCTCTTTGCGCGAGTGTGTGTGTGAGAGAGGGAGGGAGAGGGGGGGACAGGTAGGTAATGAAACGAAAATATTTACATGCCCCCCCCCCCCACCCTGGAAACAATCCTATGGGCGCCCATGTAAGGAACGTTTTATCAAGTGCAAAGGGGCCATACCAGGGAAGGATAGGGAACTTACTGAAAAGTCCTACATCTGTGATGCTCACTTTTCAGAAGATTTAATTGTTAAATTTGACAAATTTGTGATAGGAAGTAGTACTTCTCCCAAGAACCAACTGGCGATTGAAAGACTATTCTGTTCCACATATATTTCCTAATTTGCCTAACTATTTCTCCAGTATGGTGTAAATAAAAATGCTCTTGATGCCATCAAAGACTACTTCTGTGAAGAAAGGGATGAGAATAAAACGACAATGAGTTTAAAAACATATACCTACCGTAATGCTGAAGGAGGCGTGATCAGTTTTAGACAATAGCCTACTCTAAGAAGGGGTAA
Organism: Meconema thalassinum; assembly: GCA_946902985.2. Classification (NCBI taxonomy): domain Eukaryota; kingdom Metazoa; phylum Arthropoda; class Insecta; order Orthoptera; family Tettigoniidae; genus Meconema; species Meconema thalassinum. Next base: position 65,643,574 of record OX336389.2, on the reverse strand, counting down.
TGACTGTGCCTTCTATGTCTGTTAAATGTTAAGTGCTTCTGAAATGATGGTAGTGTATTGAATTTGGTGTTTGTGGAGTGAAATTTATGGGTAGGCTATAATTGATTTTTGTAATATTCTAAGGTAAAGTTGAAGGAGCCGTGATCAGTTTTAGACAATAGCCTACCGGTACTCTATGAAGGGGCCATGACTATGCCTTCTATGTCTGTTTCATGTTAAGTTCTTCTTAAATGATGGTAGTTTACTGATTTTGGTGTTTGTGGAGTGAAATTTATGGTTATTATTGAATTTTATAGTAATCTACGGTAAAGTTGCGTTCGTACGTTTTTTTTTGTGGCTGTGTTGCAAGTCTGTTAAGGGAATGTAAAATGTGTAACAATGTGAAGAAATCCTTTCTGATAGCGAGGTAAATTTTTCCATTTTTTTATTTACCGATAGCTGGCAAAACTAATTGCATTTTGAACTTGCTCTCTGTCTTCGCTTTTTGTCGAAACTGGACTATTACAGGAGACGACTTATTAAATTATAATTGGGCACGGTAAAATAAGTGGAGATGTCGAACTTATTAGCGCCTATGAGGATATCTTGCGGTGTTTTAACATGTAAAACAGGTCGAAAGGTTTTAAAAGTCTCGTAAGTGCCAATGCCAACTTACACCACAGATCGGAGCCAGCGCTGCGCTGCGGCGGACCAGGCGTACTAGGCCAGTGATATCACTTCTTATTCTATTCGTTATGCCTTAACTGTGAATGGCTATTCTTATCTACATCATTAATTTCTGTACACGATATTGTAGGAATGTTAAAATCTCCCGCTATAATGATGTTATTACTGTTCATTTCATAATGCTTCTCTAGCCACCCTAGCATTTCACGGTAAGACTCAAGGTCCGAGCTAGGAGGAATGTACAGAGAACAGACATACCAGACTCATCCTTTTGTTTCTAATTTTAACAGCAAGACTTCTGAGTTCTGAGACCTTCCCTCAGTCTTGAGAACGTTAATCCCCTCTTTTACCGCTATTAGCACCACACCCCAGTCCCGCTTGAACCTCTCTCCTGCCTGTATACTCGGTAACCAGTGATAATGACCTCAGTGTCGTAAACGCTGGAGTCTAACCAAGTTTCTGTTAAAATACACATATCTTTATCATTACACAATAGGTTCTCGTTGAACACATACAATTTAGATTTCATACCACGTACATTTTAATAATAAATTGACAATTTATCTATTTTAAATTCCGTTAAGATTGTCCATACTGTTAAATAGTATGATACGGGAACCCATATTTTTCTTCCTCCGTTTCTTACCCATAGAGAAGCAAACTCCTTTTCTCTCCGCTTCTGACGAGCCGCTGCCAGTAGTCTCCTCTTTTCCGGGGCGAGACTCTCGTTCACATACACCATGCTGTCCCCAGGGAGTCCCATATGTCTAGTAGATAAATTCCTCTTCACACGGCACCGATCCATAAAGATTTCCTTGTCAAACCGCCTCACAAATTTAACGACAATACCACTGTATTGTTGGCTTGGTTGTTTCGGTAGACGATGGCAAGCGTCCACCATTTCATCAGTCACATTTACGTCCAAGGCTTGTTCAACTAGTTTGACAGTGTTAAGAACGTTCTCATTCTTTATTTCGGGAACACCTAGTATCTCAATTGTATTGCGCCTGGAATACTGTTCAGATTCTAACACACGATTTTCCAATGCTTTCACTTTAGTGCGTAGATCATAGTTTTCTTGTTTCAGGGATTCTATTTGTGTTAAGCACTGAGCTATGTCCGCCTGCTGTGATTTTAGCAGTAGCGTATTATCATCTAATTTATCGTGACACATGTCCAGTGACTTACCCAGATCTGTCTCCCTCTGAAGTTGCTCACTTTTCATGGAACGAAATTCCTCTCGTAGTTCGTTCAATAACACCATCACATCTCCTAATGATGGAGATGTGTCTTTAGTGGAACAGAGTTCACATAGCCATTCACGAGCTTTTCCATTTTTCTGAACGTACTTTCCATGGAACCAGTTTTTACACTTACCACACTGTACTTTCACAGCTGCCTTACCCACTTCTTTCTTGCACACCACGCACGAGCTCAGGATGGCAAAGTGAAATGAATGCTCCCTAACACAAATAACTGGAATTTCACGTTGATTTACACAGCTGCTTATGAGATATTACTTTAAATTAATCTAACGTTCATACGTTGTTCCTGTGCCAACTTTTACTCTGAAAATTCCTGTATTACACACTTGAAATACACATTCATACGGAGCTCAACTTTCACCTGTAGGCCCTACTCACTCCGTCGCCATTTTACTTCCCATGTGTGGCAATGGCTATGCAAACGCCATCCAATTCTACATAAAATCAGCACACTTAAATTACATGGCCACTATTTGTGGAATTAAATGACTTTTGGCAACACTGCAATAGAAATACAGGAAACTGGTGTAGTTATAACTAGGGGTGATTAGCACATTACCCAATTATTTAACTGTATAGAATGCTTAATATAAGTAGAAAGTCATTTTTGAAAGCCTTTGTCTGGAGCCTGGCGCTGTATGGAAGTGAAACTTGGAGAAGAGGAGAATAGAAAAGCATTTGAAATGTGGTGTTACAGGAGAATGATAAGAGTAACAAATGAAGAGGTATTAAGATGAGTGGGAGTGGGGAGATGTTTCTGGCAACTGCTAATAAAGAGAAGAGATAGGTTGGTAGGACACATACTAAGACATCCAAGAAAAGCAAACTTAGTTATGGAAGGAAGGGTGGAGGACAAGAACTGTGGGGGTGGAGCAAGATTACCATATGTTAAAACAGATTGCCTCAGATGTAAGGTGTGGTTGCTATGTAGAGATAATAATAATAATAATATCGTATGGCCTCGGGTGCCGGGTGCAAGCTTTGTTATTTGACACCCAGAGGGTAGCTTGCATGTCGAATTTCGTTGTTCCTTGACTATGAAAGTCAAGGAGGTTAGATGTCAGATATCTAAGCTCCTTGAACACTATAGCGCTTTCTAGTAGAGAAATGAGGAACTTTGTGTTGGCGGAAACTCCCGAGGTTAATTTTGCCATTATGAACTCGGCCTACTGAATTCAAATGGGTTCTTTGACATGCCAACATCGTATGACATGCGTATCGTATTTTTGCCGCCTTTCAAAAATCACTTACCACGGCCAGGAGCGAACCTGCAATCTTGGGGTTAGTAGACCGACACGATATCCACTCACCCACCGTGGCAAGCTTATGTAGAGATGAAACGATTAGCTCAGGACAGGGAAGTAGGGCTCGGACTGTGATTCGAATTATTTGGAGTTATTCGAATATTCGAGACACGAATAATTCGCGAATAATGTTTGAATATTCGAATACCATTGTTATTCTGGTATTCGAATAAAAACGTATTCGCGCACATATATATTGTATTCGAATAATTTGAAAGGCATGCCCTTTGTTTTTAGCCTACTTTTCACATTTTGAAAACATTTGGAAAAGTAGACTTATGAGATCGATCCCCGCAAATGTGTGTCTGTCTGTCTGTCTGTGTGTGTGTGTGTGCCCCATATCAACTCCTAAACGGCTGGAAAAATCAAAACCAAATTTGGTATGCGTAAAGATCTATACCTGAATATCTCAAGCCCATATTTGAAAATGGTGTTAGTGCTACAAACTGCTGAAAAACCGTAATTGAAATTTGAGCTCCATGTTGGATATCTTGGAAGGTATGCATGGGAGCTAATTCAAAATTGGCACGCATATAGTGTGCCCAAATCCAGTTGTCCAGATTTGAGAGCACAGGCCCAGATACTAAGTCCAGAGCAAAGGTTTTAATAGCGCGCTCCCAATGTTCTAAGAAGCATTTCGAAGCTTTATGCAGCCTACAGAACGTTGAGTGACGTAGCAAGTTTGTCATAGTCGAGGCTTTATTTTGATAAAATATTTCCCGATTGATTAGAAACATGGGACTAGTACAAGATTACTGGCACGGAAAAGGGAAGAAGAACGTGCTATATTTCAAAAGAATCGAACCAGCGAAAGCCGAGATATGAGATGTTTTAGTTTTGAGCAGATATCTCGCAGTGACGTCAGGAGTCCGCCTGGAGAGTATAAAACGGCCGCGGACCATGGAATATGATGTCACTTCTTCGTAAGCGCTTTGTCGCTAAGTACATTATGTCACTTCTTCGAAAGCGCTCTGCCGATAAGTACATCACTGTGAAATGCATATGTGGTCGTCCGGACTTCGGTCTAAACGGGCACAATAGATAATAATATTTCAGTTTAATTTCCTGGAGGCCATGCATGGTGGTGTTGCCAAAATGATTCTAAGCCTGCTGATTGGTCCAATATTTAAATGCATACACCTTCTACACTATCAATTGGATTTCAACCAAATGTCGTATGTACTATGTGTACGTAACCAGATATAACTGAGGGTATTCTTAATAGCCATCAGGGCTGCCAACTGTTAATAAATTCTCTCTCTATTTGTTTAAATCAAAATACCAATATATCAGAAAGTACGCAAGCCAACAGCTTTAAACTATGCACACATACAGTACCTGACATTATAGATTAATTTGGAGTAACATATATACGTCAGTGCTACCAACATGATTCTAAGCCTGCTGATAGGACCAATTTTTAAATACATGTAACTTCTATACTAACTAATGGATTTAATCCAATATTGGCACAACAAGAGATATAATGTGTCAGATTATTTCTGACCAACACATGTATGACCTTGTTGCCAACATTATTTTACGCGCGCTGATAGATCCAATGGCTAACTACATGTAACGTCCATGCTATCCATTGGACTTCAACCAAATTTTGTATTCTGTACCTTAAGAAATGGAACTAAGAAAATATTCAGTCACCAGGGCTGCCAACTGTAGTGCTCTATTAGGCTACATTATATCAGGTATATTTCGAACTAATTAGAAATGTCGATATTACCAACTTAATTTGGTCATTTTTCTAGATAGGTCCATATTGTGCCCGCTGGCCGAAGGTTTCGGGGAGCCCCCGGTTTAAAATGACTCTTCCAGTTAACACACAAGTATAGGGGACGACACATTCATAGGCTGGTGTTGCGCAAAAGTCTGCACTCGGGGGTATCGGGAATTCTTGAGGTTCGATTCTTAACCAGCTCAGAGGAATGCATCGATAACAAAACTAAGCAAGATAAGAGAGGTCAGTCTTATGTTAAAATCACGAATACATTTTATTCAGAATAGATCCCTAGCCTAGCATGAGAGTTGCAAACGGCTAGTCCGATACTATTCTGCCCTGAAAGAAAAAAAATAAAAAAGTCCTATTCAAGATCTAAATTATTCTCATGGTCCTAATACAGAATTTAAATGAAAACGAACAAGCTAAGAGAATGGCACGTAAGATCAGCCCTAAGCAATTACATCGAAAATGACTACGGGAGGATCAAACATCAAAAGAATTTACTGCAAAGCAAGACATTTACTTGTTTACAAATACTAGGAATATTTACATTTAATAGCAAAGGGAAAATTTGTCCTATGCTATGATAGTGCCATCTCCAACATTTATCTTTAAATTTACGTGTTTATCTAGTCCTATCATTAATTAATAAACGAGACGCGTTTATTACAAAGAAAAATCAAACTATGTGCACAAAGTTGCTGAATAAAAAAAAGAATTATGCTAATACAACACAAATGCATACGACAATTCAGCACTCCTATGGTTGTGCAATTGGCACTGTCTGTGTACTCGATTTGTTACTGTTTGTAACAAAGGGTCATAATTTCAAAGTGTAAGGAAAGTTAGAAAAATAGGAAAGCCTGCAAATGCGATGGTAATTAAACAATTACATCGACTCATATTGCTGCCAATATGATGTGTGTGCTCCAGTTGTCACATCATCAATTGGTTGTCGACTAATAATGTAAAAATGTAACAAGATGTATCTAAGATAAATTAACAATAACTAAGTGTCGAACTTTTGGTCCTGAAAATATTTTATTTTTAGTATTTATTCACTTTTATTTAGGCTCTGGGGGAATTATGAGATTTATTTAGTTTTACAAAATCCTGTCATTGATTTTAAAGGTTTTACACAATTATTTATTCCTCACAGTGTAGTTGTTCAGTTTATGGACCTTTTAATTGCGTTTAGTGTACTCAGGTATCGTGTGTATCCAACTAATGCATAATAATATCATCACATTCCACTTAGGAATATTTCACCAATAATAATAGACACCCTGTGTCTCCACCATTACTTTAATTATTAGACACCCTGTGTCTCTCTCTTCAACTATGGATTCGTCAATCCTTGCTCCATCGGCTTGGTACGACTGCAGTAGCTCGTTACTACCGGAATAATCACAATAACACGTCGGAGGTATCAATCCACCTTCTACGACTTCGATAATACAATAATAACGTTAGTTACAATTAGTGTGGATCCATGAATTATACACATTTCTAATATTGATCACAAAGATTAAGTGTGTAGAAAACACATTCCAAAAACCCTCTGAATTAGCATGAAGGATTCTGATACAACTGAAGTGTGAGATTGTGCATTTATTAAATTGCCTCTTCCCTGAATAAGGTCGAACCTACGTTCTCTGGTTACAAAATACTGTTTCTTTCACTGCCTGTCTGGCTTCTCGTAATGAAATATACTTGTTTTCAAATGCTCATCTGTCAAAATATGTGAATAACGGAACTCTGCATTCTGATTACTTAATACTAGGAATTTCACAGCCTTCTCGATTGAATAATGCACTGTCATAAGATACAGTGTGCTGTGTAGCTGTTTGGCTCCTACACATGTAACCTTGGCCTTGATTTAACATCTGGTAAAACTAGTTTCTTTTGTCATGAGCTTGACAAAATAAACGTTGATTATAACTGTTTTGAAATGATACGAAATGGACATTGATAATATCGCCTTCTTGGCGTCTAGAAATTTATAACGAAATTGTAACTTTCCACACGTGAGCTTATATTAGCTACCTGCGTTGTGCACTTTAAATGAAACCATTATAAAACTAATCTACTTTTCCAACTCATTACACGAAGCTACTTAAACATGATCTGACTTACAGATTGCAGCGTCACTGGTTCGATACCCGCCATGAGGTGTTATTAGCGGTCTCCTCAATGGTCTCAGATCATCTCATCATTGCTTCGGTCACCTTCCGTTATTAATTCCCCACGCATGGTTTAGTGATTCCTCTCCATCACGTGGTCGTGGTTGTATTCCAGAAGTAGATAGTTAATTAGCTCCATAATGTTGTCGTTGGTTGAATTATAACACAATTTAAAGAAAATCTCACTCACTGACTCATTGCCCATTTTTCACACCGCCACTGGCGTTATTCATCGCTTCTGCGGTACTCACTCGCAACTTTGCACAAATTATTTACACTAATTAAACAAATAATAATAGCTGCCCTTCGGCGAATCATAAAATACTTCTTGAATTATCACAGCTTTATCTGATTCACAGTTTTAATGCACTTTACATGTGGCCATGCTGCCTTGTGGCATGCCCATCACGCTTCCACAGTTTGTCAGTTCGTGGTCCAAAAATATTACCCTATTTAAACAGAAATAATTGTTCACAATCACTTTGCTATTGTATTTCGCCCTGATGGCTATCCATGCTCCTAATATACATGGATTTCTCCATTCCACTTGGTTTCCATACACGGAACGTGCTTTCACTGGTGCGTCACTCGCATATCGATGTTGCCTTTACATACGACAAATAGGTACTGTCTTGTATAAGCATGGCGCTCACTCAAGACATGAGTTAGCCGCGTAAATTCACGGTTTCGCGTTTCTGCGATGTAGACCGTACTTTGAATATGCAGAATTGAAATGAAAATCCACAGCCTGCTTCCAGTCTCCGACCGGGTCAGGAATGGAATGAATGGAGCCCCTATCTAGCGGCGAGGATATGAACTGTGCCGGCTGCCGAGGCCTGACGCACTCCTCTGGGGCAATGATTAAATGAATGACAGATGAAATGAAATTATAGTGGAGAGTGTTGCTGGAATGAAATTTTGACAGGGAAAACCGGAGTACCCGGAGAAAAACCTGTCTGCCTCCGTTTTGTCCAGCACAGATCTCACATGGAGTGACCGGGATTTGAACCACGGACCCAGCGGTGAGAGGCCGGCGTGCTGCCGCCTAAGCCACGGAGGCTTCCGAATATGCAGAATTACTTTCATTAAATTATAGATGATTTATGGAGTGTCTAAAATGTATAAAGTATTATAATAGTTTATATTGCTCCGTATCCTTCCCGCCTCTTGCAGGGTATGTTCAGTTACTCCAGCATGGATCTTGGTCTATATTACCTATGCAAACGTGCGTCAACGGGCGCAATATAGATTAATCATTGGCATGGATCTTAAATTTTAAGAAAAGTAGGCTCTTTAGTTCGTCACGGAACTTCTTGTTCATTATTTGGATTGACTGTTTCGTACGAATATTGCATTCGTATCATTCGAAATACGGCATTTGTCTCATTTCGCTATCTATGAATTCAATCTTCACGAGTGCGTTTCAGCCGCGCCCAGTTTATACGTTATTCCGGTTATTATGCGACTTTTTCTCATCTTAAATGGATTTTTGCTGTAAGTTATTGCGGAACAGGTTATGCATTTGCAAATTATTTAGTATGTCAGTGCTTTTATATGAGTATCTTTCGTAATTAAAAGTTTTGATCAACAACGGTAAGAAATTAAATTGAGGCTTGAAAAGCAGTACTGTTAGACTACTGTTTAGAGGAAACGCGCACTATGATTTGGAGATATGTAGACAAGTACAACTTTCGTACTCAGCAAATAAAACTAGTTCGGACAAATATGACAAAAGTAGCATGTAAAGAATTATTTGGCCTATGGTATTTAATAAATGAAAAACCACGGAACCTTCAATGGCATGCCAATTCTTTAATTCAGGGAAGAGAACTGAATACAAGCTAACCAGTGTTTGGGTAAACGACGGTATATTTCCTAACTTTTTTACAAAACCAAATATGAAAAATAAGAAACTCTTCGTGTCTTCTCTTAGCGACGTGCAAATGCACATTTCCAGCAACATAAGCACAACATTATCGACACGAGTACTTGAAAGAAAAACAAAAATATGAATATGTTGCCGAAACTTCAGTGTCAACTGGCTTTTAACTCAAAGATTATTTCGCGCGAAAAATTTCTCATTTTGGTACAAAAAATCAATTTGTCAACTTTGGCAGGATCAAGGCATGTTCTTTTGGCATTAACAATATTGCCGCCCGTGGAAAAAATTATTTCTGATTGAACGGAGTTGCCGGGAATGCATAAGTACTTTCTCGCCAACTGACTTATTCTGGGGTATACCTTTTCATTAGCCTTCCACCATTTCAGGGGTCACCTACAGTTTCGCGGGCGTTCCTTAAGTTTTCTAGCTCTTCGGTCACAGTTTTCCTGCGCGGGGACGTATATGGACGCTTGAAAATGAAGTCGAGGTCGCTTTCAAAGCTACACGAGAGTGAGGATCCCGACAACTCGGCTGTTTGTTGTGGTTGTGAAGCATCCGAATCTTCTACGGTATCACAAAAAAGCATCTGCACTTGTAGTTCCACCCAAACCTTTTCCGTGTCTTGTGGATTTTCGTGTAAAATATTTTTGTAACGTGGATCCAGAGCAGACGCTAATTGGGTTAAACTTACACCTGTGGTTGGTTCTTCATCACTAATGTGAAATCGTTTTTTAAGAGCCCCAGAAATTGTCGATTTTAGAGTTTTTGATGTCTTGCTCTCTGAGTAGGCTAGTCATCCTCATTTTACATTTTTTGATATTCGTGAGGTTGCGAATAATTCGAATACCGAATACGCAATTCGAATACGCGAATATTCCGAGCCCTAGGCATGGACAGCTTGATCATACCAGTCAAAAGTCTGAAGACTCAAACTACAAGTAGGAGAAAAAAAACAGTTGAATAAACTGAGTAAGTCTCCATAATGTATTCTAATGCAGAAGAACCATTAGTTACATTTTTGGTCAAAATTGAGGGAATATGACTACCAAAAATACCACCAAAAAAACTGGAAATTCTGCAATACTGAATACTGACAAAGTAATTGAGATATACAGATTCAGAACATCTTTAAGACATAATTCAGTATCAATTTAGTTTCTTATTTCCCTACATGCAGTATTTATTATGTAATGTTATCATTATCACGGATTGCCCTGTTGTTGCCTTTGCATCAAAGATATGTGCCGTTATGCCACAGATTTGATATAGGTTTCAAGCTTGGATGAAAAAATGCTTGTTGAAAAGTTCTATTTTTGAAAGCAGCAGAATAATAAATTAAGACGGGCCTGATCCTCTCCCATATGCATGTTGCTGTATGTATGCTTCATCCTTCCATGCTATTCTACCAAGTCATAACTGGAGTTTGTGGTTTACAGCATTTTGTAACAAAGGTGTTGGAAAATTTTGTTCAATATTATGTGTAGCAATTAGGACTAAATTTGTTCAATAATATTAAATTAATATATTAATATTTACGAAATACTATAGAAACCAAGATAGAAGAACCTAAGATACAGATAGATTCCCGCGTTGAAGCCGTGCATGTTAAATCACGTATCACAACCGTGATGGGCGCTTCGAGTCCTGGCGCTGAAAGCGGCTATCCTGAGTGTGGGATTTCCTCACTTCGTCCAGGCAAATTCAGGGATAGTACCTTATTTCAAGTGCTGGGCAACCTACCCCATCCCTGTCCCTAATACAGAAACTAGTTCACACCCAAGTACATAGGGCTCAACACCTAGATGTTCAAAGCCCCTAAGATGAATTAACTACAACAAACAAATAGGTTTATTAAAAATATGAAATTTACATTTGTTGCTTATTTTATGGGCTGCGACATCGCGTTCATATAGCCTGATGTATTTTTGGGTGTGTGCAGAATTCGTGTGATAACCTGTGTTATTCTGATTGCTGTACTAGTGTAAATTGGGGATAGGATAGGGAAGGAGATGGCTGTAACCATCCCAGCATTAGCCTGGAGAGAAGTGGAAAACCATGGAAACCGCTTCCAGGATGGCTGAGTTGATTCGTTCCGACCCTCACACCAGAATTAAAATTTCTTGGCAAAGCAGGTAATCGAACCCAGAACGCTAGCCGCTACACCACGGGTGGTAAATGCTAATTTTTGTTAACTAATAAATATTTCAGGCAGTTTTATGGTTCTTTTGAAGGCAGAGTGTGAGTGGCAAGGAGCTCCTCCCCCGCCCTCAACTGTGCCCAGCCCAAGACTGTTACATGCACAGGTTTTAAGCATTAACACACGATGACAAGTGACTGCTGTTGCTGTTCCCCCACCGCTGAAATGTGTGTGCTAAATGTGCCTGCCCAGAGCGGTCAGCCTCACCACATACCGCCCGTACCCTAGATATCGCTACTTCAATTAATATTTGTTTATTTCGTAGAGAATCTAGAATATGGCATTGGTAGCCTACATCAGATGCTTTTCTCAAAATGACATTGTCTTTTATAAATTGTGACTGTAGTCTACATCAGATACTTTTCTCAAAATGACATTGTCTTCTATAAATTGTGACTGTAGCCTACATCAGATGCTTTTCTCAAAATGACATTGTCTTCTATAAATTGTGACTGTAGTCAACCTTTTATAAATTGTGACTGTAGTCTACATCAGATGCTTTTCTCAAAATGACATTTTATTTTATAAATTGTGATTGTAGCCTACATCAGATGCTTTTCTCAATATGACATTGTCTTTTATAAATTGTGACTAGTCTACATCAGATGCTTTTCTCAAAATGACATTGTCTTCTATAAATTGTGACTGTAGTCAACCTTTCATAAATTGTGACTGTAGCCTACATCAGATGCTTTTCTCAAAATGACATTGTCTTTTATAAATTGTGACTGTAGTCTACATCAGATGCTTTTCTCAAAATGACATTGTCTTTTATAAATTGTGACTGTAGTCTACATCAGATGCTTTTCTCAAAATGACATTGCCTTTTATAAATTGTGACTGTAGCCCACATCAGATGCTTTGTCTTTTCAGAATAACGAGTAGTGGATAGTATTTCAAGAGGGGCCCTTAAATCCTTTCGGTGGCCCTGACAATAGTGGCCGGCTGCTTTCATTGTGCCGCAGATTCAGTCAAAAGTTTACAGGAATGATGGATCGTCGTTGGCTTTGTCATCAATTAATAATCTCACGATCTATGATGACATGGGGTTCATTACTACAATGCAATTTCCATCACGTGAGTTGCTGGAAGCCTCGCTTGCTATGTGATGTATGAAATGACTCCGGAATTTACCCTGTCAATCTTCGTATTCTGTTATCCTATCATAAAATGGTAGCAGTCTCTCTCGCCCTGACGTGTTCCTGATGGGACCGAGGAATACATTTTATTTTATGACATGAATGCCACTGATAATTGAAGGGAAAACTGGGGCACAAACTGTCTAAAATTCTAAATTGTACTAATATAGCAGACTTTGTATTACTGGAAAGTTTTTTTAAACAGAATTCAGATAGGTGTGGTGTTCAATCCCTGCCCCCGCCCCCCTTGAAGTGTATTCTTATTACAAGTAACGTTGTTTTACGGATTCATAAGAGCATGTTTTTTGTATGCCTCAATCAATAAGGGGGAAATCTCTGTCCGTAACTACGGACTAGGACCAATACATCACCTAATTTTCAAATGTTTATTTCCCGCATTTTAAGAGCCTATTTGCCTGTGTACGTGGTCTACCTTGGGGATGCTGTTACGCTCCATTTAAGTGCAGAAAATTAGAACTGGGGATTGAGTTGGATTGGTGTTGGGGTAGTGAGCCTGCACTGGGATTTTATAAAACTGACATGAGGGCTGGAATAGGGTGCACTCAGCCTTGTGAGGACAATTGAGAAGCTGTCTGACAATGAGGCAATGGAGGCCAAGATATACGGCCGATGGGAACCACAATCTGCAGGTCAAATGCCTGGGCAGCGGTGGCTTGGTAAGTCAAGGGTCTACATGGACTGTTGTATTACGGGGTTATTGTGTATCAGCTTCCAATACACGTGCTGTTTGGAGGTTATGTTCATGTGTGTGTTTTTATCTAGGCGCTTTCTTGACTGATTTCATTTATTCCCCACTCATTGCCGCATGGTTGTTGATTGATGCAATTTGACAGGACGGCAGAATACAGATGAGCGGATATCTTTTGAATTGAAAAAGAAAAACTATCTTAATGATTTAATGGGTTTTATAAACTAGCGAGAGCATATTCCATATCTCTGCAAATATATAATGGAGTTTCTTGAATTTCGACCCAAATGTACAGGTGTTGAAGCAGAGAATGATTAGAGTACAAAGTCCCAATAGAACCTTAACACAGAGAAGTATGAGGTTACTCTACCCATGGCTCGTGTAAAACTACAAGCTTCCTTCGAGTTTTGGCTCTCACACGAAACAAGTGGTGTCGGGGATTATAAGTACTCTTATGGCACACCGATATGACACCCAACAGAATAGCAAAAGTATGGCTGGAGAAAACAGTTAAAGGCACTCGACCCAGAGGAAGACCTAGAAGCATGGCTTGATACAATCAAGAAAAACATAACTAGTAGAGGAATGGATTGGACAGAGATTGAGAAGACAAAGATGGAAGAGGCTCATAAACCACACCCGGAAACTGGAGTTGGTCTATGATGATGTTGATGATATGGCACACCGCTGTGTTACTTTGCTGACGGAACCGAGAGAACCTAAAAGTATTGCTGGAGTATAATTAATGTGTATATCAATGACTTTGGTCATATTTGATTGTTTTTCCCGTATTGAGTTGTTAACACTTGAATGAAGGAATGATCCACTTTTCTATACAACAGCTTCAATGTATTGAAAATCCACAGCCTACTTCCAGTCGACCGACCCGGTCAGGAATTGTATGAATGAGGCCCCCATCTAGCGGCGAGGATGTGAAATGTGCCGGCTGCCGATGCCTGTCGAACTCCTCTGAGACAATGATTAAATGAATGACAGATGAAATGAAATGATAGTGCTGAGTGTTGCTGGAATGAAATGCAATGCATTATCTTTTTGGAAACCTATATAGGGAGGAAAAAACCTGTCGGAGCTCTTGGTTCCCACAGCAAGAGTAGCGAAGTCGTGTGCTATTGTTACGTGCCACCCCCTAGTGGCACCTTTGTTAACTGGATTACGGTGGGTAGGAAGCACAACACCAATTACTGCTTAAAGAAATAATTAACTTTATTGTGGCCAGAAAATTACACTAATCAGCAAATACAAGCAATTAGGAGCCTACTCCAGTTTCCTCAAGTCTCTTCCTTGAGCGCTCTTGGCCCTTCCACTTGTCAACAGACCACAGAAGTTAATCCGTCCTAATGAGTACAGTGGCCTTGACAGAAACTACCTGCTCCTCTCCCTTACGTTTACCGACCTCAATTACTTACGATCACTTGCTGCAGGCCATTTCGCTGTCCACAAGCTGGAGAAACAATGTCACTGGATTTCGTAACTCGCACAGCACTTCGTCACCACACTTCTGTCGCACATGATAATCGCTCACACTAGCTCGTAAAACTCAACAACAACAACTGCTAGACAGGTCGCACTTATATAGCAGGCCGGACTCAATAAATGCTTCTAGATCCATCCAGGGTTCACGGCTTCTCGAGGTTTCCATCGCTGGTCCAGTCACGAATATTCTGGACTACCCCTTTGTCCTAATAGCCCTGTTGCATAAGGCACACGCAATACAGGAGGCAGGCCACAGCCCAGCCCTGGGGCAGTTGAGACTCATGCGGCGAGTGATGACACAAACTCACAGCCGTAACACTATAAATATGGGACGTAGTTCAAGAAGTGGTCTGGGCAGGTCACCTAGTGCCCGCTGAAGAGCCTGACTTGGTGCACATAGGCAACAGGCATGGCATAAATCTAAAAGATTGCTGAAGTATTGAACGTTGTTATTGACTGAATGTTATTCATCTTGTAATTTTAATATTTTTTGTACCGTACAATTACCCCATCAATTAAAGATAATAAATAGTTCTTGTGGTAAATCACGCTAAGGCCTAAAATTGTGTATATTGTTAAACATCATGAAAAATATGATTATATTTTGTATCCACTTGAAGTAACATGTAAAGAAATGAAGCAGTTTGTTAAAAATATCACAATTTTCATAAAGGAAAAAGAAAGCTTCCTGCTGGTGAGGACGTGAGTTCACTGAAATGATGGTTTAGCCAATAATTTTACATGTCCTTATGCTTCCAATACGTAAGCATGGATTCTAATGGTTGTGCAAGTTTACAAGAGATTTAAAAGGCTGTAAATAATTTGATTACTTTCCATATTAGCCTATATATACTTCTGCTCTTCACCTTGAGATTGTACAAGAATTAAGGCCATAATGAATTGATAAAACATATGGTAGGAATATGCTGAATTTGTTGTTGTATAGAAATGTTCATTGAAATGAAAGGCCTCCATTGGTTGTTGTTGTTGTTTGAGTCTTCAGTCTTTTGACTGGTTTGATACAGCTCTCCATGCCTCCCTGTCCTGAGCTAATCGTTTCATCTCTACATAGCTACCACACCCTACATCTGAGGCAATCTGTTTTTCATATTCTAACCTTGGTCTACCCCTACAGTTCTTGCCCTCAACCCTTCCTTCCATAACTAAGCTTGCTATTCCTGGGTGTCTTAGAACGTGTCCTACCAACCTATCTCTTCTCTTCATTAGCAGCCGCCAGAAACATCTCTCCTCCCCCACTAGTCTTAACACCTCTTCGTTTGTAACCCTATCTACCCATCTGATCTTCATCATTCTCCTGTAACACCTCTTTTCAAATGCTTCAATTCTCCTCCTTTCTGCTACACCAATAGTCCAACTTTCACTTCCATAGAGGGCCACGCTCCAGACAAAGGCCTTCAAAAATGACTTCCGTATACCTAAATATATATTTGATGTCAACAGATTCCTTTTCTGTAGAAATGCTTTCCTTCCCTGACCTAACCTACTTTTTATATCCTCTTTGCTTCGTCCATCACTGGTTATTTTGTTTCCTAAATAACAGAAGTCTCCTACTTCCTTTAGTTTTTCACCTGCCAATTTGACGTCCATAGAGGATTCTGATTTATTTCGGCTGCATTCCAATATTTTTGTTTTACATTTTATTAATTTTCATCATGAATTCTTTTCTTAAGACGGAGTCCATACCATTCAAAAACTCATTCAAATCCTCAGGCCTGTCGGCCAAGATGACTATGTGATCGGCAAATCTCAGAGTTGAAATTATTTCTCCTTAAATCTTCCCTCCCACTTTAAACTTTTCTCCAATTTCCTTCATTGCTTGCTCAATGTAAAGATTGAAAAGTATGGGTGATAAGTTGCAGCCTTGCCTTTCACCTTTCTGAATATCAGCTTCTCTCTCATGTCCTTCAGCTCGAATGACTGCTGTCTGGTTTCTGTCTAGATTGTATATCACCCTCATATCCCTGTACTTTATTCCAATCGTTTTCAAAATGCCAAACAATTTAGTCCAATCAACGTTATCAAAATCCTTTTCTAAGTCTACAAATGCCATGAACGTTCTCTTATCTTTCATTATACTACCTTCCAAAATCAGCCTGAGACTTAGTACAGCTTCCCTTGTTCATACATTTCTCCTAAAACCAAACTGGTCTTCACCCAACTCCGTTTCTCTCTGGCTTTCCATCCTCTTGTAAATTATTCTAGACAGGATCTTTGAAGAATGAGTAATTAAGCTGATTGTACGGTAATCTTCACATCTGTCAGCTCCCACTTTCTTTGGTATAGGGATGATAACAATCTTCTTGAAATCAGAGGGTACCTCACCTGTCTCATAAATCCTACTTACCAAGTGAAATAACCTGATCAGACCTTCATCTCCTATGCAGATTAGCAACGCAATCGGTATATCATCTATGCTTGGTGCTTTGTTCCTGCTTAAGTCTTCCAATGCTCTGTCAAATTCTGATCTCAATATTAAATCTCCTTTTGCATCCTCATCAATTTCCTCCTCCCTTTCCATTACATGATTCTCAATCTCCTTTCCCTTATACAAACACTCTATGTAAGCTTTCAATCTCTCATCCTTTTCTTCCCTATCTGTTAGAGGCTTTCCATTTGTGTCCTTAATATTACAGCACTTAGTCTTCTTTTCCCCAAAAGTATTCTTAATCCTTCGATAAGCTGCGTCTACTATTCCTAATTTCAGACAATTTTCTATACCAGCACATTTCTTTTTCAACCATTCTTCTTTCACTTCCTTGCACTTCTTGTTAACCTCATTTCTCAGATGTCTGTTTTCTTCTGCGGATTTTGTTATTTCATTCATCAAAAGTGCCCATTCATCTGCAATTGAAGTTTGTTTAGGGTTTTTCATTAGTCCTTCCTTTATACTCTCCTTGAATCTTTCGTTTACATCCTTCTCTTTGTCTGTCTATTGCCCTCCTTTTTGGCTTTTGACTTTTCTTCAGTTTCTTCAACTTTAATCTGCATTTCATAACAACCAGATTGTGGTCAGAGTTTATGTCAGCACCGGGATATGTTTTACAATCCAAAATCTGGTTTCGAAACCTCTGCTTGACCATAATGAAGTCTATTTGGCAACGCTCTGTATCCCCTGGTCTCATCCATGTGTATATTCTTCTATTGTGGTTATTGAATAAGGTGTTAGCTATGACCAACTCTTGCTCGGTGCAGAACTCCATCAGCCTATTTCCTCGATCGTTCCTTTCACCTAATCCGAAATCTCCTACTATCTTCCCTTCTCTTCCTTTTCCTACCACAGCATTCCAATCTCCCATTACTATAACATTTTCATCGCCCTTGATATACCTCAGAATTTCATCTATTTCTTCGTAGACCTTTTCAACATGTTCATCATCAGCTTGACTGGTAGGCATATAGACTTGTGCCACTGTGGTGCACGTAGGTTTTGTATTGATTTTAGCTACAATAATCCGTTCACTATATTGCTCGTTATATTCCACCCGTTGTCCAAGTTTCCTTCTCAATATGAGACCAACCCCTGCTTGGCCATTGTTTGATTTAGTGCTAATGCTCCTATAGTCTCCTGACCAAAAGTCCTGTTCTTCCTGCCAGCGCATTTCACTAATCCCAACCAAATCCAACCTCACCCTATCCATTTCCCTTCCTACGTTTTCTAACCTTCCTCTTCCCAGCAGACTTATAACATTCCACGCTCCGATCCATAGAATGTCAGATTTCCTCTTTGTCACTTCTGTGATGTTAACCCCCTCTCGAGTAGTCACTACCAGGAGACCCGAACGGGGGACTAGTTTACCTCCGGATTGGAATTTTACAAGGGAGGAGACCATCATCACATGTAATTATGCATAGGGAGGTGCATATCCTCGGGAAGTGCATTACGGCTGTAGTTTCCCGTTGCTTTCAGCCGTGCAGCAGAACGCAGTGTAGCCATTAGTTGGCTTATATTATCAATATCTTAACCGTGTCTAAGACAAGTAAAGAATGGATTTATTCTGAAAGGCTGCTACTCCCTTTCAGAATAAGTTATAGAGCAATTCTACTTACAAAAATACTAACCTTCTACTAACAATTAAATACCAAAATTCTACTAACGAAAAAATACTTAAGTTCCGCCAACAACAAAGTACTCCCACTAAAACAGTCTGTCACCAGACACACTCACATGCACCCTCACACATCACTGTCTAATGAAACAATTAACTATATCTAATAAACAATGCAACTGCCACCAGACACAATCACACACCACAGTCTAATGGAACAATTAACTATATCTAATAAACAAACTAACTACATACTTACAACTAAAACCAACCACACACCCACATTCTAGAAGAGGAAACGGTAAACAGAAATAAGATAAGGGAAACAAAAGATAGGGGGAAAGGAAATGCCCTCAACCCTCAAAGAACGAGAATTAAGGGACCTGGAAGAAAGGAGAGCCAGGAAAGGCAGAAAGTAAAAATAAGGAGGAGAGGAACCGCCCCAAAGGCAATGGAAGAAGGAAGCTATTAGTAAGGTTATTGTTATTTGTAAAAATTAATCAAATCAATCGTATATACAACGAACTAGCATTATAAGCCACAGAGATCCAGAGATATCGTACCATCATACAGTTCACTTCCATCATCATTCTTCTTCTTCTTTTTCTTCATTTCCCGGTTCCAGTGATCTGTGTCGGGGCGTGAATGAAGGACATCCGTCCGAGGTCTCGACTCAAACACTATCATATTTAGGCTATTTGTACGATGGGTTCGCCACACCCAAATGTAGACAAGGGCCAATTAAGGTGGGGAATTGAAAGACTCTATAGGCCTCGGATACCCTAATACCGTCGGGGTCGGAAGAGAACAGTAATTGTTGGCCAAGGGAGGCCGACAGGAAAGTTAACTGAAAGGAGCCAGGCACAAGTGGAAGCAGCTCTAAAATTGCAAAATGTAATGTAGTTTTTTGTACTATTACTAAGAAAATCCAAAATCTAACTCTCTCACTTTAAAAGAGTATATGAAACTTATGTTTTACAGAAATTATCAGCTTGATAGCTCAAATAACTTCAGAGAAACGCCCAAGAAGAAGTTAAGGTAAGATAAACAAATGTATGGTCAACATTTCCACGATGTGGTGTCCGTAGCCTTGTTCGTTGGTGCGTGTATTAAATTCAGTCATTGGTTGACCTTTCCATTAAATGAATTCTACTAGCAGTAGTGCCCGGCTTCACCCGATGGATTTGTTTGTTTTATGGATGATAATGAATACTACTACAGAACTGGCATATAATACTTAAATTAACAGAAAAAAATATTTAAAAAATATAACTTTTTGTGGTGGTGGTGGGGGTGATAAGTAGTACAGTATAATGGGCGAAACATTCAGGTCATTTTCCCGTAATGATAATGACAATAATGAATAGGGAAACGGCTATTTACTAACTACAGTACTGACACATGTAATTTACAAACGAATTGAAAAATATGATTAGAAGGAGGAGTATGTGACATAAAAGACACTGCCTAGGGCCTATATATCATTGGCTGTTAGAAAAGTAGAGATCAATATGTCGTCCTCTGTCACATAGTGCCATAGGGAAATAATCAGAGCAGTTTGGAAAACTTCGGCTGTCCCGAGCTCCTGAAGTAGCAATAGTGTCATTTATCGCCACAAACCGCTCAAGGATAAGGATCTGAATAAATGAAAGTAAATTTGAAAGCACCAACGCTTATTGCAGCTGATTACCTCTATGTACTGCACCAACACTATTGCACTTATACAGAGGCATAATATTTTCATGATAACTGTTTTACGGGGCCTAAGAAATCTTCTTGCAATAATTACTCCCAGTGACTCCAATTTATAAGCAGCGCAAGTTGTAACTATTTTCGCAATTCTGGTAGGGGCGACGTAATGCAGCTCGCATTGCCAGCCAACAATTGACTTATTAAAATATTCTTACAGTTACACTATACGGACATGAATGGTTCTAGGACCTTAAAACGCAGTTTTCACGTTCATTTTGTCTGTTGTTCTAAATGTAGGGAATGGAGAGTGTTGTTCAAAATATCAAGTGGATAGTGTTGCCCGCAGGGTTTCGAAGGGTAAGTACATTAAGTGTGGTTCAGATCGGTGAAACGGTGTAGATTTGTGCCAAAGGGCCTACATGCAGGGAATGGAGTGGTCTGTCCGAAATTTCATGTTACTCGCAGGGTTCCAAAGGGTAAGTATACAAATGTTGGTTCAGATCGGTGAAACGGTGTAGATTTGTATAAATAACAGACAAACCAACATTGAGCTTTGTACCGTATTTACACATGCTAGTGCAACAATCACAATAACGCAGGTTATCACATACATTCTACACACACACCCATGTACACGGGGCAACATGACCACGATGTCTAAGCCCCGCAAATGAAATATTAACTGTGCATACGATAGCAAAGAGAATACTACAGTCCAATACAATTCTTGATTGTCAATCGGTCAGTTTTCCCATGTGTCCTTTAGCAAATTTTACCGGACTACCATGATACAGATTAAATCGTTGTTGCCTAGTGACAACCTGTCCATCAATGGTGCGGCGTTGACTATCATGATACAGTGTTAGTCGTTGTCGCCTAGCGACAATATGTCCGTCAAGTTATTAGATCGGTGAAACGGTGTAGACTTGTGCAAAAGGGCCTAAATGCGGGGAATGGAGTGGTCTGTCCGAAACTTAACATAGCCTAAACTATTCCTCTTGAATCAGGCTATCATATACAAAAATAATTTTTCGAATCCGACTGGCAGTTCCAGAGATTAGCGCGTTTAAACACATAAACACACAAACACACAAACTCTACAGCTTCATTATATTAGTATAGATTGGAGATATAGCCTGTTAATTTTATGATTGGTCATTTGTTTCCGCTTGACGATATGGCGCCAAACATGGGGTGCCTCTTCGCATTTCTCTTCTCTGCCCGTCAACCAGATGTGACGTCCATAATTTAAACTCCTCGTTTAATGTGGAAGGCTGTCCACATGTGTTAATTTTGTCGCTGTGGAATGATGATGTACGTACTGTATTGAAAGTTTATCTTTATTTTAATTGTGTTTTTGTATCGTATTTTGTGCATCGCTAAATTTCGTGCTACGGATACATCACATCAGGGCGAGTTATGGAAACACTTATCTTCTTCCCTCCCTTCTGAATGGCATAATGATCGTAATAACAGGATGTCTACCAAAACCAACTAACAGATTTCGCTGACAATTCCCTGATTTTTTCAGGATAAATTAGAAAATTCCTTGAGTAACAGTAGGGGCCATAATAAATATATTAAACAGAGTTTGTACTTGAGGAGCATTTCAAGAAGTGCTTGGACAATAAAGGGTAGCATGAAAAAGAAGAAAATAAACAAAAAAATATATTTTTCTATATTTTTCCAATTTCTAAATTCTCAATTTCTATTGAATATTCTCTATTATAATACTTGCACAAGAACTAATATTGGTGCCACAAGGATTACTATAAAATTACTAGAATACTAACATTATTCAATACTAATAAGTTAATACGTTAAATTTACGTACATTACGAACTTTGTGCCTAGGCACCAATTAGTTAAATTGCTGAAATTTATATATATTTCGTATGTAACACTATTTATATACACTGAATCCTCTGGGGTCTTTGAAGTTTAATATGCTAAGTTATATCTTAAATACAACAAATACAGAAGTAAATAGCACTTTGACGTAAATAGTAGTACGTAATCTCTCCAGCCTCTTATACTGTCTCTGGTTTTTATGAAGTTGATTTTATAATCCCTCTGAAGTGATGTGACATATCTACATCAAATTCCCCACCTCTTTGTTATTGCCATGGAGAAACCAATATGTTGTTAAATTCAAGGATAGTTTCCAGGCAATTCTTTGCCCCATGATTATGCCTCTAGAACTCGTTTGCATTAAGTTAATAACAAAAAAGCATTGACATCACCATCCTAGACCAGTAGAAGCACTGCTGGAAGATGGTAGGGTGGGGTCAGATATAGAGCGAATACTAAGCAGTTAAATTACTCATACACGTAAATTGTAGGGTTAGTCAACAGACCTAACGAATGTAGGCTGCAATTTTCAATTTCATCCCACAAAGACTGCGATTGTTTAAAAACTGTGAATGATGAAAGTAGGCCTCCAGTATTGTTAACAGGAGTGCAACACTGAGGTACAAAAAAAGAGTTGGTATTCCTAAAAAAACATGGGTATATAAATATAAAAGGGAAGGGCCATCAAGGTTGGAAAATGAGAATGCCTACACTTGCATAACTCTCTTACTGTTGCTTCAATTACAGGCTCGGGACATCTTGGTCATCAACCCCATGAACATGTGAGTGAATTGAATTTGTCTGATAAACTGTGTTATTATGTAGCCAATAATTTGAGTCAAGGATTGGGGTAGGTGTCCCAGGTCTTGAAATGAGGAGCCATTCCTGCATTTTTCTAGCAGAGTTGTGTTACGCGTTATATTGTGAATAGAAAAAATAATAATAACAGGCTTATTATGAATTATGTTTCTAATTGTTTCGGAACAGCACAGCTAAGCATAACAGGAGCACTTGTCACCACGGAGAGGAGAACACTGGAGCGACTGTACTTGTCAACCAAGCAGGCTGACAGTGTGACAAGTAAACAAAGAAAATTTTCCACCTCGGCCAATAGCACTCGCATGAACACAAGTATGATCAGGATATTGCAACCTAAGACATCACTGAAACTATACCCATAGAAGGCACCCATATATGTACGCTGAAGACATGGTCCTTGCTTCGACAAACAGAGATGAGCTACAAAACACGTTCACAGAAGCACTCTAGCAAAATGGGCTAGTAATAACCATCTTCGGATAAGTGTGAAAAAAGGTTTCCATAAAAGGAGGAAGAACATTGGGCAGGACACAATGATATACAACAACTAGTCACTGAAAATAGTCAATAGCTTTAAATACTCGGGCATTACCTTACAGACAACCATCTCCTCCTTCATAATTCATGTAAAATAAAGATCTATAATGACCACAAAAGCAGTGCATGAAATACAGAATATCCAACTGTAGACATCGTGCGAATGAACTTCGCCGTGCTCTGGCGGCAAGTGGCTCAAATATTTGCTGTGGCTGGTATGGGACTTGAGCAACGTATTTAGGTGCTCTTCTAGATTTCATGTTCAAGATGGTAAAGTAGAAAAAAATGTTCTGTGGTTGAATGTAACTAGGTACTACATATACAGAAATATACCCCGGGAACGTAATTCTTCGTATTTGGAAACAAAAGAAAACATAGGTTAGGGCTGCTCAATATGTTATCCCTGTAACTAAACATATGTAGTTATAAGACAAATGTTATATTATTACATTTTCATGTTGCTGTGTTTTAATTGTTAAGTTAGAATATTCATTCTGATCACAGTAGTAAAGAGACCAGTGAGTGTTCCTGTAATGTACCCTTAATTCAGCTGAAATCCACAGGAGGCAGGCACAATGGAGGTCTATTGAAACCACTGTCACACATTAAAATGACCCAAGGGGTGGAAAATTATAGTGCTATTCCACAAACACTGTACACTGTCTCCGTGCGAGATCTGACAAAGAAACAACACTAACTGTCCTGTGCATTATACAACCAAAGTAGGTGGAGATAATAGTGCATGTGCTAAAACATTCCATCTCCAAAAATATTAGAGCTTGCAGTGAAATTTTAACTGAAAACGCATAATTAAGATGTCTAATAACATGGAGTGAAACATAGGTAGGTAGGGTTGCCAGACATTACCCGGAACAATTCCATTTTTTCTTGTTTTGTTCCGTTTCAATCTTTAATGAACGCCAAATATTCCGTCTTTTGGTTAATTTGATAATATATTCAATTTCGCACCAATTTTCAAATGTCCCGCTTCAGAATTGATTGTAATATCTATCTGGTTATTTATTTATCGTATGGCTTTTAGTGCCAGGAGTGTCCGAGGACATGTTCGGCTCGCCTGAGTCTGTAGCTACGTCCATCGGACACCCTTAGGGTGAGCTACAAGTTCCGTTCAATTTCAAGTAGTTCCAACTTTCGCTACCAGATATCAATGAATCTTAGTGGTGAACGTTGGAACTTTGAAAGAGCGTTCCGACGAAATCTAACCTAACAATTTAGCTTCACACAAGTTTAGTCTGTGGAAGGATCTTTTACATGCTATAAATCTATAACATGGACCGCCGGCTTTACTTCCCCTCCAAAGGAAGACATATTGAAGAATTTTAACGCGCTTAAAACATCGGCCGGTTTTGAACCCGCTATCTTGGGCACGGCAGTTCAGCATGCTACCAACTACGCCTGGTGATACAGATGAAAGTTTGAAAGAGAAAATGATTTCTATGTCTGTGTCAGATAGATGGTTACATGTTATAGATTTATTAGGGGCAACAAAATTAAGGAATATCTTAGTATTTGTGAAGTTAATACTCAGCATTTTCCCCTCCAATGCTTTTACGGAGAGAGTTTTCTCTGTCATGGATGTCAAATGGAGAGATGATAGAAACAGACGCTCCATTAGTTTGATAAAACAAGAATTGTTCACATATTACAATTATGACGAAAATTGTAGTGAATTTTATCAGAAGGTACTTACAAATAAAAATCCTTGCAAAGGGTCGTTCAAATGAAAAGCATTTGTAATTTGCTGGTGTCATAGGCCTATATGATATGTCAGCAATATCCAGTTTTAATTTTGTGTATTTGATTATGTAATACTTATTTAACACTGAGCCCGCCTGAGCTCATGGCCCGGTGATATTTATGGGAATGATGATGATGATGATGAACATACCATGCTTTGCCACTGAACGCGCCCTGTTGTAGCGCGCGGCATGTAGTAAGAATTGGATGATATCTTGACTTTGGACACTCACCCGTATAATTTTATTTTTCTGAGCACCAACTATTACATTTATTGCTGTTAAAAGTCTCAGATCATTCCATGAAGTAATTCTGCATAAAGGTAACATTATGATGTTTACAATTTTTTTTCGGTAAAAAGTATTTACACCGCAGATTGGTGGGAGGAAATGGACTGTCAACGACTCATATGACCGTCCGCACACTGCGAGTGATCTCTATGCTCATGGCCTACCTGTTGAGAAGCCGTCCTAGGTTGACGTGCTAGTGCTGTCCGCCTTAAGGATGACGATATTACAAGTCCACCCAAGTGGTGATGATATTTGGTAAATCCGACAATCGTCGATGTGAATGTATATTTTTGCACAATTGTGTGAAAAGTGATTATTTCCATCTGCAAGGCGATGACCACGTTATTCCGTCCACGAGGTGATGGAAAAATCTACAATCATCTATCGTAAATTACAAGTGAATAATAATTGCCAACGATAATCAACTGTGTGACAATTCATTTAATGCACCAGTGTCAAGTGCCAAATTTTAGGTGTTTTTTGTGAATAATGTGGGCCATTCTGGAACACCACATTTCATTACGTGGGCCACAAAATCTATGTCCACAAGGGACCTGAAAATACGACAAAGTTTTCGCTATTCACAAACCATCCATGTGCGAACATGCACCACAAGTTAATTACTTTCGACGATGCACTT
The DNA here is from genome assembly GCA_946902985.2 of Meconema thalassinum. Lineage (NCBI taxonomy): Eukaryota > Metazoa > Arthropoda > Insecta > Orthoptera > Tettigoniidae > Meconema > Meconema thalassinum. Next base: position 65,617,346 of record OX336389.2, on the reverse strand, counting down.
TGTGAGTAATTTTTATGCCAGATTACTGTGATTTTCTTCGATAAATATTCCACTAGAATCAGTGATTTCCGACACCACATGTCGAGTAGAATCAGTTGAGCAGACAGTGAAAGGCCATTTTTGTTATCAGTCTGCAATTAAAGCCAGTGAATCAATATTTTTACACTGTGCTAGAGCCAATAGATTCAGTGAAACACTTGTGCTATTTATCACAATGCATTATCATAACGCCGACTACGTGTATATGATAATTACCCAAAAGAAATCCATCTGTGTTATGGAGTAAAATCCCCATCATGTGAGAGGAATATCTAAGAAGAAACCACTACGCCATGGCAGGAGAACCGAAGATCTACTTTGAGGGACATGGAACCCAGAAGTCCATCAACCCATCAGCCGATCACGAGGAGGAGACCTTGTTCGTGAGACCCAATGGTAGACGTAGGAGACTGGAACGAGGCCGACTCTATGCCCGGAGCCCATTATGGGAAATTATTGCAACCGTCCAGATCCCTGAAACACCGCTATTCCCATGGATTTGCCATGAGGTGAAAGTTATGTGAGTCCTCAATTTCTCTTCTTTGTACGGGTTGAGCTGTGGTAGATTAGAAAGTAGAAATTAACCGAATTCGTGACGACCAGCTAGGTAGGATTTTATAGCTAGAATTGTTGTTTTCTTCACAGTGAAAGCTAGACACTATGTTTTCATGGTGCATTCTGGAGGTGTCAGCAGGACATTATGTCCTAAGTTTTCTGATAGACATGACCACAAACAATTTGGGTTTGGTTTGGTTGACCCTTCATGTGGGCCAGATTAGTTTTTAAGAATGGACAACCATTCATTGTCATTTTTATTATGACCCCTTTTTTTGCGACACTTTCATTTACGCCACTGTTTTGTTTTACCTTATTTATGGCGTATCAGTTACTGACCGACAGTAGTCATTACCCTTTTTGATGTCATTAAGTTTGTATTATTTCTGTGAGCTCAGAAGCCACATGTGTTCAAGTTGGAACAAAAGGGGAATTGTAGTAAACATGCTACTCAAGCATTGAACCCCGGATACCTTTCGTATCATTTCCGACATCTTAGCAGCTTGTAAGATTATCAAACTTCATTAAATTTCTGTTTGTGTCGAGTCATAGACACTTGAAAGTTTTGTGAGTAAGAGTGTAAATTTGAGTGGAGCGACATTGTTTCGTCGACTCCAAAGCACTTCGCTAGCAGTGAAATGCCTTTGAAACATGTTGTTTGGAATTTTATAACATAGGTTATGATTGTACTCCGTATTTTTACGTGGTAAAGATGCCACAAACCTTTTACAGTTATTACTAATCATGTGTGAGCCAGCGTAATTCACATTTGAACTGTTGTGAGTGAATTAACGTCTGCTGAATGCAATGTGTCGCCTGACGCGACCATATGAGAAGTGTGTTAGAACACACCAGTGTGAACGGCTCTTGTAAGCCAAGGTCCGTCCCGCTCTTTACGAGAAACTACTGTACTATTTGACTAACGTGCATGCGTACTCATGTATTTTACCGTTTGGAAGGTATGACCATTTTCTAGGTCAAGGCTAAGAGTGTTATTACTGTGTTCAGATGTTTTTGCTTACGTCATAGGACGGGCATGTAACTTGTCTTGTTAACGCTTCAGGAAGCGAATTGTTGGAGCACTATTTGAGAGTGCATTGGTAAGGAAGCCCTCTTGTCTATTATTTAGAGGTGATTTTGAAACCCCGTTTGAGGCTTTCTATGTTATATTTGAGTGCTTGTGACGCACTGTCGTACAGGGATAGACCTGCGACCACTTTATTCCAGGATTAGCCTGAGGACTGTTTAGGAGAGCTGTGCGCCACTACAGTATTGTTGCAACCGAGTCTTGTCATCTCGTGTTATTGTGTTTCCGGCCAGGTTTGAGCCGAGGTTGTTAGTGATGTTCTTTCAGTAGACTTCACACCGTTAAGCCGAGGCGTCCATTCGAATCGCCAGCATTCGTCATAAACCTACGACAACATTATCCGTGCTTCTAATAATAATAACAACTAATTATTATAAATAATATGCTAAATATGACTGTGAATTAATCTTGATCTACACTATTGCGCTCGCTGGCCGATTCCATGTGGATGTGTCACATTTCCAACGGGGAATGACTTGTAGACTTTTTGATACACTATTTTGGGACGACGGAGCTCGTTCGGACCATTAGTTTTCAACTGGTGGCACACGACGCTCATGTAACATAAGACGTGATTGTAATCACGCCGTTGCCAACATAATTACATTGATAGATGACCCAAGGATACAAACAGTATTCTTGAGTGTAAGCAGGCTGTTAATAAGAAACATTGTGAATGCTGGGTTCTATTTATTTATGGAGTGTAACATTGTATAACCACCTATTGTACCCTTAGCCAGTAAGAAGTGCATTTAATGTTTTTTTATTACTGGTTGTCACATAGCTTTTGTAATAAATGTTTGCTTGTTACGGCAGTCATTCGCCGTATATTCTTGTTGTAATGTTAGGAATTAGCTAGCTTCATTAATTGATTAAATGTAAATTTGGGAGTGGTACCATCGTAAATTCTTTGGCTTGATTGTTTGTTGATTTAACTTCTCTTTTTCATAAGTAGCCCGTTTCATCTGTGTAGGGCATACTTTTCGTGCCACTACCCTAGCTTAGCAGTTTTTGCTTTCTTGTAATTAGATTTTTCGCGAGGGTTTTAAACTTCAATCAGTGTAGGATTTTTGACCCTTTATTTTTCTTTTTTTTATTAGCTTGCGGGATTAGTCCGAGAAAAACCCTCCGGACTAAGCTAGGTGTTTGTTATTTTTAAAATAAAATTTACCCGTGTTTACATAAGTCTGGATGTTATTATTTTATTAGTTTAAGTGTTTCTGCGGTGTACTTCTTGGGTTTGACACATACCTTGTCTGCCCAGATCGCCCCGGGATGATGCGTTTCGCGCGCACTGACCTATAGGCAGTACATCCAATCCTCTTCGGCATATGTGTTCGGATAATGAGTTTTCAGTGATATCATTGCGGTTAATGGCAACCCTAACAGCTCATCTGACGGGCTCATGCAAGCATGTTTAAAATGGCGCCCAACTAGTGTTGCCGATTTTTGGACAAGGTAGCCATCAGCACCTGTCGTTTTCTTTAAGAGGGTGTGAACACTCTTCAAAGGCTATTTGACTGGACTGGGACGAATTCTAGAAGGTCGTACTGCTCTTCAGCAAGCCATGTGGCATTCCTTTGATCTAAGACCACGAAGTTGAAGTGTAATTAGTTTATAATAATTTTATTAATGCAGCCAATGGCCATGTACTTTTCTTTTCAGGACGGGTCAGGGAAGGGATACTGGAAGGAAATCGGCCGTGGACCTTTTGAAAGGAACCGTCCCGGCATTTGCCTGGTGGTGAAAATGGGAAACCACGAAAGCCATTTTCAGGACGGCCGATGTGGGAATCGAACCCACGCTCTCCCGATGCCATCGAGGCACGAGGTAGCGCTTTAGCGCTCTCGGCCAGTTTAGGATGTTTCTTTGCCTACACTTCATCTTGAGTAAATGTAATGCTTTGCTCTTTGTGGATGTTAGTAAATGTAGAATCACTTAGATGTGTACTCCAGCTGTACTCGTGTAATTTATTGAAGGAAAGCAAGCTTTCTACCACAGTAATTCCTTGCCATAGACGTAAGTTCTCTTCTGATGGATATTTATCTCTGTTTCTCACATATTATAAGTTTGTCATGGATGAGGCGATGATCCGCCGGTTTGAAGAAATGTTGGTAGGTGTAAATGCTAATCTCCAGAAGATTAGGGAGGACTTAGGTACGAACACTGTTACCCTGAATGAAGTCGGGGGTGACGTGAATAATGTAAGGGGTGACGAGAATAATGTAAGGGGTGACCTCGAAAATGTTAGGGGCGACCTCGAAAACAACACCGCCACACTTAGGGGTGATTTGGAGAACAATACAGCAGCTTTCAATGCTGCACTAGCCAATGTTAGGGACGATGTTAACGCTGTAAGAAACGATGTCAACAATGTATGAAACGATGTAAATAACGTTAGGGCTGACATGGAAGTTAACCGGGAGGAGGTTAATAATAATATCAAAGCAGGTTTAGCTAATGTTAGGGCTGACGTTCTGCGACATCAGCAGGATGCTAACACTAGGCTAGACGCACTTAACGATGATATCAACCGCGCTAGGGAGGAAATGCAGACTCGCATTACCACGTTGGATGAAACCAATGAAACAAGAGCACGAGATAACACTACAAGATTGGAAGCTACTATGACGAGGATCCAAACAGATATGAGGGCTGATCTCGACCATACAAGGGAAGAGTTCGGAGGTCGAGTCACTCACGTCGAGGGATTCATTCAGCAAATCAATAGGGAGGAGGCAACCGTGAATGCAGGACTTACATTAATGCGAGGAGCCGCATACGCTGTGCACATGAATGTTAAAGCCATTGGAGCTGAGGTCGTGCAGCTCAGACAAGAGATGACTGCAACTAACAAAGGCGTCACTGACTTAAATAACACTATCTGTGAACTCCGAGAGGCGGTAGATAGCAATAAGGAAGAGATCAGCACAGATATCATGCGTCTTAGGGGAGACTTCAACGAGCATAAAATTGTAGTCGAAACCCAAGTCGCTAAAGTTTGAGACGAGGTAACGGAACTTCGAGGAGACGTGACCGTCCTCAAAGATGACATTTTCCAAGTGCGAGAAGACGTTGGTGCTCTGCAAAATCGATTAGAGAAAGCCGCACAGGAAGAGAGGCAGCAACTGAGCGCATACGTAAGACTTACCGTTCGTGAACTTGACCAGTGTTTGCGAGGTAATATCGAAAGAATCGAACTTCAGGTGAATGAATTGAGTCGTCAAAGGGAGGAAACAACTGTCCCAGACTGGGAAGAGCTTAACAGAAGGATTAAGAACTTGACTGTAAACAAGTCACAGAATGCTATAAATCCTGCAACTGTACCTGAAGATACTTCGCACCAGGGTAATTTGACAGATGGAATGTTACCATCTGGCCACATGAACTCACCACAGGCGATGCAACCACCTCAATTTATGGATGTTGCTCAACCTAGTAACATGATGACGATGCAACCCCCAGATACAGCCTCAATCTGGAATGCAGCAAACGTACACTCAAACGCCGACGGCGCAGACCAATTACACTGCCACACCAAATAGTTTAGGTGCTACTCTAAACTATAACGCACAACCGTTTAGACTTCAGTACTCGCCAAGCAATCAGAGCAACGTGATGGTTATCAGATCGCATGAGGAGCAGCCAGCAAAATTCATGGGTACTGGAAGTGGTGTCACTCCCGTAGAATTTCTTGCAAACGTTGAGAGTTACCTTAGGGATACCATGGTTACTCCGGAAAGGGAGCTGAGAGTGATAGAACGTCCTTTGGATCGTCAAGCCAGTACGTAGTACAGCGCCTTCCGATATTCGTTTACCGGGTATCAGGATTTCAGGGAAGCGCTCCTGAGGACATATTGGTCCAGTGACATCCAACAATCCATCCGAGCCGAAATGTACACTAAGAGGTACAGCTCAAACTTGCCAACTCACTACACGAACTACTTGGCTTCGAAGTTAGCCAAACTTAGATGCCTGAAACCTCCATTGTCCGAAGAGGGCCTGATCAACACGATTGTCTGGCAATACCCTGCCGATGTACAGAAAGTACTGATCGCCGCGGGAGCGAAGACATTCTGGGAGTGTGACCAGATTTCGAGGAGATTGGACTCCAGCGCCGAGCAATTTACTTCACACAAGCCGTCGAGGGGTGAGACTCGACACGTCAACCTGACGACTGTCGTCAAAGTTTCACAGACACCGAAACCGACGCAGTCGAGTGGAAATAACAATGGTAACCACGGTGGAAACAACAATAACAGTAGACAGTACCAAGCTAGTATCGACGCTAATGTCAACCGGCACTAATGGAGTGGAACGCCATACTCCAGAGACGACCATCGAGGGAACCAAGGGTATTGGAACACCCGTTTCAACCCGAGGGTTAACGGAAACCGACGTTACGAAAATAAGGACCGCCGAGGGAACCGAGAGATACCTCGAACTCAACAATCAGGTAACATCAGGCGAGATTACCGATATAGAGGGGGATACAGGAGGAATTGTGAACCCAGATATCAGCACGGCAGAGACTGGCGCGGACGTGCGGAGGACAGCCGCGAGTATATCCGACAACTTCGAACGTCGAGAGAAGAGGCGTAACAAGGCCGAACGCCGAGGGAAGGAGATGAAATTCCAGAGGAGGTGACCGATCCTAATCAACCCGGCACCTCCACAGGGGAAAAAAACGCCGAAAATGAAGTGGGGCCTCAGCTGCGTGGTACCAGAGTAACTGCCTCCATCTTACTCTGGGAACCAGTGCAGGAGGACCTGTTAGACGAGAGACGAACTACGAACGACCTTGAAATGACCCGTTTGCCAATGATGCCAGCTGAAATCAATGCATGTGCTGTCACCATCCTTATTGATACAGGAGCCATGATCAGGGTGATCTCGACCGACCTGGGTAGGTTTTAGCTGGGGATTAACTCTACCTAAGGGATGATGATACGAAAGAAAAGGAGATGGGTTTCGGTTTAAAAAAAAAGGTATGGGCAGATAGGATGAGAATCCCACAATAAGTTTTAAACAGATTAACTAAGAATTGGCAGTGCCAAGCTTGGAGGAACGTAACTCCAGCGGGGGCCTGTGTTAAGCAGACGGAGAGCGCAGCGTGAATTAAGGTTGCCTGCAAGTGCTCGTTGATTGCACTTTCCCTCTCGGGCCGGTATTCCGGTATTATGGGGACGGGTGGCACTCTGACAAGGCAAAGTGAGCCGCGAAAAAAAGGAATTTACTAACTTTCCTTTTAGAAGGATTGGTATTTGTGATGCATTCAAGAATACTGGAAGGATTTGACTTTGGTATAATAATTTTATTTCTGGGCACTGTTGGATCTCCGTCAGACCAATAAATGCTCCCAGAAAGGAAAGCAAGAAAGCAATATGAATGCTTTTAGCTATAATTTTACTTGTTTTCTTGACAATTTTTTTAAGAATACCAATTGTTGCACTTAAGGCTAAGCTTTTACACAGCAAGATGCCGACTAAAAGTTTAGAAGAGGAAACCTATGACCTAACTAAAACAAAACTAGCATTTTTAAAGCGAACAATGAACCAGAGAAAAGATCTCCACAAATAGGTAGCTGGCGGAGCGAGCTTTATTTGTTTCAATGGTTAGCTAGAATTAGCTAAGATAGCTAAGAGAAACTTTAAAAATGTTATTTGCAGTTTGAATTTGAATGCAACAAGTAGTAAAGACGTAGTAGTTTTAGAACTTGTACTTTTTTTGAGAAGAACTTAAGTTCAAAGGAAGAATCAGGGAGGATAAGGACCTGCCTAATTTTGATTCTATTTAGAGAGATAAAGCGAAAAATAGAAATTGTTTATTTTACAAGTATAAAATATAGAAACATAACATTGCATAGTTTGGAATTTAATTAGAGTTGAGAACAACAATTGTTTATAAAATGCGAAGGTCTCAGACCTAATAATAAAAGTTTTACAATTTATAAAAAATATTAAGATTTCAAACTTGCTACAAGCACTAAACCTACACCAAGGTTTTAAAATGTGCTTAAAATTAAGAACTTTAACGTTTATAAAAACATATATGAAGCAATTATTACTTTGATGATTAAATCGGGTACAATGTAGGCGCTTTTAGAATCCCTTTATGGAAATCTTAAAGGCTATGAACAAACATTACATTCAAAATTATAATAACAAAAAAAGGAAAAATTAAGAAGAGGTTTCTATAACTTCATATGTTTAAACAGGAATCACGAGAATTTTAAAATAAAAAATAGGGCAAGTCACCCTTTCGTGAAACCTGGAGAGAAAAATTAGTTAACTCACTTGTGAGTAGAAAGAATAGAATTCCCTAGTTAGAAGGGAAAACAATATGTCTTGAAATGTGTGTAGGACACAATTATGCAGAATTAAGTTATGATAAATGAAACAAGATTGGGAGGGCACTTGCTAGCATGCGAGGCCTCATTGAAATTGACATAAATTTACAATTTAATTAGATTTTATTAGTAAGGTATTTGGAAAGGAAGAAATGGGAACTTTGGGAAAAAGTCTTGGCCAAAGTTATTGCTCCCATTCAAACGCGATGCGGTCGGTAGTCGAACGGGCACTGTTTTACACTATAGTTTATTGATGGGTTTGCAAAGTTCACTATTGAGGCACAGAAAGTTTATAAAGAGAAAAGTTATTGCAGTTATGGAGATCACTAGTTGAATTTTAGCCTGAACGATTTCATTGCGTTGAAAAAGTTTATAGATTGTAGTTGAGTGCTGAAGAAAAGTTCCCACGGAGGAAAGCAAATTGTTTGTTGACCAGCGGTTTATACAACATACATAAATTCCTCAGTGATGAAAAGTATTTCCATATTTGAGCGGAAAATACTAGATTGTTTTACCTGTAGAAAGATAGTTTGACGTAGAAAGTTCTGGAGTTATTATGACGGTTGAATGGGGGCAGAGTGGTCCCACGGAGGAAAAAAGCTAAGTTTTATAGACAGTGTTAAGTTTAACAAGAATCCCACGGAGTGAGGTTGCATTCTCAGTTAATTTGTACAAGAAGTACTAAATTTTCAGGTTTTAAAGTCAGGTTAGAAGCTAGAGCATGGCTAGAAAAAATCTCGCGAAGGTGGTTATTCCATTATAGTTAGCAATTCTTCACACTGTCTAGAAAATTGTATTAAAATCCATTAAAACAATTGAAAAAATCTTTAGAGATTGGTACTTAGCTTTTCACATGTTTGAAGAAAGTAGATGATCCTGGCGACCATTGGTTTGCATTCACAACACGGCGTAAATTTACGAATGTCTCATATGGACAGGAGACGAGCCTGTGGTAGGCTACAAACTGCACGTTTTATGACTGACGCAAGAGTGAGAGCAGTGAGAGAGCGAGACCTCCCTGAAGCCTTGACGGCTGTACGACAACAAGAGAGCGAGCGAACCGCGCACGGAGAGAGGTCAGCGATATCGCCCACGTCAGAGGTAGGCGGGCGATGGGAAGGGGAAGCGAGGGGGTAGGGGAAGGAAACAAAAGAGGTTATACAAACATGAGAAATATTACAAAAGCAAATTTTCTTGAATAGAGGCTTCTTCATAGAGTAGTTAGCTGGCGATGAACACGGCGCCTGGCGGATTAATGAGGAAGAATACTTGACCTGAGGCGATCGAAGAACTTCAGAGGGTAAGTGCAAGGTGCGGCTAGGCTGGTTCCGCAAAATATGCGCCTCTGGAAGTAACTTATAACAACCATGAACAAGTGTACGGGGCAAACCGAATGTAAAAGTTTGCTGTTGGTGTCTGCGGGAAGGAAACCTAAATAAATGAATTAATATAAAAGAATAAGGAGCAGCAAAAGCCAACTCTGCCTGACCGTGTATTTCGAGAAATACACCATATTGGGGGGGCGGCGCCAAACACCAACAGAGAATGAAAACACGATATTAAAGATTGAGAGGAAAAAAAGCACTGAGAGAAAGGGGTCTTACAATATACCCATTGTTTATCAAGATCTTGACCACCCTGACTCTCCCGTTTCCTCCAGGGTGACACTCGATCACTCCTCGGGAGATCCACGCTAGAGGGGGGAGGGGAAGGAAGAGAACTGCAAATAAGGAAATGACCAGGTGTTAGGGAAAGTAAATTATCAGAATCATTGAAATGCGGGGTCAACGGATGCGAATTAACAACGCCGTCAATCAAAAAGTAGCTAGGAGCTGCGAGAAACAAAGCTTCAATGAAGATCGCAACACGATGCGAATAAAGGAGAGATAACAAATGTAAACAAAGCGTGTAGAAACAAGTACATTGATGAAAGCTAATAATATACCAAATAAACAAAGAAACTATGCGAGTAGAAGGCAAGAACGCCATAGTTAACAATAATCTAGTAGCCATAAACAATGACCTTAAGTTGTAATATGCACCAAAAGGGTTAACTGGAAGAACAATTAAATCAACCAGATGTATGACGCACCAAGAATATATGCGAAAATACATCGAATATAACGACGAGATAAAGTAAGTTTGTTTAATAATAAACAACAAAAGTGCAAAATAGTTACACAGAACACGAGAAATGCCGCAGCGAGAATATAATATATATAATATATATAATGTATTATATTATAAAGATTTCATTGAAAAACAATCGGAGCAAACTTCGACTACGAGTGTGGACAAGTGAGCGAGATAGGTAGACAAGACCTTGGCACGAATAGTGCAACGAGATAACAAGTATAAGTAGCTGAAAAGGTTGATGACCACAACCAGTTTCTCTTGGCAAGGAGGTGAGCGACTTCCTGAATTACGGGAGCAACTCGCATGACAATAGCTGGCAGAGAGCCCGAGTTGAGATAAGGAAAACTTGTCCTGACCTTTGTCACATATAGAGGAAGTAAGCAACGGCTTGACATTACGTGAGTTTGTATAGAAACGAGATTGCCATACAAGCAGTTGAAAATAAACAAAAGGAGTAAATACAACCAGCCAAACATTAAAGCAGAACTTTAAGTAACACACGTAGTCATGCGTAGCTCGAATATGCAAAACCAATTAAAGACTGAGAAAACAGAACAATTTATCAATTTAACATAATTCTGAGGATTACAAAACTCAATCATTGCCAACAGAAACAAAGCTTAATTCTTCTGAACAACGAAGAAAAGCCGGGAAATTGAGTGAAAAATTGGTATGGTTTTCCGTGGTTCCCCATTTTCAACACCAGGCAAATGCTGGGACGGTACCTTCTGACAGGCCACGGCCGCTTCCTTCCACATCCTTGCCCAGTTTCATTCACCCTCATTCATTTCATCTCTCATTAACTCCTCTCATGAGGTTGGCGTCAGGAAGGGCATCCGGCCGTAACAACCATCGCCACAAAGACTTCCATCGCATCTCATCCCCGACCCCGTTGGACATCGGGAATAATAAGGGGTAGACATACCTAGTTCTAAGTAGATATATCAATGAATAATAAATAATGGTAACACCAAAGATCGAGACGGAACTACACAGTTACATAAAAACGTCGTGGACATAATATTAACGTTTACTGACATGAAGAACACATAAATACACTCCTAAATGTCAGCTATTTTCTCAACACATTGTAGTAATTCATTGTTCCAACGGCAATACTCATTTTCGTTTCATATACGTGAACAATACCTTATCATGGCGTCAAATACGCTTCCAAATATAACACAACTCCTTCTTCCTCCTTATCACAATAGTTTTCACAAAATACTGCACGGCATTCCTTGAAAAACAAAAACCCATCTTCCTACATACGTGTAGAAGAATTAGTGATCCTACTACGTAACACTAGCAGAGTATACGGTTCATGAAACACTCCTAACCTTCACTTCTCGAAATTTAATATCCTCGTGCTCATTATTTCACCAATATATTTGTTCATAACTGTAAACCTTGTAACATGTTCCACGTAACTTTCAATAATGCATTTCAATAATAAACCTCCTCAACATACAGTAATTCCACGTTATACTTGAGTATCTGCTTCAATATAGTAGTAATCCGCTCGTCTTTACAAAGTTAATAACAATACTTTTCGTCTTTCCGCTTCTCATAAACATTAATTGGGTAAATTTAGCAGTTTAATAAGATTTTAGAGCATGTACATTGGAATGGACAAACAGTCTCAATGGTCATCACTTAATACTACACTACTTCTTATGGAAGAGCTTGAAGCAGTTGCGTCCCTTAACATTACACAGGTGAACTTTACATTTTTCACAGTAAATGTTAGTTTTCTTCATACATCCATACATTTTACACCTTGAGGCTTCTTTTCTTTCATCAAATTCTGAAAAATGATCCCAAAGGTCCTTTCTGATCTCTGGTGCAGGTCGGATTTCTGTTTTCATCCTCTTGGTTTGTTGTGCATCATCTTCATTACTTGGTCTACCACGTTTTCTTTTATTTGAAGTGCCCATCCTTATCAGTGCTTCTCCTATCCTGAGTTTGAAATAGAGCAATTCTAGTGGTCTCTTTTCCCCCAAGTTTGTTGCATCTTTCATATACTCAAACCAGCTATTTACACAGGCCAAACCAATGGCATGGAATAACATACGCAACGTACACTTCCTTGATTTCAAATAAATCCTGTACAAACTACACACATCAAAAAAAGTTTTGCATCACCTCGGTTTCCAGATCTCCGGCATATAGACGTTGACTGTGTATATTGTATCAAAGATACAGTCCCTTTGACTGTTCATAGATGTCACTAAAACTGCTCAAAGATGTAAACAACCATGCATGAGCAGGGCCTATTAGACGGAGGGGGTACGACAGCCGATCAGTTCCAGTCATTCCACCAGGACGAAGGTACGCTGCTCATGTTGTCTGTAGTTCTACCATGCCTAGAAGGTCAATACCGCAGTTCGATCGCGTCCGCATTGTTACTTTGTGTCAAGAAGGGCTCTCAACAAGGGAAGTTTCCAGGCGTCTCAGAGTGAACCAAAGCGATGTTGTTCGGACATGGAGGAGGTACAGAGATACAGGAACTGTCGATGACAGGCCTCGCTCAGGCCGCCCAAGGGCTACTACTGTAGTGGATGACCGCTACTTACGGATTGCCGCTCGGAGGAACCCTGACAGCAATGCCACCATGTTGAATAATGCGTTTCGTTCAGCCACAGGACGTCGTGTTTCAACTCAAACTGTGCGCAATAGGCTGCATGATTCGCAACTTCACTCCCGACGTCCATGGCGAGGTCCAGCTTTGCAACCCCGACACCATGCAGCGCGGTACAGATGGGCCCAACAACATGCTGAATGGACCCCACAGAATTGGCATCACGTTCTCTTCACCGATGAGTGTCGCATATGCCTTCAACCAGACAATCGTCGGAGACGTGTTTGGAGGCACCCTGGTCAGGCTGAACGTCTTAGACACACTGTCCAGCGAGTGCAGCAAGGTGGTGGTTCCCTGATGTTTTGGGGTGGCATTATGTGGGGCCGACGTACGCCACTGGTGGTCATGGAAGGCTCCGAAACGGCTTTACGATACCTGAATGACATCCTCCGACCCATAGTGCACCCATATCGGCAGAATATTGGAGAGGCATTTGTCTTCATGGACGACAATTCTCGACCTCATCGTGCACATCTTGTGAATGCGTTCCTTCAAGATAACGACATCGCTTGACTACAGTGGCCAGCATGTTCGCCAGACATGAACCCTATCGAACATGCCTGGGATATGTTGAAAAAGGCTGTTTATGGACGTCTTGACCCACCAACCACTCTGAGAGATTTACGCCGAATTGTCGTTGAGGAGTGGGACAATTTGGACCAACAGTGTCTTGATGAACTTGTGGATAGTATGCCACGACGAATACAGGCATGCATCAATGCAAGAGGACGTGCTACTGGGTATTAGAGGTAGTGGTGTGTACTGCAATCTGGACCACAAATGCTGAAAGTCTAGCTGTATGATGGTACAACATGCAATGTGTGGGTCTCATGAGCAATAAAACGAGCTGAAATGTTGTTTGTGTTGATCTCTATTCCCTTTGTATTTAAAGGTTCCGGAACTCTTGGAACCGAGGTGATGCAAAACTTTTTTTGATGTGTGTAATTAACATATCTATTTTGTCAACTCCACCCATAGCATGATTGTATCGTCGAACAAGCTCTGGCCGTTTCACAGAAATATACTTTCTTGTTTCTTTATTCCATCTTTGAACTTCATCCTGAGTGCCACAGCCAACAAAATTTGATGCTAGAACTACAGGTCTATTATCACACCATTTGCACATGATTACATTCTCATTCATACTTATCACCTCCTCAGAATAACCTCGATCGTTTTTCTTGATATCTTTGTCGGAAGTAAACGGAACCCTTGGGAATCGAGAAATCCGAACTTTTCCACCACCATATATTTTCTTCAATCTCAGTATCTCTAGTAAATTAAAAGTACTGAAATAATTATCAAAGAAAATATGATAATTTTCCCCATCTATTCGCTCAGTGAGTTTTAGAACAACGGATGCACCCAAGCCAAACTTCTTTACCACATCCTTTTGAATCTCAGGAATTCCGCTTTGATATAAAATAAAATCATAGCAAATTCCACTTCTACCACATAGTAAAACAGCTTTATCCCCCAAGGGTTGGGGTTCCCTTTACAATACTGTTTCATGGCTAAATGACCTTTGAAGGGCACTATTTGCTCATCAACACAAAGCCCTTTCTCTAACTGGAGTGCCAAACCCCTGTTTCTTACACAATCTTAGATGGGCCTAACTTTGTAGAATTTATCATTACAATTATCAGGCCTACCCAAGTTATTTACAACATGAAAATTTGTCCTAAGCTGCATAAACCTATCTCGTGACATGGCATCAACAAATAAATCTATGTGCAGAGCTGTATCCCAATACATTCTCACCCGAGGATATTTGAGACAACCCATCATTATATGAAGTCCTAAGAAGGATCTAATTTCTGTGGCATTAGTTGGTTTGAATGTCTTTCCTTGTTGTATTGCATACAAATTTGTCTTCTCTGCCATGTTATCAATGCAAGAATCAGTTATATAATTTGAGAAATACCTGATTGGCAACAACTCAGCATGCATTACTTCAGACAAATCTTCAAATTCATGTTTAAAGTTCAAATCTATTGGAACAATTGGTTTCCTTCTCCACCTGATGTCATTTCTTTCTGTGAATATCCAGTCCGGTAGAATCCCTTCTTGACTGATAGCTGACACATCCACTTCATCGTCCACGTCTGCAGCAGCTGCTTCTTCTTCCATTTCTTCACCTTCTTCTATTTCCCCATTCTTAGAAATATTGTCAGCCCCTAGAAAAGCAATTAAATGACCAATTTAATGAATATAATATAATGTTTGTTAGTTTGTTGCTGTCCTTAGAATTAGATTCTAATAGCCTACATCTATATTAATTGTACTTATATACTGTACTTACATACATAGGCCTACATACATAAACTGTCATAAATATATAAATTATGAGTTGAGAATAGCAAATAAATTAACTTCCAACCAGAACTAACCAATTCTAACAGGTCTTGGTGGGGGCATCAACAACAATTTCATCTTCATCGCTGTCAAAATCTTCGATATCAGAAAGATCTCCTGACATCAGAATATCAAATATTGTGTCCGCATCCTTTTCAGCACGGAGAAATTCTAAAAGAAAACCGAAAATATAGGGGTAATAACGTAATTCACACACTATTCCATGCAGCGTAATCGATAACCTAATAGCCTATACAATATAAAGTAATATACGGCATAAGAACACTTTCTGCACAAGAAAAATCCTAAGATATACCACTAGTATGAAAATTGTTGTTTTCTGCATTTTAAACTACTAAGAAGAATAAATGGCTTTATTATACCTAGCTACAGCAGCTGCTGTTTGGCCAGGAGGTTATGTTTACATTGCAGAAGCAGTGAACGCTGAGGCCCGATGTCCATTGAGATGTACATCGATTAAAAATCATGTAGTGAACGGAACATATACGAGATAATTCATCTCTTTTTACATCAAAATATACTTCAAACTATCCTGTAACTCTAAACCATGCAGAAAATGTCGTATTTCAAACATAAAACATAAAAATTGCAAAAATTTAAGCCTACCTTTAGCATTCTTCCTTCCAGCTGACATCTTTCCTCTTTGTGTGTTTTGAAATATATGTTAACTTCAACACTAGGTGGCAGCACTGCACGGAGCATTACTACAGATGTCCACTGACATGTACAAACAGTCACAAAGGTCATAGACTACCAATGGATGCTCCAATCCTATATTAAAGTTCATGTCCATTACAATGGACGTGGGATTTGATAGGGTTAACGTCACATAATGTTAAAATTCCTTAATTGGAATAATTCTTGTTCAATGTTATAGTTTATAACATTTCAAATTGTTGCAAAATGTTTAGACATATTAAATTGTTAATGACAGCATTATAGTATTTTACAATAGTTCTTAGCTTGAATAACGATGTATTCTAGCGATCTTAATGCATTTACATTGCTTATAACGCAAGTGTATCGATCGGAGCATTCCCTTTCATAGAACAGTTTTCGCTTAAAGTGAGTATATTAAAACGTTCCTGAATAAAAGTTAAATTACATATCTAAATTTCAAATGCTAATGAAATCACGTCTAAAATGACACACGTATGAAAAGTTAACTAAAAATCTCCAAAATAGGCAAAATACTATCATGAGTTATACGAAAGAAAATGTACAAAATATAAATTGGTCACCCTTCAAATTCCTACAAATACTACCACTAGCTACAGAGATAATGGAACAGTCAATTATGTACCTTTCTGACGATCTGCTTAGGAAATACCTCGTCCAATGGCTTCAATGTTCCTCCCCTCGGTTGACTCGTGCCGGTCGTGCTTCTGAGTCGAGCCCTGCATGAAACGTGGCTGCCAGCTGATCGACTCGTTCCTGCCTGGCTGGTGAACACCTGTTCCTCGCCTCGCCACACAGCAAACTTGTCTCTTCTCGGCTCTTGATAGCCTAGATGCTGGAACCCGGAACATTGAACTCCGCTTTCCATCTTCTTCTTTCTTCTGCACCTCGTCATTAAAGTAACTTTGAGCGTCTCTGGTTTATATCTCTCCGAGATCGTAGTGGACATTTGAGTAGAGTTGTTGGAATTCAGAATACTGCATGATGGATGAGCAGTGGTGGTGACGTCGATCCAAGGACCTCATGATCAACTCTGAATTTCCCGCTCCATAGTGTAGATTATCCTCCTTCCATGATTTAGTGATTCATCGTATTCTTCTTAATGATAGCAGAATACAAAGTTACCCCCTGACTCGAGATCGTAAGCATAGTGAATTGTAGAAAGAATTATGCGTCTGTAATGTTGCAGTAGAAATGCTGCGATAATGTAGTAGCTTATAACTGGTGAAGCTGCTTGCTGAATGTATAATGCAGTTCGTATAAATGCAATCTTATTCTCTCTGCGCTGTGTGTTTAAAAGTTGCTTCTTTCAAATGCTGTATATTGCTTTCGTTGTTTTATCGAGATCACCTTCCTTTCCTCGGCTTTTGCTGCGTCTCCTGCAGTCCAGTGAAGTCTCCAGGCCGCACTCACCGTTGTTATAGCGTTATTACGGGACACTTTTCCAAACAGGTCCGGTCTCTTCAACAATATCAGTAGGAGTCACCTCACTCTCGGCGCGTTTCGGTCTGGATCAGGTCCTAGCCTCGCGTCAGGTCCATTTATACAGAATGTCACTGTTTTCTCTTCTCCTGGGCAAAAATATACAATTCTATTCTTCCAAATAAATTTCATTTACTGTTCTTGATCTGTAGAAGTGTTAATCTCGCTTTATAAAAGCAAATGTAGTGTATTAGCAGTTCCCACACAAATTATATGATCAGTTCTGATTGACTGTAGGTTTATTGTCAAAAACTCTACCTGTCCTAGCCTCTTATTGTCGGGTCGTGTGCATAATTTGTTATTGCCGACTCGGCTAACCAAAACCGGTCTTGCGAGTGCTAACTTGAAGCCATGGTCATATTCCAGCTTCAAAAGATCTAACTCTCCCTTGGTTAATTTATCATTCACTACAAAATTTCCAAATCCAAATATTTCAAAATAGTCCAAAATTATCCAAAAACATTTCCAAATGATTCCATTCACTTCCCAAAACATATCCGTGAATAAAATATATTCTTATTTCCAATTTCCACTTCTTACATCGAATAGTTGGCAGGTCGGTTCGATCCTCGGCTCTGTCCATAACTTGAGCTAGGGTGAATTAGGGCTCAGTACGTTACCATCTCTCTCTTTAAGAAGCTCAAAGACAATGTTGTAGTTCTTTGCGCTTTAAAGCAGTGATTCAACCAAAGCCAAGGCCTGGCCTTCCAAGGACTTGTGGATATCGAGAATATCTCGTTATCATGGATAAGTGAGCAGAATAACTCGTAAAAGGAATTCCATTCAGTTTCCTGGCCTGAAAAAAGAGGCAGGCTTATCTTTGGAAGTGAAGTTTCGTTTTATGAATGTCTTTACGGACTGAAGCGGGTGCGAACTGGGCCGGATTGATGACCTTAGTGTCCGGTTCTGAAAAACTGCGAATCAGTTGGTGGGCCTTTGCGATCCCTTCAAAATACAAGGGTTCAACTTCATACCGATCAGATTGAAATTCGGGGCAGGTGGATTCGATATCGGTTTGGATTTGGTCGTAGTAATCGTAAGACCGTTCGTACAAATTTAAGCGTTGAGTTAAGACATCTAGATTACAATCGGCGGGAGTTAATTTATTAAGAAAATTTCTACATCTGGTGAGTTGTCCTTTATAGGAAGAACGTCTAGCAATGAGAGTTTCATCCTTTTCAGTTGGCATGATGATATGGGTAAATTGAAATTTAACTTATGAAACTGTAGAGTTTTGGAAATGCTGTCAGACTGGCAGCAGCAAACAAGTTGAAAGAGAGAGACACACCAAAGGAGACAGGAGCGACCTCTTTCCCCCTCACCAGCCTTGCACAGTGAAGTTATAGCTGAAAAATTCAAAGTAGATATTAATAACTTGCTAAATATTGACAAATGGATTCTCCCGGGTTTCTGGGACCAAATTTTGGGTAGGTCTCAGCTGGAGATTAACTCTACCTAAGGGATGATGATACGAAAGAAAAGGAGATGGGTTTCGGTTTGAAAAAAATGTATGGGCAGATAGGACGAGAATCCCACAATAAGTTTTAAACAGATTAACTAAGAATTGGCAGTACCAAGCTTGGAGGAACCTAACTCTAGCGGGGGCCTGTGTTAACCCTTTATAGGTCCTTGGGATACTCTCTTCCCACCATGTATTTATAGAACGGTGTTGGGGAGAGAATCATCCCACCCCTTTCATTTCAAGTAGTTCCACATGCATCCACAAGCTACCTGCACAGAAATATTGAAAACCCATTAATTTGATATATACTGTCATCAGAAACCAAAGGTGGGAAGCATATATCCCAGTGGTCGCCACCGTGCACGTGCTCGCCAGTTCGGTTGTGTTGAGTGAAACAAATGCATTGTTTTACAGAAGAAGGTGTTTTTATTGAAGATAAGAGATTTTTAAACGTTGGTAAATAACTGAAATACAATGTTAATAACGGTTTTAGTCACTTGAGTAAATATATTTCAGCTAGAATGTAAAATAATATTCTGCTCAGGGTGTTTGCCATAGAATAGAAGATATTAAAATTAATTTTCTGGGTTTTTAGTATGTACTATTTTGAAATTTTTGAATTATATTCGAATATACTAACTTTTAACATTTCCAAAATCACTTTTATATTTTTTGTGAAATTTTCGGCAGAGATGATATAGGTCACTGTCCTTGTTTTGCGTGGGAGTTACATTAAAAAAAATATAGAGCGTGATCGATGTTTTTAAATATTATATCCTGTTAAATAAACCTCATTATTGAGTGATAAACACAGAATCATCATAATATGGAGGTGGGAGATTATTACCCCCATTGCTCATTTAAGAAAACATACTGTCGGGTGTGGGCTGTGGGATAATAATTTACCACCCCATATTTCCTAAAATAGAATCCACAACCATAAAATTGTTGCATATTCCTACTCATCTATCACCCGCAATTACAAATATGCAATAAAATATATTTTATACCCCCAGTCTTTTGCCCTATAAAGGGTTAAGCAGACGGAGAGCGCGGCGTGAATTGAGGTTGCCTGCAAGTGCTCGTTGATTGCACTTTCCCTCTCGGGCCGGTATTCCGGTATTATGGGGGCGGGTGGCACTCTGACAAGGCAAAGGAGCCACGAAAAAAGGAATTTACTAACTTTCCTTTTAGAAGGATTGGTATTTGTGATGCATTCAAGAATGCTGGAAGGATTTGACATTGGTATAATAATTTTATTTCTGGGCACTGTTGGATCTCCGTCAGACCAATCAAATGCTCCCAGAAAGGGAAGCGAGAAAGCAATATGAATGCTTTTAGCAGTAATTTTACTTGTTTTCTTGACAAATTTTATAAGAATACCAATTGTTGCACATCAGGAAGGCTAAGCTCTTACCCAGCAAGATGCCGACTAAAAGTTTAGAAGAGGAAACCAATGACCTAACTAAAACAAAACTAGAATTTTTAAAGCGAACCATGAACCAGAGAAAAGATCTCCACAAATAGGTAGCTGGCGGAGCGAGCTTTATTTGTTTCAATGGTTAGCTAGAATTAGCTAAGATAGCTAAGAGAAACTTTAAAAATGTTGTTATTTGCAGTTTGAATTTGAATGCAACAAGTAGTAAAGACGTAGTAGTTTTAGAACTTGTACTTTTTTTTTGAGAAGAACTTAAGTTTAAAGGAAGAATCAGGGAGGATAAGGACCTGCCTAATTTTGATTCTATTTAGAGAGATAAAGCGAAAAATAGAAATTGTTTATTTTACAAGTATAAAATATAGAAACATAACATTGCATAGTTTGGAATTTAATTAGAGTTGAGAACGACAATTGTTTATAAAATGCGAAGGTCTCAGACCTAATAATAAAAGTTTTACAATTTATAAAAAATATTAAGATTTCAAACTTGCTACAAGCACTAAACCTACACCAAGGTTTTAAAATGTGCTTAAAATTAAGAACTTTAACGTTTATAAAAACAATTATGAAGCAATTATTACTTTGATGATTAAATCAGGTACAATGTAGGCGCTTTTAGAATCCCTTTATGGAAATCTTAAAGGCTATGAACAAACATTACATTCAAAATTATAATAACAAAAAAGGAAAAATTAAGAAGAAGTTTCTATAACTTCATATATTTAAACAGGAATCACGGGGATTTTAAAATAAAAAAATAGGGCAAGTCACCCTTTCGTGAAACCTGGAGAGAAAAATTAGTTAACTCACTTGTGAGTAGAAAGAATAGAATTCCCTAGTTAGAAGGGAAAACAATATGTCTTGAAATGTGTGTAGGACACAATTATGCAGAATTAAGTTATGGTAAATGAAACAAGATTGGGAGGGCACTTGCTAGCAAGCGAGGCCTCATTGAAATTGACATAAATTTACAATTTAATTAGATTGTGTAAGTAAGGTATTTGGAAAGGAAGAATTGGGAACTTTGGGAAAAAGTCTTGGCCAAATTTATTGCTCTCATTCAAACGCGATGCGGTTGGTAGTCGAACGGGCATTGTTTTACACTATAGTTTATTAATGGGTTTGCTAAGTTCACTATTGAGGCACAGAAAGTTTATAAAGAGAAATGTTATTGCAGTTATGGAGATCACTAGTTGAATTTTAGCCTGAACGATTCCATTGCGTTGAAAAAGTTTATAGGTTGTAGTTTAGTGTTGAAGAAAAGTTCCCACGGAGGAAAGCAAATTGTTTGTTGACCTGCGGTTTATACAACACAATTTCCTCAGTGAGGAAAAGTATTCCCATATTTGAGCGGAAAATACTAGGTTGCTTTGCTTGTAGAAAGGAAGTTTGACGTAGAAAGTTCTGGAGTTATTATGACGGTAGAATGGGGCAGAGTGGTCCCACGGAGAAAAAGTTAAGTTTTATAGACAGTGTTTAGTTTAACAAGAATCCCACGGTGTGAGTAAGCCTTCTCAGTTAATTTGTACAAGAAGTACTAAATTTTCAGGTTTTAAAGTCCGCTTAGAAGCTAGAGCATGACTAGAAAAAATCTCGCGAAGACGGTTATTCCATAATCGTTAGCAATTCTTCACACTGTCTAGAAAATTGTATTAAAATCCATTAAAACAATTGAAAAAATCTTTAGAGATTGGTACTTAGCATTTCATATGTTTGAAGAAAGTAGATGATCCTGGCGACCGTTGGCTTGCATTCACAACATGGCGTAGATTTACGAATGTCTCATATGGACAGGAGACGAGCCTGTGGTAGGCTACAAACTGTATGTTTTACGACTGACGTGAGAGCGAGAGCAGTGAGAGGGCGAGACCTCCCTGAAGCCTTGACGGCTGTACAACAACAAGAGAGCGAGCGAACCGCGCACGGAGAGAGGTCAGCGATATCGCCCACGTCAGAGGTAGGCGGGCGATGGGAAGGGGAAGTGAGGGGGTAGGGGAAGGAAACAAAAGAGGTTATACAAACATGAGAAATATTACAAAAGCAAATTTTCTTGAGTAGAGGCTTCTTCATAGAGTAGTTAGCTGGCGATGAACACGGCGCCTGGTGGATTGATGAGGAAGTCTTCTTGACCTGAGGCGATCGGAGAACTTCAGAGTGTAACTGCAAGGTGCGGCTAGGCTGGTTCCGCAGAATATGTGCCTCTGGAACAAACCATAAACAAGTGTACGGGGCAAACAGAATGTAAAATTTCGCTGTTGGTGTCTGCGGGAAGGAAACCTAAATAAATGAATTAATATAAAAGAAAAAAGAGCAGCAAAAGCCAACTCTGCCTGACCGTGTATTGCGAGAAATACACCACGACCTATACGCCACGTTGAAGGCAAGGTCCAACGTCACCGAATTGCCTATTTCTACCATGAGAGTGAGAGGGATCATCCCAGACCGCACAGTGAAGTGAAAGGTACTGGTTCTATGTACGCTGAGCATAGCGAACCAGGTGTACTTGCACCAGTTTCTTGTACTGAAAGACCTCCGATATGAGGCTATACTTGTAGCAGATTTAATGCGACTGCATGATGGCATAGTTGAATTGGGTCGGAATACCGTGGAGTTTTCTCCCAACGAGCCCATTGCCATGAACATTATAGAAGACGAACCAGAGTCGAATCCTGAGATTTATGTTATCGACAACTGGGTTACGAAGAGGAACGCACCTGAACAAGGAGTACCTGAGGATGCGCAACCTTTATCTGATGCTGTTAAGAAGAAATTAGATGACTTGCTCCAGGAATACAAGGACAGTTTTAGGACGACACCAGGCAAGATCCCTGACTTTGAATATGATCAGATAACCTAGATGTTAGGCCCCTTAAAACAACAATTATCATCATCATCATGAATATGATCTGATCCTGTTAGATGACTCACCTTTTCAGAAGAAGATCTACCCGATAACAGAAAAGCATCGTGTAGAAGTAGCTAGAAAGCTGAAGGAAATGGAAGAGGCTGGAACCATAAAGAAAGCGGCAACATCTTACTTGAACCCAATCACACCTGTTGTGAAGGTGGATGGAACCTTAAGGTTTTGTCTCGACGCGAGAGTCTTAAATGAACGCCTGGCGCCTGAACATGACCGACCGCCGAAGATTAGGGACATTCTGCGTAAATTTAAAGGGAAAAAGTATCTGACTTCCCTGGATTTGGTTCGGTCATTTTACCATATCCGACTGTCCGACCATACGCAGAAGTATACTGGGTTTCTGTATGACCAGACTACGTATGTCTTTAGAAAATTGCCCTTTGGTGTAAAGAATGCAGGGGCAGCATTGATCCGCGCTCTTGATGCTAAGCTAACGCCTGAAGTCAAAGAAAAAGTCGTGTGTTATGTGGACGACATAATTATTGCATCGGAGACCGAGGGGGAACACCTTGCTACTCTTCGACTCGTTTTCGAGAACCTCCGACAGGTGAACTTCAAGGTCAAGTTTGACAAATGCCATTTCTTCAAGTCCGAGATTAAATTTTTAGGACACATTATCAGTGGTCAAGGACACCGACCGAATCCGGCGAAAATACTGGCGATAGCCGCATTTCCGACTCCAACCCGTGTGAAGCACGTGAGATAATTTCTGGGAATACTTCAGCTTTTTGCTGCACACTGTCCCAAGTATTCGGAGACAGTTGCACCACTGCAGGGCCTGTTGAAGAAGAACTGCGGATGGGCTTGGAACGAGGCGTACAATGAAGCATTTCTTAAGGCCAAGAAAATGTTAGCCGAATCCATTACTTTGGAATACCCTGATTATTCCAGGAACTTCATCCTCGAGACGGATGCGTCTACGATTGGTATTGGTGCAATTTTATTGCAAGAGGATGAACTGAAAAATCGTCACTATATTGCATTTCTTAGTAGACGATTAAGACCACACGAATCGCATTATTTCACGACAGAGATCGAGGCCTTAGCTATTGTTTATGCCTTGGAATACTGGCGCAAACTTCTTTGGGGGCACAAAATCGTGGTGAGGACAGACCATCACTCTCTGACTTTCATAACCCGATCAAGACTGGCAAGCGATTGGATAACCAGATGGGCGTTATTTCTCCAGCTGTTTGATTTGGTAATCGAACATCACCCAGGCAAGGAGAATGTGTTGGCCGACATTCTCAGCCGTAATCCTGAAGCATCGACCAATGCCATTGACATCGAGGGAGACTGCGAGGACTACCTCCGCAGACTACGACATTTACCCGAAGGTCAGAGGCGAGAGGAAGAACTGAGAAGGATCATACGATTTTTGGAAAACCGAATGGATACCCAGGACCCTGATTACGCCAGGACTGCCGCCATAGCTGATGACTATTTAATTTATCAACGTGTCTTATATAAGTTTGTGGATGCTGACCACACCCAACTATGAGCTGTCATTCCTAGATGGTACGAGAAGACTGTAATCCTCATGGTTCATTTGTCCATTGGCCATGGAGGAACAGATAAGACCATAGCTACCATCCGTGAAAATTTCATTTGGAAAGGGATGGGCACTTCAGTAAGGGAGTGTTTACGTGCTTGTGACGCATGCCAGCGGAATAAGTACACGTCACACTTGCTTAAGGAACCACCTCGACCTATTTTGCCTACAAAACCTAGGGAACTGTATGCCCAAGATTTTTATGGACCGATCCCGAAGACACGTCGTGGGAATCGATTCGTAGTCGTAACCATCAATGTGTTTACGAAGTTCACCATGCTCCATCCAGTACAGAAGGCAACAGCGCATCAAATAATTCAGAGGATTAAACGTCAAGTGATACCGGAGGCGGGAAAACCACAATTTCTCCTCACCGACCACGGATCACAATTTACCTCTGCTGAGTTCGCCACTGCTATGAATGAACTCGAGATTGGACACCTGTTATCTTCGATAAGACACCCAGAAAGCAATCCAGCGGAATGCGTAATGGCTACTATTGAAAAATTTTGCCGTCTTTATTGCTAGGAAGCTCAATGGAGATGGACAGAAGTCCGAGTTCTTATGGCACAATGCATTAATTCTACCGTCCACGAGAGCACAGGCCAGATACCGATGGTACTGCACTTAAACCGAGCACCTGTCAGACTGTGGAATCGCATTATTGCAACCCCACCGAGCATTCTACCTTCGCTCGATAGCAGGATCTTAGTTGGAAGGAACAGAATGGAAAGGCAAGCCGCCAAGCGACTCAGAAGAATGTGATACAAGAAATATAGAAATCCACTTGTCGCCGGAAACATTGTACTCATCAGACGTCCAGGGATATCCAACCCACTGGACAGAGTATACGGGAAATTTCTATCCCTTTATTATGGACCCAGTCGGGTATCTGAAGACCTAAACAATGGGGGTTATGCCATAGAGGACATCAGAACTGGCGAGCGTCTTGGAACCTTCAACGCCGCAAACTTAAGAAAATATCACCAAGCAAGATGACTGTTGAGTAAATAAAAATGTAGCCATACATTTATTTAAACCGACAGGAGAGCATATGAGCCCGCCTGAGCTCATGGCTCGGTGATATTTATGGGAATGATGATGAACATGCCATGCTTTGCCACTGAACGCGCCCTGTTGTAGCGCGCGGCATGTAGTAAGAATTGGATGATGTCTTGACGTTGGACACTCACCCTTATATTTTTTTTTCTGAGCTCCAACTATTACATTTATTGCTGTTAAAATTCTCAGATCATTCCATGAAGTAATTCTGCATAAAAGAAACATTATGATGTTTACGAATTTTTTTCCGGTAAAAGGTATTTACATCGCAGATTGGCGGGAGGAAATGGACTGTCAACGACTCATGTGACCGTCCGCACACTGCGAGTGAGCTCTATGCTCATGGCCTACCTGTTGGGAAGCCGTCCTAGGTTGACGTGCTATACCGAACGTCAGGTCAAGACCTAAGCGGTCCCTTTGATGTTTTGGTCTGTGAAAAGGCTAACGCGCAAGGAAATAGTTCCCAATTTTTCTGCTTGTTTTTGCAGTACAAAATGTTTCAGCGCATGTTGCTATGTTTCGATAAACTGGCTAGATTACTTTTAAGAAATTCCTTGGTATAAATCTATGAATAAATTAATCATTTTCTCGTTAACTGGGAGCTGCACCAACCTTGCTTTTCATGTGATTAACTGTGTGCGCGAATATTGCTTGTAGTGGTATTTTATACGATAGGCAGAGTAATTCGGTACGAATTTGATATTATATTATATTTCGTTCTGTATAAACCTTGTTTGAGCTGCAAAAGAGTAACCGACGCATTCAATGTTGTGGCAAATCATGTTCAAACGTTGGCAATACTGTTATGATTGCACGGACTTCAAGATGGCTCCTTCAAGTAGACAACGTGTTCAAACTGCAGCTGTAAAGCTTGAATCACCAACAAAATACTTCAAAAATAATAAAAGTGGGGAGAAGTTCAGTAAAAGGTGCAAACAAATGATTTTAAATGTATTTACTGTAGTAGGTTGAGGGATGACAATCCAGAGTGGACAGTAGAAGAGTTGGTGAAGAAGACTGCATACTTGACTGGCGTTTCGACATACAGTGTTGACTCTGTGCGCGCTGAATTCAAAGCTCATGGTGAGTCTCCGGCGAGAAGTCGGCCGGCGTCACAAGGAAAGGGGGTTCATGTGTCACAGTATTTAGAATTTTGTTCTGTGTGGAATTCGTAGGAAAGTGCTTTCTTCATTTTCTCAAGAATGAAATTCCAAATGTGACGAAAGTGACAGTGAAAGTTAATGGTGATAGTAATAGTAGTGAATCATCTGACGGCGGTCTCAGTGGAATAGAAGCAATGGAGGAAGATTAGCGACAACATCTGTAAGTTATATACACATGTTGTATCCTAACATTTAATCTTATTTATAGGAGATTGTTTACCTCTTAGTAGCCTATGTCAGCTCAACCGAAAATATATAGCCTACTCGCCATGTTTTGTAATTACATTTTGATGATGGCTAATACGCATATACACCTGACAGTATTATTTTCCTATGCGCGGTATAATTATTATTTTCTTTTATAATTACCCTCCACTTCACGTTACAGATAAGTCTTTGTACTAACAGTAGATCATTCTGCCTTCTGATTCTCAAGAGTACGTGTCGTAACCCTTCAAGGAAGCAGCTGTTTCTCCCCGTCAACTTTCGATCTTTTGCAAGATAAGATGGTTACGGATGACAAATAAGCAATTAGTTGGTTCATAGGGTTCAAGGACACACGTAATTTCGTCTTCTTATATCACTCATCGTTCATGTGTCATTCCTCGCCTAACACAATGTTATAATGTTTTAAATAATCGCACGATAACATAAAACTACAAGCATCCTTTTTTATTAACACAGAGCCTCGGGTTTCGACACGATAGGAAAACATATTTGGTTCAGTGAATATGCCGTAGATAAATTCGTAATTGAAGTGAATCAAAGGTCCGAACGCAATAAAGTCTTTGTGGTTAAGATAGATTCAAACACTCGATCAGATGCGCGCCATGTTGGAAACACAAGACGGGACAGAGAGAGAAGATGCGCGGAGGGACAGAGAGAGAAGATGCGTGGAGGGATATTTTCCTCAGGTCTTGACCTGACGTGGGGTATAGTGCTGTCCGTCTTAAGAGCCGGCCCACAGATTACCTACTACTACAGATAGCCGAGAGCCATGCTAATTCTTGGCACCTAAGACTTCAGCGCTGTCTGGTGTTTGACCGCGGTACTACTACGTGTAGCCCGTAGCGCCACCTATGAGCAGAACTTGTAAACACTACCCCTCCCACCCCTCCCCTCGTTCCTCCCACCCCTCCCCTCGTTTCGCTAAATGAGTGGTCTAGATGCAAAACCGGCGATTTTCACTTTTTTTTATGACAATGAGTTAAAGTTGGAGAACCATTCTCTGAGGTGTTTGTGATCTGTTATGAACTTGTTTGGCCTCAGGCCAGATTTTCAACCAAACAAGTTTATAAACAGATAACAAACACCTCAGAGAATGGTTCTCCACTCATTGTCACCAAAAAGTGGAGATTGCCGGTTTTGCATATATACCCCTCAAATGCTTTGTCCACTTCGTTCCAAAATCCACACTTAGAATATATTGATAGCAAATATATACCTAAATAATCACACAAATAATGCTGCAAAATTGTGGAGTTCAGAACACTGAAATGAACAATGGAAACACACAGGATTCAATCTATCCATTTAAATTATTTTCAGGTAGTTTAAATTAGGGCACAAGAAAGGAAAAGGAGAGGGTCAATTTTTATTAAGATAAAAAACAGTGCTATTGGGTAAAAACCAGTAAATTTATTTTTAAAAGAGAATGTAAGAAAACAGATGGTGTAATTAAATCCATGGTCACACCATCCTATTACCTGGCATTTGCCTATCAGAAAGAGGGAAAGCCATGGAAAAACCTCAATCAGGTAATAATAAGCCTATATTAAAAAATCACAATACATTTAGTACATAATTGGGAAGCTTCTTGGAAAGGGTCAATGATGATTGTTAGCAAATTCCTGCAACAGAGGAAAAACATTTAAAGAAATATTTCTTTCAAGAATTCATTTATGGTTTTCCTTGATATTCATAATGTGATACTTGAAGTAAAAAATAAACCTGTAAATTATGAAAATAATGTACTCTTTCCTAAAACAGAAACTGATGTGTAGCCTTAATCTGCAACAAACTACTGTATACTATTTTAAACAAGAGAACGGATCTGTGACACGGTGCCACTGTCGCTGGACCATTGCTATGGTAACACGAACAATGTTGCCATTATTACCAAGGCCTTTGTGATCTGTTCTTGCTGCCATTAAGAGATTGGTTATTTATTTAGTTGGTCAACACAATATAATACCAGGTTGCTTTTGCTGTTCCAGTAATTGGAATCATGTGTTCACCGACTGAAAAATTGAAAGATCAATTGTCAATGATTAATAATAATGTTATTGGTCTTACTGCCCTATTGGGGCTTTTAGAGACGCCGGGATGCCGGAATTTTGCCCAGAAGGGTATTATTAACGTGCCAGTAAATCTAATGACATTGCCCCCTCACGTTTGCGCGCCCTCAATTGCCAATCAGCTGCGCCAGGATTCGAAACTGCAACCTTGGGCAAAGCTGGCGAGAACCACTGAGTCACGCAGTCAGTCAATTGTCAATGACAGGCTGCATGGTTCGGCGGTAAAGATCTCGCCTGCTGTGCCCAAAAGAGCGGGATTGTATCATGGCACAGTCGGTTGGCATTTGAGGATGCTTAAATATCAGAAAGCCATGTCAGTAGATTTACCGGCACGCTCAAGATCCCCCTTCAGGACAAAATACCACCCCCTAAGCATCTCTAAAAGCCGCAATTGTAAAATGGGACGTAAACCCTTTCATTTTGTTATTAATCATCGACTATTGATCTTGTCATTTTTCAGTCGGTGAAACTACCATGTTGTCAATAAAGCAACACTGAAAAATGGCTTCAAAGCTATCTTATTGTTTTTATTTATATAACTTTTAACATTTCTTTATGACATACCCTATCTTCAGTAATATGATGCGTCTTGATTAATGATTGATCAAATTATAGTTCAATAGAGTTTTTAAAAAAATGTTGAACTCCTTTGTTATGTTGATTAGTGGTACATTGTGACACCTCTCGAAAGGTTTCAGTGACAGAAGCAGTGAGTGTGCAGCATTGCGCATTAATGAAGGCTCTGATTGTCGATGCATGGTTAAAAGGGACAGTAAATAGTGCATATTATACACATCTTGGGCACATATGTCTCAAGCATCATAAGAAAATTAGATCCCAACAAGAGAAGGAACTGCAGTACTAGAATTGTTAGTAGCAACTTCAGTCAACGCAAGTTTGCCCAAATGACTGGGCAGGGGTACATCTAATATACATAATAAAAATGGACACTCCCAAGAAGGTTTCTGAACTTTTTCAATAGAACGAAACAATGTACTCAAATTGTGTGTCAATGAGCTTACAAAAAAACTGGGAAGTTCCATACGGGTGACTAAAGCTACTGTATGAACGTAGGCAGAAAACATGGCATTTTAAGTAGTAGTGTTGGCACGCAAGTAGGTTAAAAAAAATAACCTTGTAATATGTGGCACCAGAGTCATTCAACAAGTACGAATTGGCATACTGTTGCCACGGACAAATTGATAGACCTACCATCAGCACGACACTAGGATACTTTCGTAATTCTAGTGATGCGATCTTCATGGTGAATGGTTTTTAGAGTTTTCTTTCTTTCTCTATAGCCACTAAGCTTGTGGCTTTTTGACATTTCTTGTTTGTGTTTTACATAGAGGCAATGCGAAAGCAGGAGTTACTCTGTTGCAGTGGTGAAATGCTGTAGCTTATTGTTGATGTTTGTCTATGGTGATAAGGAATGTATTACTTTCAACACAACAAAAGCTACATTTAAAATATATCTTTACTTTGATGTGAATAAGATAATACCTCCTATATTGATCATGTTTAGAACTTTACGAAGACAAAATTCTAGCAAATTGGTCTGAAACTGTTCTTTATATAAAGAGAGAATAGAATATCCAGCATGGTGCCTTACCAAGCGTATCGCAAATTGGGCCGTTTCAAAATTTAAATACAAATAAATCATGGTATTCATCAGCGAGTCCTCGCTAAATTGGAAGTGTAGTGATGATATGACTTTTGCAAGCGAAGCCGCGACTGGTAATGCTAGTAATAATATAAAAATTAGTAAATAAATACTCATGAAAAAAAAAAGACATGTATTAGTTATAAACACCATTAAATAATGTACAATTTAGGACTACACATTTTCGACCTTTACCCCTCGGTACAGCGTGCATCTGCCGGAACATATTTGCGATCGTATCTGTTCATAGAAGTTGTAACTAACCTGATAAGTTTGTTTCCTAAGCAGCAAGATAAAAAGATAAATATAGGGCACAAAATTCATTTCCACCTCCTTTCTGCCTCTCGTTCATTTTCCTAACTTGCTCTCCCAGGTGCTTGACAAAGAGCTCATTAATACCTACATCAAATTTAATAGAACTCAAAATATTCTGAAGAGTGGACCTGGAAGGAAGAACAATCAATGAGCCAAGGAACCGATACGCCTTAGGACTTCACTTGTACAGTGCAAGCGCTAACAGCTTCTCCTTCTTTGTCCAACGACGATGCTTGGGTCTCACCAGCTTATTCCTTGCATCCCCACAAGCTAAAGCTGCTGCTGCAGGTGAGATATCTTGCTGCAAAAAGAAATTCATGTTCCTACAAGAAGCTACTTTCATAAGTGACTTCATCTTGCCACGGGAGTCCTGGATACGTTTCCGGAGACGCGTGTAATTTCTCAGGGTTTGTCGAGTCAGGTTCAAAATCTTCTTTTTCTTAGGTGTGATGTCCTTCTGAGCCAGTTCCATTTCCTGCAATAAACACCTTCTTCGTTTTGCTCTCCTTTCCTTGGCATCAAGAACAGGAGTTGCCTGAAAAAGAGGTTCAGACCTGATAGGTCTTGAATGGACTAAAGATGGCCCGTGCGTACCAGCTGGAAGCGGAAGTTCTTGGCTACACTCTGCAACACCAGTTTCTTCTTCGGTTGATCCTGAAATAGACAAAAAGGCAGACGATTCAACAAAGTCATTTGACGGTCTTGGAGTAACTCCTTGGGGCTGTCTCCCTTCCTCGGTCAATCCTGAAAGAGATGAGATATTAGGTACAGCATTATGAACCAATGTTCTTTTTAAAGGATTGAGGAACTGGTCTTCAGTGAAATGAAGTCCACAAACTCGCAGCCGTCTTAGCTGTTCTTTCGACTTGGATGAAAGTGATGGATCAACTAGCTCAATCCACACTCTGGACCTGAAAAAAAAACGAAGTTACAATTAGAAAATGCTCATAGAAGAATAGCAATATTTATGATTACTACAAAAGAGGATGGTTATGACGTTCATTACTACTACATACACTAAATCGAACCCGGTCCACCTTGGTGAGAGGCCAGCAGCTTGACCGCTGCGCCACAACGCCCCCAAGAATCTGATATGCTTGCGGGTTTCGGCATCCAGTCACATTTCTCCAAGATACCGTACTGAGGGAGGAGTGCATTGATATACTTAAGAAACTTGAATTGGTTCGTTTACATGGACCATATGTGTCAGATTACCCTACCCTTATGGGGTGGGGGGTAGTACTTGGTAGTAGTTGGAACGTCTACGTTATCTGCCCCTCCAGGTTATGTTACAGTCCTGTAAGTGTTACTGTTTGTTGTGCTTCATTCAATTTCCTCTCACACATGATAAAATGTTAACCATCCATTTCGGAATCTTAATACCATTTCAGTAGTGTATCTATTAAAGATAGGAACACTAACAGAATTCGTATGGGAAAATCACTTCAATGAAGGCAAACTACACGGTAGCACTGAATGAAATACGAACAGACGATAAAATTTTCTATAGTACATGAATTAGCCAAAATAACTTATGGTTTTTTACACTAGTTACAGCCGAACACATCCAAGCCAATGGTTACAGACTAACGCGACCAGATCAATGTATTTTGGTCAACAGTGACTTTGTATCCCACATGTTGGCAACAATGTGTGCCCTTGAGCGCGCCTTGTTCACAGTTGAACGGGTTCAAACGCTGTCAGAACATGACTGCCGTTAATAAATAAAAAAAACACATATTTATGCAATATATAACACATTTCAGGTACAGTAGTGCCCAAAGTTATTAATTTCAATAAGTAATGTCGCCCAGTAGATGAAGGTATGTAAAAGCAACGTTCTGGTCTCATTTATTTTCCCCAGGAAAAGTAATGTTAAATCGATTACACTTTCTCAGCAAGTAATGAATTAAAATGCATACAGACATAAATGGAACCTAACCTTCATCTGTCAAGAGCCAGTGAACTGTCCCTACCTGGAACTTACCTCAGCAAACTGGAAGATCGCGATTCCGTAAACAAAAAAATCCCCTAGACAAAAAATAGCGGCACCCATGACTGTAAGAACGACACTAAAGGCTTAAAAGATCCATACTTGTTACATTTTGTGTGTTAATAAGGAGGTAACAGTTGAGGAGAAGAGAACATATGGAAAAGTTACCAAACTACTGATATAGGCCATAAATACTTTCTGTAATGATTCAAAATACATGTGGAAAGGATGTAGTTCACTCCTCCACTGTCTATAACCCAGCCGTCATCCCAAATCATATCACGACTTATATAGTAAAATTCCAACTGTGTCAGTCATTATCAGTGTTAATTATGTACAAGAACAGTATTGCCAACCCCACCCATAGGCTGGTACTAAATCGTATAGGCAGTCTAGGGGTTATAAAATAAAAGGAACAGTGGTTTTGGCAATGGTTACAGCCTAACATGTCAACAGTGCCCCTCAACCCAACCGCGTTAGCCATATATGCACCCCAGGTATTTGACAGGCATAATCTTTCTCTCGATCAATGGCTTTAGTCACCCATACCTCATATGGTGATGTATTTTATATCTTAAATTTTGGCAACACTACCATGACATGAATGTGTCTCGTCAGTGTCTCCGCCCATGTAACAGTTGATGAATGCTCAGCGCTTGAGGAACATGGCTGCAGTCGTTCAGTGAGCAAGAAACAAACACATATTTATGTAATTTACCACATGTGATAATAGACGGCAATTTCAATTGATATTGTCTCCTAGAAACGACTCAAAATCATAGGTTATCCGTATTAATGAAGTTGTAAGTGTCAAAGGCATGTTCTCGCTTCAACTAGTAATGTAATGTAAATTTCATCCAGACAGAGCCCTAACCTAGGAGCAGTCAAAGGTTTTGTCCAGACAGTCGTCTAACCTAATAGAGACCAATGGTTTTGTCTTTAGAAGAGTGTAGTGCAAATTTTCAATTAAACTGAACTGCAAATAATTTACGAACATTTGTAACTCACGACCAAGCCTCACTCTTGAACACAAGTGACTGCATCTGCATGTAACGATGCACTATTTGAAACCTCCTACAGCGGGGTAACATGGCAGCAATTCAAGGCACGTAAACGAAACCTCCGTACATCCGTGAAGGCATTGCCAACAATAAAATAAAATAAACCTAGACACGTAGGAATCCCGGTATATACTTGAACCAGCAATGTTATTCAAACAATGTTGAAACCTGTAATAACCTGCCGATTAGAAGTTACCACCATGATTAGCAGATTTGTAATTTTGTAATTTGCATGTTACTATGAAATACTTAAACACTTGAAGTCACTTGCACATTGATTAGGTTATGTTAGTCGCATCATGGTCATTTAGGCTAAATGTTCCCAAAATTGGAGGCCAATGTTAATATACGTTACAACCCACCCACCAAGTAGCCTACTACTCACTTTAATTTCATTTAAAAAATGCCATCAAAGGAACGTGATTAAATAATTAGAGAATAGCCCAATTATTGATACATACCTTGCTTCATCAAAGGGGAAGCGATGAAATGATAGGGCTCTTCCATCCTCAGGAGTGTATTTCCAACCTCTACTTTTGCAGCCAACAACAGAACATTCCGAGTGATATTTTCCCATAACCTACATATCAAATATACAGAATGAGGTACAGAAACAGAAAGCATGAAATACAAAATGTAATAGAAAATCAATTGAATTCAAGTCATTAACCTAGCTTTCTACTACTAAGAAAATTCACCAAAAAATACTGCATGTCTCTCATGAGAATCCTATCGATCAAGAAATCATTTGAATAATATATAATGCATTATTGGTACTTACCAGAGAAACTGAAATACCGATACTGGTTTACAATCAACCAAAATACCACGAGGCAATTTACAGGTGAGTACTTAAGCGTTGGAGAATGAAAGTCGCCAAGTTGTTGGGAATATAGACAATGCCACCAACCCAGTAGAAATAATGTTCACTTAATGACATGTGCTATAATTACCGTCTGTGAGCAAGATAATTGCAAGGAAATGTCAATTAGGAATTATGTGTATATTTATTGACTAAATATAGGGATATATTTGCAATTCAATTAAAACGTGTATCATGCATATGTTGGCAAGACGATATACAGCGCTTAATCCGCTCCTTACGTCTGGCCGCGCTACTACACCGATGGTACCAAATAATCCCTATCTGGTTGACACCCCCTGAGCCGGCCGGAGTCAAATCCTATTTCTCCTTTCATTTCAAAACGTTGCCACTAGTTTCGTTGTAGTCGCTGTCCACTAGTAGTTACATGGCCCGTACATAGGTATCAGCAAGGATTACCCCCTACTGTGAGGGTGGTTCAAGCTCGCGCGTGCAAGAAAATTCAAACTGCTCCGCGGTCCAAACACTGGGGAAATGCAATCTCGTGGCAATGCGCTTCAAGAAAGTTCCAAGTGATAGTCTGTATAGGCTACTTCCAATTGAATGGCCGAAATATTTTGCTATAGATAAGCTAATAGTTAAACTACGGATTACGGAATTCACAAGTGACTGAAATATCCTTGGCCTTCCTCGCGATGTAGCGGCTAGTATTCTTGGCTGTCTCCCCAGAGGTTCGGGTTCGATTCCCGGCGCCGATAAGAAATTCGATTCATTCTTGTCTGAGGGCTGGAATGCCCCGTGGGCCAAAACTGAAAAGATGTGGTTTCGATTCCCATCTCAGCCATCTTGGAAGTGGTTTTCCGTGGTTTCTCACTTCTACTCTGGCTGCGTGGCTCAGGGGTAACGTTCTTGCTTGCTGTGCCCAAGATTGCAGGATCGAATCCTGACGCAGCCAGCTGGCATTTGAGGGTGCGCAAATGCGAGGGAGCCGTGTCAGTGAATTTACTGGCAGGTTAAAGATCCCCTTTGGGGCAAACTTCCAACACCCCGGCGTCTCCTAAAGCCGCAGATGTTTAAAGGGACGTAAAGCAATAACATTATTATTATTACTATTATTATTCTTATTATTATCACTTCTACTCCAGGCAAATGCAGCCGACTCCTTCACAATCCTCATCTGAATCACAAATATACACACTAACGCACTACCTCGTGCCACGCTGGTATCGAGAGAGCGTGGGTTTGAATCCCACCTCGGCCGTCTTATTACTATTATTATTATTAATAATAATTAAAATATTTTCCGGATCTTGCATGTGGGGGGACGGGGGGAGGAGCGCCTGTTCAACCCTCTACCACCGGCGGCTTCTATTACTAATATTATTATTATTATTATTATTGATAATAATATTTCAAAAATTATTATCAGTTTCTGCAAATTCAGGAGGATTATAAATTAATATGACATAATTTGGCAATAGAGGTGAGGGAGTGCAGGATTCTCCAGCCCCAGGGTCCATCACCACTCACTAACGCCTTGCCTCCGGGGGTGACACACAAGAACGCTACACCACGAGATGGTCTTTAAAACAGTATGTTATGCATAATGTGATAACGCAGAAAGAAATAAAATGTTATTCTTCAAGCTCTACCATTTCCTTACAGACCTTCCTTACATAAAACTGCCTATGTTGCGAAGTTCGAAACCGAACCACAATAAGGTTTCACGCCGTCGTTGTTGTTGCTCATGCTCCATTAGATTGTGTATATTCAATCATTTACTTTCATAAACATCTTCATACTGACATTATGGGGTTTGAAGCCATTTTTCAGTGTTCCCTTAGTAAACAAAAGTTTGGTGCTTTTCGGTCGGTCAACACGAATGTACCCAAAAAGAATTGGATTATACCCTAATCCTGAAAAAGTTACAACTCTTTTGGGTACATTCGTGTTGACCGACTGAAAAGCACCAAACTTTTGTTTTATCTTCATAATAACCTTAATTGTGATTAAAAAAATCGTTCAGACTAAACTAATTCCTGAAAAGAGTTGAAAAGTAAATTTTCAACACTTTTGTTTGAATATTTCAAAATATAACTCATCGTGTTTACGATAACATCGAAAAGATACGTAAGGAAGCCTACTCCCTAGTATACATGTAACTTAGTAGTATGGTGAAAAACTGCTGTTTATTTCCTAGAATTATATTTACGTGTTTTTGTAAGTAACCATGACAAGTTATTTTTTCTTTTATTCTTAACAAAGGAGATATTTAAAAAATGTAGAATACCTTTTTTGAAATTACATTTCTCATCACACAGGATTAACTTCAACGATAAGCTATAGCATATTATTATCAGGACTGAGTTGCTTCAGCTCTTCCTTTCGCATTGCCTTTTCCTCATCAACAACCAAGAAATGTCCAGAAACTACAAATTCAATTGCTCAAGGGAAAGAAAACTAAGATCCGTTTCTCACGATTATCACATCACTATTCATGAACAAATATGGTGCAATTATATGTGGCAATTGTGATAGTTAACTAATGCATGTAACTTTTTCCAGGAGTGTATTTACATATTTATATCTTGTACCCCGCCCATTCATTGGGCACAGTCGTGTTGACCGACTGAAAAGCTACAAAAGACAATATTATAGCCTATATAAAAAATCAGTAGTAGTGGTGAAAGATTTCAGCCTATTCCTGTAACAACTTAGACCAGGAACTCATCCTAGCATCAACTCTTACCGCAGCTTCATTATAAACACAAATACGGTACTTTTGATTGCCTGTAGCGGCCTTCCCTGGATACCATAATACTGTACTTCAAAATCCTCAGTTTCTTTTCTCTTGGTACTCTTCCGTACGCATACATAATCATGGAATTTATTTCAATTTGCTATAATATGAACATGCTTAATTAATTAATTAATTAGTGTACCACCCTTTATTTTGCAAAAAATATAATGAATAAAATGAAGGATCTACAAGCAATATCATGTGTAATGTATATGATTTATATAAAAATTAAATCAATATTACATATTTCAAATTTTTTAATGTAATATTACATAGAAGAAATGGAATGAACGCAGATGCCCCATGTGGAACAATCTGTCATCACTGCGGCAAATTGTGTGCCTCCCGCATTGGGCTGTATAGTCACCTCCGAACTCACCAATGAGAGACATTCCGGATTGAAAGGCCAATCTACTCGATACGAGTGTTTGCTATGATGATGATAGATATTGCATTAAAATCCTAGCCTTACTCATCAGTATATTGCCAAAATGGATCCAACTATGACATTTTAACGCATGATAACCTAGAAAGTCATCTCGAAATTGACATCTTAATTATTATGAGGTAACCGTAGTGACATTCTCACTCCGATACTTACGATGAATATATGGGTCACAAGAGGGTAGCAGATCCTGACGTTATTCTTCCATATTTGATTTAAAAAAAACGATCCGGGAAAAAATAGCTTATCCTCTTGATATTAAATTTAATTTATCGATCAAGTCTTTGATATTTCCAGAGAAATGGAAACTTACTAGTCAGTCATATTCACATGTCGGGTAAGATCTCACTAATTCTTAACTACTGAACAGTGCCGGTAGCTACTATGTTTGCCCCAAAGAAACTTTACGAGCAAACACTTCATGAACACATAATGTATTATTCAGGCTATTCACGATTCATAACACGGATTCATCCCTCAATGATCAACAATAACCAATTTTCACGAATCAGGAGTCATATGGTTTAGATTAAAGGATAACGAGTCGATGTAATATATACAGATTATTGGTAGAGTTAACCATGACGTAGTCTACAACTTACGAAAATGTCCTATTACGGATCATACTTACACTATGTAAGAGGCAACACTTTGTATCATAGAGAAAAGCTCCATTCACCCTCTGGTGTTCCCCTGGGATCGAATCTTGTGCCTCTGTAATCTTTATCTTAATTAACCATCTCCGGGATGCCAATATATCATTATTATTATTATTTGCAAATGACGTGTAATCGTTTAAATACATTTATTCGTTACGGGATTGTATGCTGCTCCAAAAGATGAAGAAAAAATAAATTGGAACAAAACAAATTGTTTTGATTTATAAGTGTCATCCGATTGCATTTACACGAAAACTTTGATTAAAAAAACACCACAATTTCCTATGTAGTTCCCATTTCAAGTCATCTAGGTTTATGGTAGGCTATACTTTGATTTTAAAAAAGTTATCCTTTTCTCACCGTATTGATCGAATTTTTGAGATATATTCAAAATGCTGGGATATGTAAGAAGATGCACATTTTATTTTAGGAACCTGTACATTGCTAATGATTGTACTGTATAATGCATTCGTATGAAGTAGACTTGAATTTGGCTCAATAGTTTGGAACCCAAGATGTGCGAATGCTAACTTAAGAGTTGAATCGATAAAAAAATAAATTCCCTATATTCTTGGAATACAAAAGGACAAATGTATATCCTAAATATGCTAAGCGGGAATGTGGTGGCCCATTGGTGTGGTCAAGCTGTTGGCCTCTCACCACAGCGGACCGGGTTCGGTTTCCGGTCAATGCATGTGAGATTTTCAAAGTGAAACGTCATGTCCAGTGGTTCGGATTCCACGTAAAAAGGAGGTCCCGTGGCTATTGATCGCGAGATTGACGATAACATAAACTACACATTTCCTTTAAAAATGCTAAGCATAATTTCATACTGGAACTTTTTCTTTAAAGACTTTAGAGAAAACTAGGCAGGTTATTACATTTAAATAATTTGATAACATCTTTGATAGACCTTATTTGTCATCTGAATTTGAACTATATGTTCCTTCGCGGTCAATAAGACCGAAACGTATAATATCCCACTGTCCAAGAACCAATACAGAGTAACATAAATATTTGCCTGTATCGAACACATTCAATATCTACAATAAAAAAACATGCACACATTTCCATATATCAGACAATACCTTTTGTTCATTTGTATTGTAGAGAAATCACTTAATATCATACACTCCTTATCAGTGATTTTTAACATAATTTCAAATACGATACTTACGATACTTACTAGAATAATATTTAGTCATACGTATTATAAGTATCATTTTATATTAGTGTAAGAAAAATATTAAAATTATTAAGAGTAATTCATATTATTTCTCGTAATTAGGTTGTAACCTGTTAGAAGAACTATAAATAAACAAACAAATAATTATAAATAAATAAACAAATTAGTTTAATGAAATTCAGGCCCACTTTAGTGATGGTTACTAACTAGTGATTGCTTGCTACTCATACAATAATTACTGTAACTTCAAAAGGCCAGTAGTCGCTACATCATATTTAGGCTGACAAAGCAACATTTTATTTACAATCCTCCTCGTGGCGTAGTGGCTAGCCTACTTAGCTGTCAACCCAGAGGTCCAGGTTTGGGAGCTTGGGGCTGGAACGGGATACACTGAGGCTTGTGAGGCCGAAATGGGAAGAGAAGGGTTACACTCTTACTTCAGCCATCCTGGAAGTTGTTTCCTCACGTATGCTTCAGGCAAATGCTGGGATGGTATCTAACTTAAGGCCACGGCCGCTGCATATACAATACCCGTCCCAAATACAAATACACACCCTAATACAACCATCACAATAACACAGGTTATTAGACACATTATACACACACCCAAGTGCACGCGGCTACATGACCACCATGACCCAAATCTCCTTCACCGTGTCCACTGCCGATTGTAATAAAGCGACTGACATCACCTGGACATGAGCTGATTTCATCACTTCCTGGCATGAGATTACCATCTCTCAGAAGCCGGCTGTCTTCTTTCACTCTGTTTCAAGGACATGACTTTGCGACGATGCGGTATCTGACGGTAACTGCCTGAACTACCAGCACCTCGACACTGGCTAGCATTAGCAACTCAATATGCAAACATTTTCTAAAATCACGATTAAACATATACAGAGTTCTTAATTTTAAAATATGTTTCAGTAGCGATCTAGAGAAAACTATAAGCTGTCTTGCAGTGGAGTTTGTTTCAGTTTCCAACATCATCTGAAGGCACAGAAGAGTTGAGGAAAATCGCAGTTCAGAACTCCATTTTATATGGAGAATTGTGATTTTAACTACACTTTTTATAACTATCTTTGTATTCCTGTTCGATATGCTTTTGCACTGATGAAAAGTGTATAAAATACTACAGCGCGCTGTAGAAACAAAATCATTTTACCTTCTCCCGTTTCTTTATAAATCGTTTCACAAACTTTTGATCCATGTTACAACAAGAGCTGGGCTGGCGGCCGGCCGTCCCAACTCCGGCCGGCTCTTAAAGACGACGATATTACAAGTCCACACAAGGGGTGATGATATTTGGTAAATCCGACAATCGTCGATGTGAATGTATATTTTTGCAAAAGTGTGCAGTGCTACGAAAGTGAAAAGTATCATAATTTGTGTGAAAAGTGATTATTTCCGTCTGCAAGGCGATGACCAAGTTATTCCGTCCACGAGGTGATGGAAAAATCTACAATCATCTACCGTAAATTACAAGTGAATAATAATTGACAACGATAATCAACTGTGTGACAATTCATTTAATGCACCAATGTAAAGTGCTTAATTTTACGTGCATTTTTTGTGAATATTTTGGGTCATTCTGGAACACCACTTTTCATTACGCGGGCCACAAAATCTATGTCCGCAAGGGACCTGAAAATACGACAAAGTTTTCGCTATTCACAAACCATCCATGTGCGAACATGCACCACATGTTAATTACTTTCGACGATGCACATTGTGAGTGATTTTTATGCCAGATTACTGTGATTTTCTTCGATAAATATTCCACTAGAATCAGTGATTTCCGACACCACATGTCGAGTAGAATCAGTTGAGCAGACAGTGAAAGGCCATTTTTGTTATCAGTCTGCAATTAAAGCCAGTGAATCAATATTTTTACACTGTGCTAGAGCAAATAGATTCAGAGAAACACTTGTGCTATTTATCACAATGCATTATCATAACGCCGACTACGTGTATATGATGATTACCCCAAAGAAATCCATCTATGTTATGGAGTAAAACCCCCATCATGTGAGAGGAATATCTAAGAAGAAACCACTACCCCATGGCAGGAGAACCGAAGATCTACTTTGAGGGACATGGAACCCAGAAGTCCATCAACCGACCACGAGGAGGAGATCTTGTTCGTGAGACCCAATGGTAGACGTAGGAGACTGGAACGAGGCCGACTCTATGCCCGGAGTCCATTATGTGAAATTATTGCAACCGTCCAGATCCCTGAAACACCGCTATTACCATGGATTTGCCATGAGGCGAAAGTTATGTGAGTCCACAATTTCTCTTCTTTGTACAGGTTGAGCTGTGGTAAATTAGAAAGTAGAAATTAACCGAATTCGTGACGACCAGCTAGGTAGGATTTTATAGCTAGAATGGTTTTTTTTTCACAGTGAAAGTTAGACACTATGTTTTAATGGTGCATACTGGAGGTGTCCGCAGGACGTTATGTCCTAAGTTTTCTGATAGACATGACCAAAAACCATTTGGGTTTAGTATGGTCGACCCTTCATGTGGGCCAGATTACTTTCTAAGAATGGACAACCATTCTTTGTCATTTTTATTATGACCCCCTTTTTGCGACACTTAGATTGACGCCACTGTTTTGTTTTGCCTTATTTATGGCGTATCAGTTAATGACCGACCGTAGTCATTACCTTTTTTGATGTCATTAAGTTTGTATTATTTCTGTGAGCTCAGAAGTCACATGTGTTCAAGTTGGAATAACCAGGGGAATTGTAGTAAACATGTTACTCAAGCATTGAACCCCGGATACATTTCGTATCATTTCCGACATCTTAGCAGCTTGTAAGATTGTCAAACTTCATTATATTTCTGTTTGTGTCGAGTCATAGACACTTGAAAGTTTTGTGAGTAAGAGTGTAAATATGAGTGGAGCGACATTGCTTCGTCGACTCCAAAGCACTTCGCTAGCAGTGGAATGTCTTTGAAACACGTTGTTTGGAATTTTGTAACATAGCTTATTATTGTACTCCGTATTTTTACGTGGTAAAGATGCCACAAACCTTTTACAGTTATTACTAATCATGTGTGAGCCAGTGTAATTCACAATTGGACTGTTGTGAGTGAATTAACGCCTGCTGAATGTAATGCGTCGCCTGACGCGACCATATGAGAAGTGTGTTTGAACACACCAGTGTGAACTGCTTTTGTAAGCTAGGTCCGTTCCGCTCTTTGTGAGACACTACTGTACTATTTGACTAACGCGCATGCGTACTCATGTATTTTACCGTTTGGAAGGTATGACCATTTTCTAGGTCAAGGCTAAGAGTGTTATTACTGTGTTCAGATGTTTTTGCTTACGTCATAGGACGGGCATGTAACTTGTCTTGTTAACGCTTCAGGAAGCGAATTGTTGGAGCACTACTTGAGAGTGCATTGGTAAGGAAGCCCTCTTGTCTATTATTTAGAGGTGATTTTGACACCCCGTTCGAGGCTTTCTATGTTATATTTGAGTGCTTGTGACGCACTGTCGTACAGGGATAGACCTGCGACCACTTTAATCCAGGATTAGCCTGAGGACTGTTTAGGAGATCTGTGCGCCACTACAGTATTGTTGCAACCGAGTCTTGTCAACTCGTGTTATTGTGTTTCCGGCCAGGTTTGAGCCGAGGTTGTTAGTGATGTTCTTTCAGTAGACTTCACACCGTTAAGCCGAGGCGTCCATTCGAATCGCCAGCATTCGTCATAAACCTACGACAACATTATCCGTGCTTCTAATAATAATAACAACTAATTATTATAAATAATATGCTAAATATGACTGTGAATTAATCTTGATCTACACTATTGCGCTCGCTGGCCGATTCCATGTGGATGTGTCACATTTCCAACGGGGAATGACTTGTAGACTTTTTGATACACTATTTTGGGACGACGGAGCTCGTTCGGACCATTAGTTTTCAACTGGTGGCACACGACGCTCATGTAACATAAGACATGATTGTAATCACGCCGTTGCCAACATAATTACATTGATAGATGACCCAAGGATACAAACAGTATTCTTGCGTGTAAGCAGGCTGTTAATAAGAAACATTGTGAATGCTGTGTTCTATTTATTTATTTATTTAGTTATATATTTATTTATTTTGAAACAGCATTCCCCTTTAAACAAAGAACTGTTCAAAATAATAATGTTATTGGTTTTACGTCCCTTTTAACTACACTGGCTTTTAGAGACGCCGGGGTGCCGGAATTTCGCCCCGAAGGGGATCTTTAACGTGCCAGTAAATCTACTGACACGGCTCCCTCGCATTTGCCAATGCCAGCTGACTGCGCCAGGTTTCGAACCTGCAACCTTGGGCTCAGCAAGCGAGAACGTTACCCCTGAGCCAGACTGTTCAAAATAACAAAACTAGCAATTGGATAACAACAGGGATTATAAATTCATGTCAAAGAATGAAATTTCTACACAAATTATATAAACAATACCACACAACACCTGAATTCATTTTATACTACAACAAATACACTAGCATATTAAATAAGGTAATAAGACTAGCAAA
The DNA here is from genome assembly GCA_946902985.2 of Meconema thalassinum. Lineage (NCBI taxonomy): Eukaryota > Metazoa > Arthropoda > Insecta > Orthoptera > Tettigoniidae > Meconema > Meconema thalassinum. The sequence goes on along the minus strand of OX336389.2, from coordinate 65,572,623 downwards.
GAAAATGCATAATGATAATTTTATTTCCCAGTCATCTAATTTTTTTTTCGTGTGGCCTCATGAGAGGCCGAGTGGAGATCTTTCTATTCGACGCCCGTCAGGATGAGAGATGGAATGGATGAAGATGAATGAAACTGGGCAAGGATATGGAAGGAATCGGCCGTGGCCTATCAGAAGGTACCGTCCCAGCATTTGCCTGGTGTTGAAAATGGGGAAACCACGGAAAACCATTTCAAGGACGGCCGACGGTGGGGCTCGAACCGAGTCAGCAGAGAGCTTGGTCCCATGACCTAACGCTGCGCTTTAGCCACTACTGTCGGTTAATCATCTAATAAAGACAGGGCTATGTGGTCGTGATAAAGAAAGGAACTGGAAAATCTGCTAAAATACAAAGGAACATTATACTGACCAGAAATAATAAAGTGATTAAAAATCCAGAGGAAATAGCAAACACTTTCAATGACTATTTTCTGGATGTTCCACAAAAATTATTGAATAAATCACAGGTCACTAAATTCTAATGATAAAATAAATACATGCAGTGATTCTTTATTTATAAATCATGTCACAAGTGAATAGGTAAGAATAGTTATTAAAGAGCTAAAAAAATAATTCTGTGCTGGCATTGATGGCATCCTGATGCAATTAAAGAAATGTGCAGAAAATATAATAAATCCACTTACGCACTTCATAAACAGTTCAATTCTCTCAGGAACTTACCCGGATATTTTGAAGTTATCAAGTAATTCCAGTGCACAAAAACGGTTCAAAAGATGAATTAGATAACTATCGTCCTATTACCTTACCAACTGGTATTGCAAAAATTGTGGAAAAAATCATGTATAAGAGACTGATAAGTTTTATAAAAAAAAAATATATTATCAAACTCACAACATGGATTCAGATTGGAAAAATCTACACAGACAGCAATTACGAATGTAGTATTAGTATACTGAAATTAATTGAACATAAGGAACATGTAACTGGCCTATTCTTGGATTTATCGAAAGCATTTAATGTTGTTGACCATAAAATCCTCCTTACAAAACTAAATCAATATGGTATTAGAGGTCTAGCTAATAAATGGATATAGTCTTACTTAACAAGGCGTAAACAAATAGTAAGCTTGGGACACAAGGATGATGGAACCAAATTACTTAATGAAACATTGTCCAATGAGGGAATTATTGAATTTGGAGTACCCCAGGGATCGGTTTTGGGCCCACTACTCTTTCTTCTATATATCAATGATATAACACAGAACGTTCATTCACATAAGGAAATTTTGTTTGCGGACGATACAACACTCGTAATAAAAGGTGAAACTAAGCAGGTCTTACGGCAGTCTGCTGACTCCGTTACAGGAGAGTTAACCAAATGGTCACAAGATAATCGCCTCATAATAAACTATAAAAAAAACAGTATGTCTAAATTTCCACACTATACAGAATAGGAATCCTGCGAAGCCCAATATAACATTAAATGGTCATCAAATAGAATATAAATCAGAAACAAAGTTCTTTGGACTATGGATACAACAAGACTTGAAATGGAATAAACATATACAATATCTGAATACTAAACTGAACTCGATGTGCTTTGCGTTACGTATTTTGAAAACCTGCACTAGCATGCACACATCAAGAAGTACTTATTTTGCTTATTTCCATTCATACTTAAGATATGGGGTCATATTTTGGGTTATGTCGCCAGATGTACTAAGCACGTTTAGGATATCAAAGAGGGTGATTAGTATTATGGCAAATGTAAACACTAGAGTATCATGTAGACCTCTGTTCAAAGATTTAAACATTCTCCCACTGCCCTGCATATATATCTTTGAAAGTATTATGTTTTTATAAAGAATTTAATGAATAAAGATGTTTTTCTTAAAACAAACAATGATGTTCATAGGCATAACACAAGACAAAATCAAAACATTCATATTTCACACACACACACAAGCATATACCAAAAAGGAACTTATCACACAGGAGTTAAATTATACAATAAACTACCTCAGTATATAAAACTTGCCCCAAAAATAAAAACCTTTGATAGAATGTTGAAAGCTTATCTGCAGTACCATTGTTTTTACTCTGTAGTTGAATATCTTAGCGTATAGGAGCGATGAAATCTATTATTATATTTTACTTTTCTATTTTCATTGTAATACCTAGCTGTATGTTGTTGTATTTTCATATTATGATAATAGAGTAAGGTGTAAATAGTTGTGCAATAAGATTGTATCTATTAAGATCTGTTATTATAATAAGTTATAAATAGTTGTAATATTAGTGATATATACCTGTTAGTTCTTTTATCTTTTAGATGTAAATTATGGCGTGTCCTATATCAAAAATGTATTGTATACATGTATTTGATCAAATGGAATTAATAAAAATCTATCTATCTATCTATAACCACCTATTGTACCCTTAGCCAGTAAGAAGTGCATTTAATGTTTTTTTTTAATTACTGGTTGTCACATAGCTTTTTGTAATAAATGATTGCTTGTTACGGCAGTCATTCGCCGTAAATTCTTGTTGTAATGTTAGGAATTAGCTAGCTTCATTAATTAATTAAATGCAAATTTGGGAGTGGTACCATCGTAAACTCTTTGGCTTGATTGTTTGTTAATTTAACTTCTCTTTTACATAAGTAGCCCGTTTCATCTGTGTAGGGCGTACTTTTCGTGCGACTACCCTTGCTTTTCTGTTTTTGCTTTCTTGTAATTAGATCTTTCGCGAGGGTTTAAAACTTCAATCAGTGTAGGATTCTTGACCCTTTCTTTTTCTTTTTTATTAGCTTGCGGGATTAGCCCGAGACAAACCCTCCGAACTAGGCTAGGTGTTCGTTATTTTTTAAATAAATTTTACCCCAGTTTACATAAGTCTGGATGTTATTATTTTATTAGTTTAAGTGTTTCTGCGGTGTAATTCTTAGGTCATTTTGACACATACCTTGTGTGCCCAGATCGCCCCGGGATGATGCGTTTCGTGCGCACTGACCTATAGGAAGTACATCCAATCCTTTTCGCCATATGTGTTCGGATGATGAATCGTCAGGGAAGTCATTGCGGTTAGTGGCAACCCTAACAGCTCGTCTGACGGGCTCAATACATATGTGTATTATTTATTACAACATTAAACAACCTTGATATAAAAAACAATGTTTTGGGACGTGTGTTCCGTTTTTCCATTCTTAAAATCTGGCAACCCTATAGTGTTGATCAACTGAAAATACAAACCTGATTTTACAACACATGTTATATATTATATGTAAAGGTATTAGTTCCTGGCCTTTATCAGTGTTATTCCCCGATAGTTTCTGCATTCTGTTCTACTACCTTTCTTGAAGATCGGGACAATTATTCCTTTTTTCCAGTCCTCTGGGGGTCTTCCTTTCCTTCCATGCTGTCTTCATCACTCGGTACAACCATTGTATCTCCACCTCTCCTGCTGCTCTCACCATCTCCACACTCATCTCATCCACACCCGGTGCCTTCCCTCCTTTGATCTTCCTCACTGCATCTTCCACTTCTTTCCATGTTAAGTCCCTTTCTGTTTGCAGTCCATCTTCCTCTTCCCCGATTTCTTCCTCCTCGGCGTGGTTTTCATTTGGATTCAGAAGTTCTTCAAAATATTCTTTCCACATTTTCTTCAAAATATTATTTCCACATTTTCTTCAGTTCTTCCCTATTTTCTACCTCTTGTCCCGTTTTTCACCATTCTAACATAATCCGTAGAATCCTTCCGCCTCTTCTTTTGATCTTCTTAATTACTATAATTTCCTCTGTTTTTTACCCCACAGTGATTAAAAAGAAAAGAGGCACAGCAAATAATTTCCATTCTCAAGGAGAATATCATAGTTGCTTCTATGATTTGCACAACTTAGTTTGGTGTGCAAGTTGGTCATACCTCGCTTAGCTGGGAACACGTGATGGTGGATCAGCTGATTGCTTGTATTTTAAGCACAACTGGTGAACTTGTTACGATTAGTTTGATCTGTCAGTTTTTTAGTGATTATCTTCATGAACAATTTATAGGTTGTGTTCTCAAGTGCCACCTCTCTGTATGAACTCAAATCACCTGCACTACCTTTCCCTATACATAATACCTTCAGGGTAGCTTTTTTCCATTTTTCAGTAATGATGTTTAACGTCAGGCATTTGTTGAAAATTTCTGTCCATATGATTTTGAGTGTATCAGCTGTGTCTTTGAGATGTTCATACGCAACTTGGTCTGGTCCGTCTGCTTTCTTATGTTTTGCTTCTCTGATGCATGGTTCTACTTTGTCCTCCGTCTTTGTCTTTGCCCTTTTCATTACATTTTTATCCTGTATGTCTATTGCATAGATTTCAGACTGGTTTCTTTCGTTCAATATTCGCGAGAAATGCTTCTCCCATTTGTCTATTGGAACCTCTTTCACGGTGTGGTGTGCTCTCCTCTTGAGGGGTAAGAAAGGATTCTTATCCGCTTCTGCTTTCTGTTGGGCTTCCTTTTCCATGGAGATTCCTCTTGCTGTTTTGATGAGTGCTTAGTAGTGTCTTCTTTGTCTCGCGTAATCCTCTATATCTTCTATTCGTTTTGTAGTTATTGCTATGCCTAGAGCGTTCAGAGTGATTCTTCTTTCTTCAAAGCAAGTCCTATCAAACCATGGCTGTACACGTATCTGTTGCTGGTCGGCAGGCACTTTTATTTGATAAGTCATCATATCCAATGCTGTTTCCACATGCCCGTCCGCGATTTTTCCCTTCACTTCTTCTATGGCATCCGTATTTTGATTTATTTTTTGCTGGTCTATGAATCTGGATAGTCTTCTTTGAGGTTTCAACATTTTTTTGTGTGGAAGCCCCATTGCTATTTCCATCGTCGTTACTATTGACACATGTTTTCTAATAGGTGAAATACCCTAGTCCCATATCCTCATTTGTTCCATCAACGTTATATTTCTTCCTCTATACAGAGGCAGATCTATGGCACTGGTTCCTTTAGGCACTATGTAAGTCGGCATATCATTTTTGTTAGCTAGGGTAAATCCCTCTTTTCTTAGTGTTTCCATGATTTCCGTTTTAGTATTTGATTAATCTATTCTACAGTTTGTCACCCGCTATTGTTATATCGTCATTTTTTAAGACAGCAAAGCCGTTCTATGTTCCATACTAAGTCAGTGAACAGTCTCAAGATAACCATATCATAATCAGATAATTTGTCCATGGTTTTTAACCTTATTTTGACTTAACATGAACATGTGGTAGTGACTGCAGAATGATTGGGTATATTTTCTTTAAATATACAATTATGTACGGGGGCGATTTTGGACATGAACGGCAGTTGTGTGCCGGTCCTTCAACACGTGCAACATCATGCATTGGTCATCTCTTGCAGTTGTAGCTATCATTTGACCAGTTCCTGGTCTCCGAAATGTGTCGTGCTGCTGAAGACGTTCAACAGCTCTGTGAATGCTTCCTATTGAAGCTCGAAGTCTATTCGGGATATATCGTGAACTTCGCCCGTCATGCTTTACAGCAACTGCTCTTGCTAAATCTTCTGCACTTAATGGCATGTTGAATGTATTATCCCTATCAGAATAATACAAGTACATAACTAAACATGCTAACCATGGAAACGTTTATTGGCCCAAAATCCCAGAGGTCCCTAGCTGTAATATTGCATTTCTCTGTTGTGCGAAGAGATTACAACAGTAAAGTTAATACAGGAAATGAACTGCGATAAAGGTTGCTTGAGAACACGAGTGAGGGTCGAAATCCTCTGTTGTTTGTTGTAATATTTCCTAATTGAGAGAATATGGATGTATTTAAGGTACCGTGTCTTATTAAATAAGATTTTTCGAAATGGAAAATCACCTTCCATCAAAATGTTCTACTTTATCTTTTTTTGCACCTCTTTGTAATAATAATAATAATAATAATAAAACTCCGCTATGCCGGTCCCAAGCCCGGGGCCTTGTCACGTAAGTGACGAGGAAGGAGGAGGGGGAGGAGTAACAACCTCGTTAAAAAACCAGGGTTCACTTGGCCCGAGTGATAGCACCCTGTGAGGGCTCCTTGCTAGGATTACAGTGAAGACCTCAACGGCAGTGAAGGCGGAGAGAATGGATCTCGGTACGGTGGAACTGGCGGAAGAGGCATACTATTTTGCGAAATCCACATTGCGTCTGACTTGAAACAAGCGGCAAAGTGGTCAGCGTCTGTTTCTCTAATTGAGGCGGCTGCACTAAAATCTTCTCGAACTCAAAAATCGAGTCGTATACCTGCGGTCTCAACTGAGATCACCACAAAAAACAAAACTCAACTTGAGCGCATGATGGAAAAAACGATCACAGAATCACTACCCCTGGCACCAGTCGATAGACTGGACTCACCTGATCATCGGATTCTGGGGGATCAGGGACACCATGCGGAGAAGAATCGGAGCTTCTCAAGAACTCTTCACACTCTCAAAACTCGACGAAAGAATTTTATTGGCACAATTAATGTGAACACCCTCACTAAAACAGGCAAATTAAAACAACTCATTAACGCCCTCGAAAAATTTGACCTCAAAATCACCGCACTTCAGGAGACACGATTCACGGATGAAGAACACTTTAATACGGAGAATTTCAGAATCTATAAAGGCAAACCTGCCATAAAAGTTAGAGGCAAACTACCACTCCTGGGAACCGGTTTCGCCATACACAATTCCGTACTCGACTCAGTCATCGATTTCTCTTCTCCCAACGAAAGAGTATCTCTGCTCTCAGTAAAGTCAGCCAATAAAGCTTAAACACTGATCAACGTCCACGCTCCCATAAATCAACTCAACAAATCCGATCCTGAAACTATGGACAATTTCTGGGAAACTCTCGAAGAAACAACCAACAAAATACCAAGGCACCATGTGAAGATCTTATTGGGCGATTGTAATGCCCAGTTAGGTAAGGAAAGAAAATTTAGTGATACCACAGGCCCCCATACTAAGCACGAACGTACCAACGGGAATGGTGAAAGACTAATTGGCTTCTGCAGAAACTTTGAACTTAAGATCATGAGCACACAATTTCAAAAACCTCCTCACAAGTTAACCACATGGAGATCACCCAATATTAGACAGGGTGAATACCAAATTGACCATATCGCAATTTCCAAGAAAAACACAAAATAAATTTTAAACGTCCGAGCTCGCAAAGGCGCCTTTGAATCAGACCATCATCTTCTCCAAATTAAGACGAAATTCCAACCCAATAGAAAGCAAAAAGGCCCACCCAAAAATATCAAACCAGATCCAGAGTACTTGAAACTCCACAAAGAAGAAATCATAATGCAAATTAATCAGGAGACATCAACAGACTGGCAGAAAATAACGAAGAAAATTCAGGAAGTCATGAAACTAGGACAACCTCCTCGCACAAGAAAACATCGTTGGTGGAATGCAATTTGCGATCAGGCAGTTGACAACCGAATTACTGCGTGGAAAAAGTTTAACAGTCACAAAACTGAGGAAAACTGGGAGAACTTTCTTAAAACCCAAAAATATGCCTCCAAAACAATTAGGAAAGAAAAACGGGGATATGACAACAACAGACTCCATGAAATCCAGCAGGATTTCACCCAACATAATACTAGAAACTTCTACAAGACGTTTAGAGAAAACTTAAAGGGATATCAGGCGCCCAGCATGTGCTTCAAAAAACCTGATGGCACGTTGGAAACTAACGCGAAAGAAAACTGTAAAATATTAGCCCAATACTTCAACTCCCTTCTTAACTGCGAACCACCCCAAGAAAAACTTGCCTTCACTCCTCCGGTTTCCACACACCCGGACTCACAACCCCCTGGCCTAGAAGAAATTCAGGAGATCATCCAAAAGCTCAAAAATAACAAAGCACCAGGAGAAGATGGGATCATTGCTGAATTCTGGAAACTGAACGATCCTACACTTACGCAGAAACTTCATCGCCTTATTTCAGACATATGGATGATGGAGCGAATACCAGAAGACTGGAAATATGCTCTAATTCACCCGTTACACAAAAGGGGTGATAAAACAGACATGAGTAATTACAGGGGAATCTCCCTGCTCCCTATTGCTTATAAAATCCTCTCCAAGGCACTTTTAAACAGGCTAGAACCCCAGGTGGATCCGCTAATTGGTGAATACCAAGCCGGATTCAGAAAAGGGCGATCATGTGCTGAACAGGTGTGGAGCTTAAAAACAATATTACAAATGAGAAAATGTAGAAATACAGTAATAACATTCGTCGACTTCAGAAAAGCGTATGACTCTGTAGACCGCGAAACCCTTTTTATGATCATGAAAGAATTCAGGATAGACAGAAAGACCCGAAAAATCATTGAACAGACGCTTACAGGAACTATGTCCAAAGTGAAATTCATGGGTGAAATATCGGAGCCCTTTCTCATCAAAACTGGAGTTCGACAGGGGGACGGATTATCCCCAATGCTTTTTAATATTGTTCTAGAAAAGATCATTAGGGAATGGGAGCCTCATGTAAAAGGCATTCAAATTGGAATCAAAAAAGAGAACCGTCTTACAGTCAAGTGCCTCGCTTTTGCGGACGATATTGCCATTATCACTAACACCAGACATGAAGCCATACACGCTGTGGAAAAATTACATGAAATTGCTCAAAGAACCGGACTACAAATTTCTTATGAAAAAACCCACTATATGGAAAGACGGCCAGAAAATAACTCTTCTTTAATCACACAATACGGTAAAATAACAAAAGTCCCCCATTTTAAATACCTTGGTGAAATCATACAGTCCTCGGGACTAAACCGAATCGCCAATGAACAAAGAATCACCAAACTACAGAAGGCCTACAAGCTAACGTGGGCTCACTACAACAAGAAGTGCATCTCGCTGGACGCAAAATTAAGGCACTATACAACGGTGATTCTTCCGGAAGCAACTTACGCAGCCGAAACAATGGTGATCGACGGTCATTCCAAAATTAAGGATATGGAAAAACAGGAAAGGAAAATTCTCAGAAAGATTTACGGGGCAGTTAATAATAACGGTATTTGGATGAAGAGACCTCAAAGCGAACTCTACCAAAAGATCCACACGATAACGGAAGTAATCAGAAAACGCCGAGTACAGTTTTATACTCACATTTACAGGATGGAAAATTTCAGAACGCCGAAGAAATTGCTCAACGTTATAACACGGAGTAAGTGTGGCACGGAGTGGCTGACAGAGATTCAGAGGGACTTAACAACAGGTCAACATTGAAAATTTTGAGGACCGCACCGAGTGCAGGAATAAAATCAAAAATGTTAAGTTTGATCATAGACCATCACGACAGCCTGGAAGAAAGTGGACAGCTGAGCGGAAGAAGGAGCATTCTGAGAGGATGAAGAGGTTTTGGGAACAGAAGCGGGAAAACGCCAGAAGATGAAATCATGTATTCAAGTTCAATCGCTCTCCTAAAGGGGAACAATCGATTAAATAATAATAATAATAAATAATTTCCATTTTATTAAATTATTATTTAGCGTATGACATCATAAAAATGCAAAGAAACACTATCACAAATTAAATATACACTATGTACAGTAGGTTACAGTCTTAACTTCAAGCTCTCAATATAGTCTATGCAAGGCGGATTCAGATTTTGGAAGTCTTTTGAATTGCCCTGATATGCACTCACGGGGCACTGTTCCACAATGTGATGGACTGTTTGTTTTGGGGCACCACAGCTACATTCCGGGGAGGAAAGTTTGCCCGTGGTGCCCCTGCATAGGTACTGGCTTTATTCCAGTACTGAACTGAGCATCAGCATTCGACAGCCAGACAATCCTAGTGATCTCCTGGCTTGAAACACATCACAATGAAATTTTATTAAATACTAATTATATACAGTTTGTTATATGTCCCATAAGTGTGGTGGAACCCCCAGTACAGTTATCTTAGTGTTTTCCCGTTGGAGCAGGTATTGCTGTTTTAATCTTGGCTCGCCATTTTGCATGATCTTGTGGTCCTGAGCATTGGCGATGCAGTAACTAGGCATTCTTAAACTCGTACCTTATAGATATACTCCAGTCGTCGCTCAGCAAAGATATCAATGCTGCGTTCTTTGAAGATGTCATCCCTGGAAAGAGTTCACCAAACTCTTCTCAATAGCCAGAGTACTCAAGTTACTCAGTCTAGCCCTTTGAGTCCTGGCGGTACTTCCAGTACCGCCTCAAATTCAGTCTTATATATAAGCACAGTAGGCTAAAATAGTTGTGTTGATTCCTGACGGTACTCTTAAGTCTCATAGGAAGACATTGTGTTGCGTTATTTGATGAGATTAGTAAAAATTACACCAAAGATCAGCACAAACGTATGTTGTGCCACACAAATATTCCATTGCTCTCAGAGCTTTAATAATTTATTTCTCTTTGGCTGAAGCAATCGTCCCACTCAAAATTCTCTTTGGTATTACTCTGTGGAACATTCTGGAGAATCAAATTATAAATATAACGAACTCCTCAGTTTCACTTGTTTTCTGTTATTCCTTGAAACGTATTAGGTACTTCAAAGTACCGTCAGTACTCCATGTGTTCCATGCCTCATATTCTCTTTGGTGTTTTAGTTTGTTATTATCAATCAGCTGATCTTTAGAAGTTGTGTTATCGTCCAATGGTGTTAATTATATGTAAATTGCGGACTGTGGGATATAATGAGTGAACATAAGAATTTAGCTGTAGATGATATCACATATTTACTGGCTGAAATCCCAGATATTGGAGCATCATCTGATATAAGTGATGGAGAAAGTGATGAGGAAGCAGATATTGCTGTTGAGTGTAAAAAAACTAGGCCTGGACAGACTGGACAATAATTTTGATGTAATGTTTCATTCCTCATTATCAGAAAGGGAGATGACTTGTGAAAGTGAAGTGTTAATTTCCACAAATGGTGAAACGTTAGGCCTAGAAAGACCTGAACTTGAAGTAGGGATTACTGACATCAATGAATCAGGCCCAAGTAGTAGGCCTACAGCTACTCATGTACAAGAGGGTAATGCCAATTCTAACTGTAGGAAAAAGAAAAGTGTGGAACCTGACAGGAAATGGAAAAAAGAAAGTGCTTGAAACATCAATCCCACCATACCGACCAGATTATGGTTAGCAACATTTTATTCCCAGTTTCCAAGTATTCCATCTAGTTACATTTGTAGTAATATTGTCTTATTTCACTGACTTACAATTGGCTTTATAATATTCAATATTATTTCTTTTCTTTGCAGATATCGTACTGCACTCCTTTTCACATTGCAAAACAGCCACAGATGTTTTTCTTACTTTGTTTGATGATGACATTGTAAGCGAGATTACGTATCAGTCTAACCTCTATGGGACTCAAAAGGGAAAGAACATAAATTTGAAGGAAAATGATTTGTTAGCTTTAATTGGGATCAACTTTTTCATGGGATACCACAAATTACCTTCTTATAAAGACTTCTGGTCAACTGCTAGAGACCTTGGTATAGATTTGATAGCAGATACCATGACCAGGACAAGGTTTCAGGAAATTTTATCATTTATCCATGTGAATGATAACAGTGCAATGTCGAAAGGGAAGCCAGACAAGTTACACAAACTAAGGCCTCTAATTGTGAAATTAGATCAGAAATTTCAATCAGTTTACAAAGGAACACGAGAAATAAGTGTGGACGAATCCATGATCTTATTCAAAGGACGCAGTTCCTTGAAACAGTACAACCCCATGAAACCCATCAAACGAGGTTACAAATTGTGGTGTATAGCTGATCAAAAGGGATTTATTTCAGCCTTTCAAGTGTACCAAGGAACGAGGAGCTTGAGGAAGAGTTTGGAGATTACGGGTTAGGTGAGAGGGTTGTTTTGTCTCTCACGAAACCTCTGTGGGGCAAGAAATAGAATTGTTGTTTTTGACAATTATTTTACTTCCCTACGCCTGTTGGAAAGACTGAAAGTTGAGCAGACCTTGGCATGTGGCACAATACGGCCTGATAGACGAGGCTGCCCAACAACTCTGAAACCTGAGAAGAGCCTAGAAAGAGGAGAATATGATGTCAGATTTTCAAATACAGGATTGGGTTTCTTCAAGTGGAAAGACAACAAATCCGTCCACTTTGTCTCTAATTATCATGGGTCAGAGCAGGCGTCTGTAGAGCGCACACAGAAGAACGGATCCAAATTGACTGTGAAATGCCCTGTAATTGTACGTGACTACAATCAGTACATGGGAGGGGTCGACATTGCTGACCGCTTCAGAGCACTGTACAACGTGGACAGGAAGTCGGTGAAATGGTGGCTGAGGCTTTTTTGGGGCATTGTTGACATTACCTTCGCAAATGCGTATGTAATATACCGTGAAATGTTTGGCAAGACATCAGTCCTCCAATTCCGAAGGATGGTGGCCCAAGGACTCATGTCAATGAAAAATCCCAAAATCAAACGGAAATCTTTGGAATCACGTGGATCTACTCCCTCACAGCCTCCAAAGCGGAGAGAATCTGCATATTCTGTCCCAAAGGATGTCAGAACGGGAAACAGGGGAATACACTGGCCTAAATTCGTGGAGGCTCGTGGCCGATGTGAAGTGTGCAGCAACAAGAAAATACAGTCACGTCCACATTCCAAGTGCAGCCATTGTGGTGTGTTCCTCTGTGTTAATGAAAGAAAGAACTGTTTTGCAGAATATCATCAAGTGGATGTGAAGTTATGAACATTAGTGTCAGGATACATTGTTTCCTTTTAATTTTTGTGATTTTTTTCAGTAATTTGTATAAATATATAGTTCTACTGATAATTTGTTTTAATGTTTATTTGCAATACCATTAACAAAGTTATAATAATAATAATAATAATAATAATAATAATATCGTATGGCCTCGGGTGCCTGGTGCAAGCTTTGTAATTTGACACCCAGTGGGTAGTTTGCAAGTCGAATTTCGTTGTTCCTTGAATCACTATGAAAGTCAAGGAGGTTAGATAATAGATATCTAAGCTCCTTGAACATTATAGCGCTTTCTAGAAGAGAAATGAGGAACTTTGTGTTGGCGGAAATTCCCGAGATTAATTTTGCCATTTTGAACTCGGCCTACTGAATTCAAATAGGTTCTTTGACATGCCAACATCGTATGGCATGCGTATCGTATTTTTGCCGCCTTTCAAAAATCACTTACCACGGCCAGGGGCGAACCTGCAATCTTGGGGTTAGTAGACCGACACGCTATCCACTCACCCACCGTGGCAAGCTAACAAAGTTATAATAACAGTAGATAAAATTTGCTCTCTATCACAAGTGAACTGACGGCACTTCAAAGTACCAATTCAAAATTGCTCTCTTCCACTAGAGGACTGACGGTACTTCAAAGTACCATATCAAAAATAGCCACTTAGGATTGTCAAATTTTTGAATGATTTATTTTGTGCCTTAATTGAGAGGATATTAAACATGCAGAATGCTCAAATCAAATTTTTTTAGTCTCCTCGCTTATAGGGACTCAAAGGGCTAGAATCTGACATGGAGTTCATTAAAAATATTTTAACTCTCTTCAATGCACTCATACTTCGTTCTCTCGAAGCAGTAGAAACAGGAAAGGTAACCATCAGTCTTATGAGACGCATTGTTTCTTCCGTTGTTCAAAAAATATTTCAGTAACAAACCTGCAGGCAAGTGCTTTGTTTGGTCAGAATATACATTTGTGAGTTCATTTTGAAGCTGTTCACTCTCAAAGTATGGATACCTTTTCATCAATACACTCAACTTAAGTGACTGGTCCATGTTTTAAAACTCACAAACGAACATGCACATGCTGAAATACCGCCCGCCCCATGAATGCACTGCTTGGAGCCTAGGCTCTCTGCTGGCGCATTCAGATATCGACCTCAGCTTGGCGCATGCGCAATTGCCTTTTCTACCCACAGAGATTAGAGCCTGTTTCAAAGGAGACTTGCTGGCTGCACAGTCCCACACCGAGAAGCTGGCGTCAATCCCACCGTGGCTCCAGAGAATAATACCGAAAACTGGAGATTAAATTTGACTATGCCAATGAAAAATAGGGAAATTTAAATGGGCATATTCCTTGAGAATGAAATGGGTATTCTAAGGCTCCAGCTTCATCACTGGTCTTAATTACTATCATTTCCTCTGAATATTACAATATATATATATCCAACTCCTTACAGGCCATGGAGACCCTGGGAGTACTGGAAGGTAGACGCTTCGGCACTAGATGGGATGGAGTTGTCAGCTCCACGCCCGGCCGTCTTTGCTCCCATGAATTACTTGGTACTCATTTCCGGTGTAGGCTGAGTGCACCTCATGGCTATTTGCGTCTCCAAAAGTGGTAGTGTGGGGATCGAACCCACTCCCTTTCAGTTAGAAGCTCAGTTAGCCCCCATTAGAATATATATATATATATATATATATATATATATATATATATATATTCAGTGTAATTCAATAACGGGTGCATTTGCTGTTACATTTAATTATTTATTTAATAATAGCCTTTATTGCAGCCAGTTGGCCATATTACATGTTACAGATATGTACACTTACTAGATACTATGGTTCGCTTCTAGTCCTTACTATAAGCCACTATTGATAAAGTTCTGTTGGGGCATGTCGTGATATGGTACCTGCCGCATTCGTTCCTACGCAGCTCACATATACACCTCTCATCCGGGTCATGAAATGTCTTTCGTGAGCAGACCTTATGGTGGAACCCATGAACTGCGAGTCTCGTCACGACGTGTCTCATTTCGGATATGGGTTGCATCCATCTTTTGTCCACCATGGCATCAGTCGCGTAGAATTCCTTCGGAATGTCAAGCCTTTTGCTTTGCAGATCCTGGAGTAATTTTCTGAAGCTTTCTGTGGAAGGCAACAGTAAAAGTGACCGAAGGTCCTCTATTAGGAACGTTTCTCTCGCCAGTTCATATACCAGCCGAGATTTGGCTGACTTGGAGACTCCGAGGGCTCTTTTGAGGAACCTAGATTTCACCTTTTCGAGTTCCTCCAGCTGTTTGTAGTTGAGAAACTCCCATGTTAGCTCCAGACCGTATGTTAGTACGGGTACGACCTTGGCTCGGAAGAGCATCATTGCTGTTTCCAGCGATATTTGGGTAATATGGCTTATGTCGTTTATGGCCTTCACTGCTGCGGCCGCTTTCGCTCTTGTATGTATTCTGAAGCTTCGGCCTGTTACCTGGAGCGTGAGGCCGAGGTATTTGAAATTGTTTACTTTCTTCAGTTCCTTGCCGTTGCATAGCACTTGGTCTGATTCCGCTGACCTGCCCCCGTTCCGGAAGACGACCATCTCAGTCTTGTCCTCGTTGATTGTTAGTTCGTTTTCCTGGGCCCATTCGCTTAGTATGTTGATTGCATCTTGCAAATCCTTTATCTGCTCTGAGGCGATTGCCATGTCGTCTGCGTATATATACAGTTTGGACTCAGTCGATTCCTTTATTTTGTCTCCTGCATCGTGTGAGAGCGCATTGAATAGAATGGGACTGAGGGGGTCCCCTTGAAGTACTCCATTCGTTTGTATCATCCATTTGGTTTGTCCAACTCCGTCCTGCGCTTGTATATAGTTTTCTGCCAATATGTTCGATATAAGGGTCGTCAGCCTTGACCTACCTATGAGTGATTCCAGCTTATGTATCAGCAGCTTTCTGTTTACCAGGTCAAAAGCCTTCGTAAAGTCAACAAATACTACATAGAGTTTGCTCTTGGGTTTCTCTAGTGTTGTTGTTATGTGCCGTAATAGGCTTCCTGCAGCCATAGTTGTCGATCTATGCTTCCTGAATCCACATTGCTCTTCTGGTAGTGTTGGATCTATTTTTTCGTATATTCTCGCTGTCAATATTCCTGTTAGTAGCTTTAGGGCTGCGGATTCCAGCGCTACTCCCCGGTATGAATTTGGGTCGTCAGTACTCCCTTTTCCTTTGTATAGTAGCTTGATGGTTGACTTCTTCCATTCGTTTGGTATTTGCCCGAGTTCTAAGCATTTGTTTAGTAGGGCCGTCCATATCGGTGCCAGGTCCTCAGTAGTTTGTTTTAGATGCTCATTCCTTAGTCCATCTGGTCCGAGGGATCTATTATTTCTTTTCTTCTGTATGGCCATGGTGATCTCTTCTTCTTTGATGGGTTCTGACACATCGCGTTCTTCTGGGGGCCTGGTTTCGGGTCTAGTCTCCTTTGCACAGGTGACGTTCTTGATATGCTCCTCCCATGTCTCCAATGATATGTTTGGGTTGGAAGCTATGGATCTTTGGCCTCAGGGCACGGCATGGGACTGTTTCTGCTTCTGTAATGACCGCTCTTTGCGTCTCTTCTATGAAGTCCCTTTTTTTCTTTTTAATCAGTTCTTTGTAGGTTTTCCTGTGTTGTCGGTATTCTTCCAGTGCTTTGTTGTCTTTTGTGACTCTTATGTTGTGGAGTTTGTCTAGGGTTTCCTTCCTTTGAATAAAACACGACTCATCGAACCAAGGTTTAGCCTTTCTCCCGTGTGAAGGCGTGGTAGCTGCGCCAGTGATGCAGTCTTGTATCCGAGCTGCCGCCTCGTCGATTCCTCCCTCTTGGATGCTTTCCATCATCTTGTCTATGTCTTCCAACTTTTCTCTAATTTTATCTCTGTTTAGAGTTTTGCTCACTCTGGTCGGTCCTTCTATAGTTTCCCCATCGCAGATCTCTCCATCTATTTCTAGGCTCACTGGTATGTGCTTGCGTATAATAGCTCCCTCCGACCTAATTGTACTTGCGTTCCTTGTTTCGAGTGTTCCTCTTGTGCATATTAAGTCTATTGTGCTGGTCCCGTTGGGGCCTATGTACGTCCAGTCATGAGTTTTGTTCCGGATTTTAAAACCCTCTAGGCTTAGATAGTTGAAAACTTCTTCACTCTTTGCGTTTTGTTGATCCATTCTGCAGTTTAAGTCTCCGGCAAGGACAGTCTTTCTTCTTCCTGGGAATGTATTCAGTGCAGCTCCAAGGTGGTCTATTATGTCCGGGGCGGTCTGGTTGGGATTGAAGTAGGCCGCCACTATTACACCGATTTTCGTTTCCACGACTAGTATGTCCTCTTCTTTCCATAATAACTTTATCGGGGCCATTTTAGGCTTAACTATGCAGGCAACGCCACCTGATGATCTTCCCCTCTCCCTGCACTGCCTCGCAAATTTATTTAACTATTTATTTGTATGTCTTTATTTGATCTTTTTTTTCAGCTTTGAGATGCGGAGTCAAAATATTTTCCTATACGTTTTATTTTCGAAAACCTGCAACTGGTGTTCTTCCTGTTTTGTGAAACTCCATAATTCTGCACCGTAAGTTAGACCTGGCCTAATGATGGTATTTTTCTCGTCGAAAAATTGGAACCCAATACAAACTTCAGAGAATAGTATGCTTTGTTAGCTCTCTGTACTCTAACTTAAACCGTATAATCTCTTATATAAAAAGAAGTTTCCTAACTGACGGACTCATCTTCGCCCAGCCAAAGCTATTAAAGTTAGAAACATGAAATTTTGGGGATATCTTCCCTGTAAGTCGAAAGCGCCCACTAAGGAAGGATTTTCGGATATTCAGGTTCTAAAGGGGGTATTAAGGGGGTTAAACCTGCATTTCATTGAATAACAATATCTCAGGAGTGGTTTCATTTGGGGACGTGATACTCGGCATATAAACTAATCATTAAAAATAAGCAGACACGTGTGTAAGGGTTTTTCGATGTGGTGTATATTATGAGGTGAACGGGGTGAAGAGTGGGGGTTGAAGGATTCTTAACGGAGCGTGTATCTCTTAAACGACATAGGCAAGAAGTTTGAAAGTCGTCGGAAAAAATCAGCTTAAAAATAAGTGAATAGGTCTTCGACCGTTTTATAATAAATCCAATTTAAGGGGCCCATGGGGAGGGGTGAAATTCAGGGGGAAAAAGGAAAGAATGTGTCCTAACTGACTGACTGACTGAATCACTAACTCATCAAACTCAGGGGTAAAAACAGCTTAAAAAATAAGTAAATAGGTGTTTGACCGTTCTATCATAAATCCAATTTAAGGGGCACATGGGGAGGTGTAAAATTCTGGAAGAAAAGCGTCTACTATGGAAGGATTTTTGGATATTCACTCATCATCGACCAGCCAAAACTATTAAAGTTAGAAACATGACATTTTGGGTATAGGCCTAAGTTTTTGTATGTCAAAACGTCTACTAAGGAAGGATTTTTGGATATCCAGGTTCTAAAGGGGTGTTATGGGGGTTAAACCTGCATTTCATTGAATAACAATATATCACGAGTGCTTTTATTTGGGGATGTGATACTCGGCATATTAACTAATGTTTAACATAATAAGCAGACACGTGTCTAAGGGTTTTTCGATGTGGTGTATATTATGAGGTGAAAGGGGTGAAAAGTGGGGTTTGAAGAATTCTTAACGGAGTGTGTATCTTTTAAACGACATAGGCGAGAAGTTTGAAACTTAGCGAAAAAAAATCAGCTTAAAAAATAAGTAAATAGGTGTTCGACCGTTATTTCATAAATCCAATTTAAGGGACCCATGGGGAGGAGGGTGAAATTCTGAAAAAAAAAGGAAAGAAAGTGTCCTAATTGACTCACTCACTCATCAAAATCAGGGGAAAAACAGCTTAAAAAATAAGTAAATATGTGTTCCACTGTTTTTTTTTTCATAAATCCAATTTAAGGGGGCCATGGGGAGGTGTAAAATTCTGGAAGAAAAATGTCTACTATGGAAGGATTTTTGGATATTCACTCATGATCGACCAGCCAAAACTATTAAAGTTAGAAACATGACATTTTGGGGATATGTTTGTTGTATGTCGAAAACGTCTACTAAGGAAGGATTTTTGGATATTCAAATTCTAAAGGAGTCTTAAGGGGGTTAAACCTGCATTTCATTGAATAACAATATCCCCCGAGTGGTTTCATTTGGGGATGTGATACTCGGCATATTAACTAATGATTTTAAAAAATAAGCAGATACGTGTCTAAGGGTTTTTCAACGTGGTGTATATTATGAAGTGAAAGGGGGAAAATGTGGGCGTAGAGGTTTTTTACTTGTGTAATTTTATGATATGTACTGTTTTTCATAGGAATTTAGATAAATGGATTTCGTGTTTAGTCAGTGTGTTTAATATACTGTATCTCATTTATTTCCTATTTACGTTTGTGGTCGGAAACCGTGTTGTGATTTTGAGTCGAATTTTATAACTACGATGCGACATGACGTTGGGGAGATTTTTATATTTACGTAACATTGTTGTGCAATAGTGTCTTTATAGCGTGATTGTTTACAGTCTTTACCAAATTATCATTATTATTCAAAATTATGCAATACATCAGTCATAGCATTCATTATTGAGACGTTGCTAAGTGTACTCTTTACAACTACAATATTCGCGGTCGAAGCCGCGACGGGTAATGCTAGTATTATATATATATACATTTAGTGGGGCGTGAGTTGGCGACCACGGGACCCCAGCTGAGTCCGGCATTGCTTCCACTTACTTGTGCCGAGCTCCTCTCCGTCTTCTTTCCCATCGGCCTTCCTTGGCCAACTCTTGTTCCCTTTAGACCCCGACGGTATTAGGGTATCCGAGGCCCAGGGTGTCTTTCACTTTCCCGCCTTAATTGGGCCTTGTCTCATCTTTCCTGGCCCCTCCTTCTTCTAGGGATCAGCCTTCTCTCTCTTCTCATTAGATTTCATTTTCTCATTGATTCCCTCCCCCTATTTTTGTTAATTGGCTCCCCGTGTATCTAAATTATTTGAATCTACGATACATTTTATATGTATTTTACATCTAAGTTGCATTTTGTGAGTCTTTTCGATCTAAATTGCATTTTGCGAGTATTTTCAACCTCATTTGCATTTTATAGGGATTGACAATCTAAATTGCTTTTTAGTAAGTCTTTGAATGTAGGAGCAGGACATTTTATTGGGTATTTTTAATTTCAATTGCATTTTGTAAGTCTTCTCAACCTAAACTGCATTTTGCAAATATTTTAAATCTAAATTGCATTTTGTATGGTGGGCATTTCGTAAGTATTTTGATTCTCCATTGGTTTTGTGGGTATTTTGAATCTAAATTACATTTTGTACGCATTTTCAATCTCATTTGCATTTTGTAAGTATTTTGAATTTCACTTGCATTTTGTAAGTATTTCGATTCTACATTGCATTTTGTATGTATTTTGAAACTCGGTAGCTGAAGTTGGCCGTCTTGATGATCGTCTTATGAAGATCGTATTAGCAACACACACATGGAAATTTCATGTTTTCTCATGTTATGCACCACAAACTGGTTGCTCACAGCAGGCAAAATACGAATTTTGGAAGATGCTTGAAGAGACGGTTTTGGAGGTACCACCACCGGAGGATACCATTATTATCTCTGGGGATCTTAATGGTCATGTAGGCTCAAAGGCAGAAGGCTAGAGATGCCATGGTGACCATGGTGCTGGATCCAGAAACGAAGATGGAGAGACCATGGGGTGACCATCATCTTGTGGTTGCCAACTTCCGCATGAAGATCGTCGCAGTCCGCCGAGAGTTTAACACTCGGCACAAAAAGTTTGATGTGGGCAAGCTTAAGAACCAGCAGAGATTGGACCAATTTAAACTGGAGCTCAGAAATAAATTCCAGGTGTTGGACTCCGAGACAGAGAAGGACGTGAAGACTGTGTGGAGCGAGGTAAAGAATATCTTCGTGGAAACCAGTGAGATGCAGCTCGGGAACAAGAACTACCTGCGAAAAGAATGGATATCCGATCAGACCTGGGACAAGATAAATTGTAGGAAGGAGATTAAGGCCAAGCTCAACACCTGCAAGACTAGGCAGCAGAAGGCTCTGACACAAGCAAAGTATTCAACAGCAAACAGGGAGGTAAAGAGGAGTGTACGGAAGGATCATAGGAGGTGGATTGATGAGCAGGCAGAGAAAGCAGAAGAAGCGGCAAGAAGGGGGGACGTTAAGGAGCTCTATGGCATCACAAAGATGCTTTCGAAGAAAGGTTTTAATAAAACTAGGCATGTGAAGAGCAAGATGGGCGAGATCCTCACGACTTGTGAACAGCAGCTGACAAGATGGAGAGAACACTTTGCGGAGGTTCTTAATAGAGATAGAGGACCAGAAAGTAAGCAGCGAGGAGAAGATGAAGAGGAAGCAGAAAGTGACCCAAGCATCAGCCTCGACTCCCCAACTCGGGGCGAAATACAGACAGCGTTGAAGCAGATGAAATGCGGGAAGGCACCAGGTCTGGATAATATCCCAGCGGAAGTACTGAAAGCAGACCTGGATATTACGATCGATCTGCTGCACCCGCTGTTGGAGAAGATCTGGAAGGAGGAGAAAATACCAACCGACTGGAAGAAGGGGTTGATAGTCAAGTTGCCGAAGAAAGGGAACACCACAAACTGTAACAACTGGAGGGGTATCACCTTGCTGTCCATTCCAAGCAAAGTGCTGGCGAGAGTCATCCTGAATCGTATAAAAGACTGCGTAGAAAAAGGGCTTCGGAAGGAACAGGCTGGATTTCGACAAAATCGCAGCTGTGTGGATCTCATCAACACCCTCCGAATCATCATGGAGCAGAGTGTGGAGTGGCGGAGTACCCTTTACCTCACATTTGTTGACTTCGAGAAAGCCTTCGACTCCGTAATTCAAAGAATCATGTGGAAGACCCTCGAGGAATATAAAATTCCAACAAAGATCATTAGATTCATGGAAGAGATGTACGAAGGGTATGAGTGCCAGGTTCTTCACGAAGGCAAATTAACAGGAAAGATAAAGGTCAGTTCCGGAGTGAGACAGGGGTGTGTCCTTTCCCCCACTCTGTTCCTGTTGGTCCTGGATAGTGTGATGAAGAAGGTAATGGGAGGACGGAAGAGGGGTATTCAATGGGGTATAAATGACAGGCTTGAAGATCTGGATTTCGCAGACGACATTTGTCTTATGGCACAACGGTACCGAGACATAGAAGATAAGCTGGGGAGGTTTCAGAGAGAAGCAGAACGTGCAGGACTGATGATCAACACCAACAAGACCAAAGAGATGAGGATGAATTCTGACATCACGACTAGTTTGACAGTCAACGGAAAGGAAATTGAGCGAGTTGAGTCCTTCCTCTACCTTGGAAGTATAGTCACAAATGATGGGGGAGCAGAGGAAGATGTTCGAAGCCGTATCAGGAAGGCAAATGGTGCCTTTGTCCAGCTCTACCCCATCTGGAGAAATAGAAACATTTCCAGGAAGACCAAGCTCCGCCTTTTCAATAGCAACGTAAAGTCGATTCTTCTCTACGGCTGTGAAACATGGAAAGTCACAAAACCGATCAACAACCAGCTACAGGTGTTCATTAACAGATGTCTGCGTCGCATCATGAATGTGAGGTGGCCGGACATAATCTCAAATGAAGATCTTTGGATCATCACCAATCATCAACCGATTAGCATCCAGATCAAGGAGAGGAAATGGCGCTGGTTTGGTCACACACTAAGGAAGCCGGACGGAGCTATTGAGAGTGCGGCGCTAGACTGGAATCCTCAAGGTGCCAGGAAGCGAGGTCGACCTAAGAAGACCTGGAAGAGGACGATCGAAAATGAAAAGGCAGAGTTGGACAAGAACTGGAGTCAAGTGAAGAGAATTGCCAGGAACCGTACTGCGTGGAGAAATTTCGACAAGGCCCTATGCTCCGGAAGGAGCGGCAGGAATTAAGTAAGTAAGTACCGGAGGATACCATTATTATCTCTGGGGATCTTAATGGTCATGTAGGCTCAAAGGCAGAAGGCTATAGATGCCATGGTGACCATGGTGCTGGATCCAGAAACGAAGATGGAGAGAGAATTTTAAATTTTGCAGAGACCCATGACTTTGTTATAGCCAATACCTGTTTCAAGAAGCGAAATTTCCACCTTTGGACATATTACAGTGGCACCAGAATGAGTCAGATTGACTTCCTACTGATACGTGGACAGGATTTAAAGATTGTTCTGGATGCAAAGGTTATTCCGTATGAAACAGTTGCTACACATAACCGTCCACTAGTAGCCAGAATGTGCATCAAGCCCGCAGTTATCAAGAAAGTAGAGTACAATGGTCCAGAAAGGATAAAGTGGTGGCGATTCAAGATGGAGAATGATGGAGTATCTAACATCACTCTTCAACCTATTACTGAAGTTGACACAACGTGGAATGCTCTGAAGGATAGTGTCTGTGCATCTGCTTATAAACAACTAGGTATTACAAAGCCTGGACGTCGCAAAATCGACCTTCAAACATGGATATGGACGGAGGAGGTGAAGATGCAATTGGGGATTAAAAAGGAACTTGATCATAAGTTTCTCGCATCAAAGACAGAACAACATTGGGCAGCTTATCGAGATGCCAGAAGTGTAGCAAAGAAGGCTGTGGCAGCGGTGAAAGCATCCCACTTTAGTGATATCTATAAGAAACTTGACACACCAGCTGGCGAGCGGGAAATCTATAGACTTGCTAAGCTAAAGCAGCGCCACAGAGGTACAGCTGATGTTGAGAAATTTTATGGTATTAATGACGAAGAGGGCAAACTCCTCATCAAACAGAGGGAAGTAACAGAAAGATGGCGAAAACACTTCGATAAAATCAGCAATGAAGAGTTCCCGCATGCTCCTATCCCACAGACCACTCCTGTGCAGGGACCTATCCTACCGATCACCGAGAATGACGTTACTGAAGCGCTTGGTGAAGCCTGGAAAGGCTACCGGACCAGATGACATTCCTGCAGAACCTTGGAAATCAAAACAATGGGATCCAACTCAGTGGCTCAAATGTTTCTTCATGAAGTTCATTGAAGAAAGACAGATACCAACAGAGTGGATGTTCAGCACAACAGTCCCAATTTTGAAGCAAAAATAAAACCCAGCTGAGTGCTGCCCTGTACGCCTCCTATCTCATACCATGAAGATCTTAGAGCGTATCATTGATAAGAAGATACGACAAATTGTTAATCTTACCGTCAACCTGTGTGGTTTTGTGAAAGGCTGTGGAACAACAGATGCCATTCATGCTGCTCGTTTGCTCATCGAGAAACATGGCGAAAAGTCAATGCATCTCCATCTTGCATTCCTAGACCTAGAAAAAGCATTCGATCGCGTTCCACATGCCCTGCTTTGGCTTGCTCTTCTTGACCATGAAGTGCCTAAAGAACTAATAGATTGGGTCAAACTGTTGTACCATATTCCAAAGAGTCTCATACAATCGGCGGCTGGACTATCTGGTGAATTTCCTGTTTCTGTAGGTGTACATCAAGGATCTGCTCTTTCACCTCTCCTATTTGTCATTGTCATGGACATCGTCACCAGGGACCACAGAAATCTCCCCCTTGGACCTTGCTTTATGCTGATGACGTGCTTCCGATGGGAAGATGGATCTTCAACAAGTCCACGCATGGAGTGACCGCCTAGGAAAATTTGGACTATGGCTCAATCTTAATACGACAGAATACCCAACAACAGATCGAAATGAACAAGGCACAATTAAAATCAATGGTGTCGATCTACCGAAGGCAATGTCAACTATTACTGCTGATGGAACCTTAAGGCCTGAGATTGCTAACCGTGTGAGAAACACATGGCTTAAATGGCGGGCAATGACTGGTGTTCTCTGCGATAAGAAGATCCCAGACTGCCTCAAGTCGAACATATATCGGTCCGTAGTGCGACCAGTCGCCCTATATGGCGCAGAATGCTTGCCCACTACAAAGGAAACAGAATGAAGACTTACTATCATAGAAACGAAGATGATTCGGTGGATATCTGGTCTGACACTTCACGATCATGTCACCAATGATGACATCCGTAGGCGATATGGAGTAGCACCAGTCATTGAGAAGCTGAGGGAAAGCCGTCTGCGCTGGTATGGTCATGTGCTTCGAGCGGACAAAACAACAGTTGCAAGCACTGGATTGACTTTGCTTGAATATGGGAAGCGACCATTTGAACGTCCTAGACAGCGAGGCTTGACACACTACATCAAGACCTTAAAATTGCTGGACTCCATCCCGATATGTCCTACGATCGTATAAAATGGCGACAGAGAGCCAGAACAGCACACCCTGACTGTGCGCGGGACAAATGCTAGGAAGAAGAAACTACATTTTCTGCGTATTTTTCAATCTCTTCCTTTTGGGAGTATTGTCCTTCTAAATTTCCTTTTGTAAGTATTACCACTCTCCATTTTGTGCGTCGTTTCAATCTGAGTTCCATTTTGTATGTATTTTCAGTTTCATTTAATTTTCGTTCTGGTTTCCATTTCATTGTCATTTTCGCTATCACCCAGACAATTAGGGGCCGGTAACCTAGAAGTTAGGTCCCTTAAATCAATTATCATCATCAAAAATTTTCTCATACACTTTATTTTCGAAAACCTGCAACTGGTATTCGTCCTGTTTTGTGAAACTCCATGATTCTGCACCATGAGTTAGAACTAGCATAATGATGGTATTCTTCTCGTAGAAAATTTTATTCCCAAAAAAAAAAACTGCAGAGCGTAGTACACTTTGTTAGCATTCTGTACTCTAACTTTAAATTTAACTTTAATCTTGTAGTATATATGGTTATTAAAATTAAAATAATTATTAATTAAAGTTAAATAATTACAAACAAAATATCTTTCCTGCCTTATAAAGGGTCAATAGTTGCCATATTTGAAGACCAAGTTTCGGTAGGATCAATGTCACTATTTTGTATAGGATTATTATTGTTTTAGATAGGGGAGCGTGATGGCGCAGTGGCTTAGCTGCTCGTCTTTCACCCGGACGGCCGGGGTTCGAATCCCGGTGACAGCGGGGTGGAATTTTCACCTGAAAAATCACGTGGCGTCAGGAAGGGCATCCGGCATTAAATCCCCGGCCAGAACCAAAATGAGCCTGGTTGGCTCCGGCGACCCCAATTAATTCGGAAAAGCCGCAGAAAAGAAGAAGAAGATTATTGTTTTAGATAGGGTTTGTGCACCTCGTTTTGTTGATAGGATATCTCTGAGGGTTTTATTGGACTCCAATATAGGATGTTTCCCTTTCAGCAATGTCTTTATTTATAAGCTAGATGTGGTGCGCTTCTCAATATTCAATGCCCAATAATGAGAGTAGGATAGGATTCGTGATAGACTGGGTTAGTTATTCAAGAAACCTGGATTTTATATAAGCAGCTTAGTCATTCAATTTTATTATGCAGAACGTACAAACAAATCCTGATGATTTTTTCATCTTTTAATTAAATTGGATTTTTTGATTTGTATTTATGGGGGATTTCTCAGGATTGAGGCTTTTTCCATCTTTACGATCTTTTACCCAACGTATTCTCAGATAAGTCTCATCCCTGTAGGCCTAGTGGTAAGGTTATCCTCGCTTTCTGGTGCATAGCGGGTGGACTATCCCCTGGTGGTAATAATGGGCACATGTCTCGTCCCTTTAGGCCTAGTGGTAAGGTTATCCTCACTTTCTGGTGCATAGTGGGTGGACTACCTCCTGGGGTAATAATGGGCACATGACCCAGTTTATATTCTGTTGACCCACTGACAGTTGCAATATCAACCCCACCCAGACCAGACAAATTTTATTAAAAAAACATGAAGTGAATGTTGTTGGTTCCAAGATGTGCCGGAACAACAACCGCTACATCACACCTACTAATAGTCTGTATTCTGCCCTCGCTCGAAGGAGCTTCCCAATTATCACCAAGTGTTATCATTTTGACGTGCATACAGGTCACCTGTGAGCTGCTCAGAGCATTATTAGTTACAAACTGTCAATTTCCAAGGCACTTATTTATTCTCTTTGCCTTAATAACACTGCATGTCGTACCCTGTGGGTTCTATTAAAACTCCCTCTTGTGCTTTGTTGCAGAGTCAGTGCGAGCTGGGTGGTGCAGTGTACAACACACTGGTACGAGATGTAGAAGACAGGGAGCAGCATCTGTGTGATCAGAGAAGCACTCTGGAACAAAAGCAAGATCAACTTAACGTGAGGGCGAAAAATCCTAAATCGTGGGAATCAGTTCTTGGAGCAAGAGAAGAGCTAGTGTTTCAGCGCGAGAGAGCTCTTGCCAAGGGGGAAGATGAAGAAAATAGAATTCTTTTCGAGAGAGAGAGAGTGGTTCAAGAAAGGAACGTCTCGTACAGAAGAGAGAGGATTTGTCATCAGAACGCGATCAGGAGTGGAACAAGAGGGGTGAAGGCCCGCGATGGCGGGACGTACTTCAAGAGGAGCAGGTGCTTCCCTGGGCAACTGAAGAGGGGCACCTCTCTGTAGTAAAGTTCCTCTTGCAGAGATCTACCACCGAAGATGACAAGCGGATGGCCCTCAACGCCGCCGCTGAATGTGGACGCCTGGAAGTAGTGAAGTATGTGGTGGAGCAGGAGAACAGCCTGTCATTCGGAGAGTGCTGCATGGATGTCAACATGACCTACCATGTCCAAGGACTGCCGGCGGTGCACTTAGCTGCCAAAGGGGGACATATTGATGTAGTTCAGTACTTAGCCAACAAGAAAGCATCACTGGTCAGTCCCGGCTGGTCCTTGCTACATACTGCTGCACTGTGGGGACAGGTTGAAGCAGTCAGATACTTGACGAGAGACCATCACTTGGAGCCCCTTGCTACAGACTGCAGCGGGCTTACCTCCCTCCACCATGCTGCACGGTCTGGTCACCTTGAGGTGGTGCACTACCTGGTGACCTAGTGTTTTGTAGACCCTTGTGTTAGAAGCAGTAATAGGTACATTCCTCTATACCCCGGTCGTGTTAGACGCAGTAAACAGTACACTCCTCTACACCATGCTGCAAGGGATGGTGGCCTCGAGGTGGTGCGCTTCCTGGTGACGGAGTGTCGCGTGGACGCTTATGTTAGAGACAGTGATGATGACACACCCCTCCACCATGCTGCAAGGAATGGTCACCTCGAGGTGGTGCGCTTCCTGGTGACTGCGTGTCGCATGGACACTTGTGTTAGAGACAGTCATGATGACACCCCTCTCCACCATGCTGCAAGGAATGGTCACCTCGAGGTGGTGCGCTTCCTGGTGACTGCGTGTCGCATGGACACTTGTGTTAAAGACAGTCATGATGACACCCCTCTACACCATGCTGCAAGGGATGGTGGTCTCGAGGTGGTGCGCTACCTGGTGACCGAGTGTCAAGTAGGCACTTGTGTTAGAGACGAATATCAGTGCACCCCTCTCCACCATGATGCAAGGTATGGTGGCCTCGAGGTGGAGAGCTACCTTGTGACTGAGTGTCATGCTAATGTCAATGTGATAAACTGGAATGGTCTTACACCTAAGGATCTTAGTAGTGGAGCCTTGAGAGAGTTCTTGTCCAGTGTTTGATAGGAAAATATAAAATTGCAACACATGAATGAGCCTGGTCACTAAGTTAACTCCCAACTCACCTTCATGCTGATATCTAAATTCACACTGGAATAGTTTCTAATTCGTTGAAGATGTCGATGTTTTGTTTTCAGATTCCCCATTCGTATAATAGGCTAATACCCCGTTTAGACGGCACGGTTGAAAACCTGATAACCTCTGATCTGGATGATGACCAATAAAAATCGGCGCCATTTGTCACTAGTACGTGTTTGACATCTCATCTTGAAACGACAGGATAATCGAGTAAAACAGCTTGACATCGCTAAGTTCTGCCAACTTTTGAATTGCAAGTGTTATAGCAGAAAAGTACAGTAGTTTGTTTCCTCCAGTTTTGAAGTATTTCAGTTATTCATTTTACAGAATTCAACGTGCTAATGTATATTCTTAATTTATAGGAGACTAGCAGTAGTGTCCGGCTTCGCCCGGTGGATTTATTTGTTTTATGGATGATAATGAATACTACTACAGAACTGGCACATGATGCTTAAACTAACAGAAAAAATAAAATAACTTTTTGTAGTGGTGGTGGTAGAGGGAGTGATAAGTAGTACAGTATAATGGACGTAACATTAAGGTCATTTTCCCGTAATGAGGGAAACGGCTATTTACTAATTACAGTACTGACACATGTAATTTACAAAGGATTTGAAAAAATATGATTAGAAAGAGGAGTGAGTGAAATAAAAGACACTGCCTAGGGCCTATATCTCATTGGCTGTTAGAGAAGTAGAGACCAATACTGTCGTCTTTTGTCGCATAGCGCCGTAATCAGAGCACTTTGGAAAACTTCGGCTGAAGTAGCTTTAGTATCATTTATCGCCACATAGCTCTCAAGGATGAGGATCGGAATAAATGAAAGTAAATTTGAAAGCACCAACGCTTATTGCAGCTTGCAACTTCAATATACTGCACCAACACCATCGCAATTATACAGAGGCATAATATGTTCATGATGATAACTGTTTTAAGGGGCCTAAGAAATATTTTTGCTCTAATTACTCCCCATGACTGCAAATTATAAGCAGCGCAAGATGTATCCGTTCACATGGTTCACCAGCTTTCCGCTCTGGGAACAGCTGTACAGCGTTGCCGAAAAGATGCCCACACGCACCATGACGCGTCTCGCTCGGAAGTGATGGGCTTCATCTCAGCAACGCGTACAGCTTTTGCTGGAGCGGCTAGCTGTTGAACCATGTGTTATTTCCTCGTACAAATACAAACCGATATAAAATAAGTGAATTAATTTACGTATTTCACAGTCATAGAGCATAACTTTTTGATGTATAACGATTATAACGCAACCAAGAACTACATTTTCCAACCACCCCGAGCCGAGAAAAAGTTACCTTACAAAAATGATAACAACTTTGTTTCATGGCCACACACAATTTTTAAATTAATAAACCAGTTATACAACATTCCAATGTATATTGTGTTAAAATTTGGATTCGATCTGATGACGGGCTTTTGAGATGATAATTCTTAAATGTGACGCATGGTTGAAACACGCTTAAAAACGTGCACATTTTGTATTCCAACTGTGATAAAAAAAATATTAAAATATAAATTAAAAAATCCAAACCTACATGACCTAACGTAGAATAGAACGACGAAAATGTTGATGGTATTGGATTTTATGTAGGTCTATTGGTTACTTCACAAACAACCTTCAAACTCGAGTGCACATAATACTTTGGTCGACAGTAAGTGGGTGAAGGAGGTTAAATACCTTGACTTGACAATAGACAATACTCTTTCTTGGGCATCACATATAACGAATCTAAAAAATAAAATCTCAGCTTTAGTTGGAATCTTTGCTAAAATCAAGTGTTACGTAACAACACAGACACTACGTGTAATATACTTCGCAATGATTCAGTCTCGGCTCTCATGCCTATGTTTCATCTGGGGAAGAGCCTCACAAACTAATTTGAATAATCTTGAGGTTCTACAAAACAGGGCTCTAAGATCAATGTATGGATTCCATCGTTTATACCCTCGCTGTAGAATGTACACTGAAAGTAATATATTGCCGTTGAAACTGCTTGTATCTTTCAACTCTACTTTAATTATTTATAAAATATTGCATAGTCTTATGACCACAAACACTACATTCTCTTTCGTTAATGAAATCCACATGCACTGCACAAGACAAAAAAAATAAGTTACATGTAGTCAGCAATAGAACGACTAAATTTGGAGTCAATGCACTGCAGCACTCGCTCATCTCAGTGTACAACCTGGTACCACCTGATCTAGCAAGAATCTCTCAAACTGGGACATTTCGTGTAAAGTTGAAAAAGTACTATTTGCTGACTCTGAATGTATAATAATGTATGTATAATAATTTACTCTAAATGTACAATAACTTACTCTTGTGATACCACATTCTTCCAAATAATCTTTATCTTTTATGTTTATCAACACTAATTGACTCATAACTTCAAAGCATGCTCATTAGCTTATAGTCTTATTTCTCCAATTATATTATACTGCTTTTTCCTTGGTCATGTATTGTGTCAAAAGCGTCGCTTTGAATGCACTTCAATTGCTTATTTGTATACTGTACTCTAAATGTATTATAATTTATCATATGTATAGTTAGTCCGTCATCTATGTAATGAACTATGTACTGTTCCCCACGACAGAGCTCTGCTCTTGGGAATCTTTTTTCTAGACAAATAAATAAAAAATAAAATAAATATTTCCATTGATCTAGTTCTTTTTAAAGTAGGGAACTATGGGCTTGTAGATGTCTGTCTTCTCAGAATCAACTCTACTTAGCTGTTCAGCATCATCTACAAACCTAACATCCCTCTCTTCTGTTAGCTGCATGGATTTCCGCACGACGCTCGCCATCTCCTGCAGCAAGACGTTGAGCTAACTCGTGAACTAGAAAAACCATATTCTCCTCCGCCATTTGGTATTCACAGTTGTAGGTTTTTTTTTCTTCTTGGGGGCTTGTCACCTAAGGGTTTTACAGTAATTGCCACATTCAGTGCCTAACAGGATGGCTTGAGGT
This sequence comes from Meconema thalassinum, assembly GCA_946902985.2. NCBI lineage: Eukaryota > Metazoa > Arthropoda > Insecta > Orthoptera > Tettigoniidae > Meconema > Meconema thalassinum. Next base: position 65,541,179 of record OX336389.2, on the reverse strand, counting down.
ATGACAACACATTCAAAACCAAGAACGAATGTCAACGTCTCAACACACTCTTAGACAATTACCGCATATTTATGTTTAGTTGGGGGGCTTGTCACAGCCAAACCTTCTTTGCGAGTCTTTGCGATATTCAACCTTGTATACTTTTAGATATTATATAAATAGTTCTCGTTTTGGAGAGCTTAACGCTTTAGTATTTCACAGCACCGGTAACTGCGTTGTGGGCTTTGGTAGTGTTTCATAGAGCAATTTTGTCTTGAAAATTTGTTGTCTTGGAGCTGATGATGCTTGCCCAGTGATTGAAACATACCATCTGTGCAAATAACATTTAATCACTTGTGAACATTTTCCCCAATTTATTAGGGCTTATTCTCGTGTAGACAGACTGAAAGTTACCATTCAACTCTCATCTCGTGACGCTGGGGATAACACTCTAGGCTGTCACCCCTGAGGTCCGGGTTAGAGTCTAGGGGGCTGGAATGGGGTACACTCAGCCTCGTGGCACTGTGGCTAACATTCTAGGCTGTCACCCCCGAGGTCCGGGTTAGAGTCTGGGGGCTGGAATGGGGTACACTCAGCCTCGTGAGGCAGAAATAAGAAGAGGAGCGTTCGATTCCCACCTCAGCTATCCTGGAAGTGGTTTTCCTTAATTTCCTACTTCTGCTCAGGCAAATGCTGGGATTGTTCCTAACTTAAGGCCATGGCCACCTTCTTTGCAGTCCTAGTCTCAATTACAAATATACACACTTCTTCAGACAGAACAATAACACATGTTATCACTCAGACACACCCAAGTACACAGGGCTGCATGACCATGATGTGGCAATGCATTTAAATTTTTCAACAGCTTATTCGAAATAGGCTCAAACCTTTGTATTTTCTGTTCTATGCTGACTCAAGGAATTCTCTGAACTATCATGCAGCAGAAAGCTCACGACTTCACCGTATTTGTAATGCAACATCGCTGTTATATATCACATTGACATCTTTTGAGTTTGTTTTTCAAATTTTATGGATCAGATTCTATGTAAGGAACGTAAATATATGTTTTAATGATGGAAGTTTTTTCGTAAAATATGTTGATAGTTTCACACTTGATCTTACGACTTGTGTTCACCTTTATTATTACTCAGAAAATCCTGGATCCTGTACTTTGAAATAATCTGATGATACTGATTTAAATTTCCAACCTCTTAATGAGCAAATATATTGGGTAAACACGTTTCCTCCATTTTGGATCTGGTTATTGCATTCCCAACATCTTGTGACTGTGCTAGAGCTCGAGCCAGCCGGGATGGCGGTGCGCAGAACACAACGCTACCATTACGTCATGCCTCACTTCCATAGCACCAATCACAGTCAGTCTGTCTTGAGAATCTGAGCTAGTGTGTTGTCAGAAAAGCCAAGTGGAAAGCAGCGTGAAAGAGACGGGCTCGATGAGCTAAGGGACGGTGTTGCCATACCGCAGGAACTCATGGCAGCAGCCTGCGGTGTGGGGCTCGGCATGGTGGACCTGTTGCAACAGTGGACATGTATCTCTTTCTCTCTCTGCGCAAACCCCAGAGAGCCGGCCGCCCTCCGAGCTGACGCGAACTCTAATAAATGTTGATTGATTCATCCGTTTCCACACAACATTTTCAAATACTTTCTAAATATCTGATTTTTCTTCACGGGAGCATTGGTGTAAATGGGCGTAGGGAAGCAGTACGGGTTCTGCCTCACTTGGCGTGGCTGTGCCCAAAAAACACAACATAAACAAATATGGCGGCCAAGCGAATGTTAAATAATTAATAGCTCGCGAACCCATGGTCGGATATTAACAAATGAGGTGTCGTAGGACTTAGGCTAACGCCCTCTTTCCTATGGACCACTTGTTATATTTTTCAGAAAACTTTTGAAAATTTTTGTTTTTGCAAGTAGGCGATATTTTGAAAAACAAACATGATAGAACGTTGTGCAATGGCTTAAACAAATGGCCTCTAGATACTTTATCGTTAGAATAAAAGTTTTTTTTTGAAAAAAGTTCAATATTGGTATTTTTATAGTTTGGAAACTAAGAGTTCCACAAAAATGTTTGTTTGACATAAATCCATGGTCCTTACCCCCCCCCCACCGACAAAATAAATTTCAAGTCTCTAGGACTAAAATTTAGTAGGGGGGTAGTGGGGGTTCTGGACCAATCTGAAACATGTATGTCCTTACTACTAAGCCTCAGCCATGTAATATTTGTCGATATCTCGTGAACCCATGGATCGATTTTGACAAACGAGGTGTCGTAGGACTTGGGCTGACACCCTCTTTCCAATGAACGACATATTTCCACCCTAAATAGAACCTACCCCTACTAGGGGGTGACATTATTTTTTAGGTAAATGTCGCTTTCCAAGTGCAACATGCATGCGGTCTGATACCAGTATGATATTAAACGTTGTTCCACATAAACGACGTGCCAACGAGTCGACGCTACTATAGTTAAACATTTTTGTTTTTTTGTTTTTACGCATGCGGACTAGTTTTTTTTGTAAGAGGGCGGGCTTTTTGAATAATGATTTATAGATAAGGAGTAATTGGAGTCCTAAGCCACTTGGCGTGGCTGTGCCCAAAACGAACATGGCTGCCAAGCGAATGTTTAATTATTAATAGCTCTCGAACCCATGATCGATTTTTGACAAATGAGATGTTGTAGGACTCTGGCTGACATCCTCTTGCCTATGGACCACACGTTATATTTTTCCAAAAAAATAACCAAAATATCCAAAACTAATAGGTCATCGGCTTTTTAATATCTCGTGAACCAATAAGGCTAGGGACTTGTATGAGGGGTCGTTGAACTCGGGCTGACACCCCCCTTTCCAATGGATAACCTATGCCCACCCCAAAATAAAACCTACCCCTACTAGGGGTTAAATTATAATTTTTTCTAATATCTCGCTTTCCAAGTGCGACATGTTAGAGTGTGAATGCTAGTATGAAATTAAACGTTGTTCCATATAAACGACATGCCAACGAGTCGATGCCATAATGAATTAGCTTTTTTTTATGCATGTGCACTCGGTGATTTTGTAAGAGGGCGGCCTTTTTGAAAAAAGATTTATAAGAAGGGGTTTTAGTGGTGAGGAGAGAGCTAGATAGTTGCCTACTTTCCTACGAAGTTTGCCGATATCTCACGAACGCATGGTCGGATTTGAACGTGTGACGTGTTAAATCGCTTGTCTTGAAGCCCTTTTGATGCTGTTAATAGGTTAAAGTTTTGAGAATGAGGGAAACAGACTTTTTTGAGGTAAAACCATGATTTTAGACTTTTTGTTATATTTCACAAACCAATAAGGCTAGAGATCTGTACGAGGAGTGGGTAGGTTTTAGCTTAGGATTAACTCTACCCGAGGGAAGTTGATAAAAAGAAAAGAGGAAGCAGGTTTCAGCAGGAAGAAAAAGTAAGGATGGATAGGACGGGAGTTCAATACAAAACATAAACCTAAACCTGGAGTAAGTAATCAGCCACAGGTTCCACCGTACAATAACTGTTAAATACCTAAAGTGGGTAGGGACCTGGACACAGCTAACGGGAAATGCAGCTGGAGCTTGGGCTATTTGCAAGCAAGCGGTAAACGCACCTTCCCTTCCAAGCCAGTATTTGAATACTATGGGGATGGGTGGTAGGCTGGCAAGACAAAGAATGATAAGGAATAAAGATTTACTGGTTTTCCCTTCAAGGGAGTTAGATTTAACCAAATGGTTTGAAATGCTAAAACAATTTGAATTCGCCGTGATATTTTTTTGTTCGGTGAACTGTCGGATCTCCAGAGAATGATCGAGCGCTCCCAGAAAGGGAAGCAATGAAGCGGTTTTTATACTTTTGTAAATAATTTTACTAATTTCTTTGAAAATTTTGGTAAGAATACCAATTGTTGCACTTAAGAAAAGCTAAGCTTTTACCCAGCAGAGTGCCGACTAAAAATTTAGACCAGAGGAAAAACTTAGATTTTGGAAACAAACCATAAGTTAGAGAAAAAATCTCAACAAGCAGGAAGCTTGCAGAGCTAGCTATGCTTGCCTTAAGGGCACGTTAGAATTAGCTATGACAGCTAAGAGAAACTTTGAAAATGTTTTACTGGAAGTTTTTGTTCAAATGCCACAAGTAGTAAAAACTTTTGAGTAATTATTCTTTTTCTTAGAGAGAGCTTAAGCCTATAGGAAGAATCAGGGAAGACAAGGTCCTGCCTAATCGTTACTCTACTTAGGGCCGGTTTTACAATGTCCAGATATCCCTCAGTTTCAGATAAATCACGATATCAGTCAATAAGTGCGTTCTACAATATTCAGATATGTTACTGATATAGGTATCCTAGAGAGGGCCGGTTTTACAATGTCCAGATATCCCTCAGTTTCAGATAAATCACACTATCAGTCACTAAGTGCATTCTACAATATTCAGATATGTTACTGATACAGCTATCCTAGAGATACATCCCAGATAAACTAACCCGCTCCATGAGAGGCTGATAAGTCTGTATCTGGTAGATTAAAATGGCGAATCATACAATGATGAAAACACCAATATCCGTAAATACGTTATTTTACGTTTTTGGAAAGTAATTTCGTGCCCGTTCAACACAGGACTTCAGTTTTATGTTATTTGTGCTAGTCTGAAAGTGCCATTTTGTTCTTGGATAAGATTAATTCCATTGCTACCGACATAACCACTGCATATAAAAAACGAGACCGAAGTAAAGCCTACAGTATATTTGATATCTTACATCAATGCCTAATTTTGTAATGCACCCCTTACTCTGTAAGTCGGGACGATATTCCGCTGAAACTATGTACCGGTACCGAAGGCTGCGAATATGTAACTTACCGTATCAATCCAGACCTTGCTCTCGAAAATATTACGATACGTAGGTTATGTTTCTTGTATTTCTGACATGACATGTATTGTGTTAAGTGGTAGGCTAGTAAGATACGATAGAGAATACAAGCTAGGCTATTCGTTACATTTTAATGTACGGCATATATCAAGCTGTTATAGGCCTACCGTATTCCAGAGATTCGGACTAGCGAACGCATTTTATTTCGGTCATTCGAATTTAAGAAACTAGCTTAGGCCTAAGTCTGAGTACGGTATGCCAAATGTTTCATTCGAAAAATCATGATGGCTTAAATGTTTCGTGTTAATAAGAATATATATCTCCATCCAGACTTTCCCATTTTCATTTCCAGGAAAACGCCGGGATAGGCCACGGCCGTTTCCTTCCAAATCCTTACCCAGTGTCAATCATATAATATCGCATTAACTCCTCACATGAGGATGGCGTCAGGAAGGGCATCCAGCCGTAATAACTATTGTCACATTGAAACTCATCCCCGCCCCTGAAGAAATGGGAAAACAGGGTGCCAAGGTGGCAACATATTGAGGAGGGGGGGATGACTCTGATGTTGATAATCACCACCACCTGGTGGCAAGATACTTAAGGGGGATTACTCTGGTGTTGAGAACTATCACCACCATCATGTGGCAAGATACTGAAGGGTGGAGGACTCTGATGTTGAGAACAGTCAGCGCTACCAGGTGGCGTGTTACTGAAGGGCGGACGTCTCTGAAGATGAGACAAAGTTATTAAAGGGGGGATGGCTGTGGAGTTGAGACAATGACCACCGTTAGGTGGCAAGTTATTCAAGGGGGGATGGCTCTGACGTTGAGAACAATAACCACCACCAGAGTTAACGAAGGGGGAATGACTCCGATGTTGAGAACAATCACCACCACCAGATGGCAAGACAATTAATACATTTCTTCAAATTAAGCATTAAGACTACACTTGTCCTCATTCCATTATATAAATAACCATGCTTTTAAATTTTCTGGTCAGTTACAGTAATCAATCATATGAACTGAAAAGCTCCAGAGTATTAAAATAAGTACCGGTAGGCTACCATGTGGAACCATTATCTATCAAGTCTAACAGAATTTCCTGAGCCTCTTTAACTATTAGCCTTGCAGTAAACCTCTTTCAAGTCATCCGCACATGACCACATAATCTGTTAGCATTGTTTCATCATCTACCTCGTTTGTTCCTAGGAACTCATCTTGCTGGTAATCCCCTGGTACTTTATTTACTGGTATCTCATCTTTTACTGTAGTTTCCTGTATCACGATTTTGAGCTTTCTTGGGATTTATTCATTGCCGTAACCTAGCTGTGCTACAGGCTACAGGTTTTAGTTAATATAATTTTCTTTTTCAATCAATTTAGATGCCAAAATTATTTTGAAATACTGCAAGAATATAAATCAGATTGCCCCTACCTCTCAACTAGAGGTATTTTTCTGAGTCATTACCCCTCTCCCCTCTAATAGGGGCTGATGACCTCAATGTTCCACCCTTTAAAACTATCACCAGCATCTAGAAAAAAATATTTCTGGAACACTCATCTAAAGTGAAGGAAATCCAGATATGAGATTGTAATATCCTTGTTGTTGGCCTACCTCGCTCATTTATCCCTCTCAATATAAGTACGGTACGGTACCTAATGACAAGGGACAACATAAACTGTTGATGAAGTAATTGATTTTCTTTACTTGGCAGTATGTTGTCTTCATCTTATCCATAGGCAACTGGTCTCACCCTTATACTGCTCATCGAACTGAGCTGCAAAATGTAAGGCCACAGGTTTTTGGGTGAAAATAGTTGTCTGAAAATTGGTCCAGTTCCATAGGAAAAAAAATAAGGAGAATGGATTTTTTAAAATTATTACTGCACAAGTGCAGGAAGAGACATACCTTTGTGGATATAAGTCCATCATTTCTCAACATATACCTGGTCGAGTGATGGTTGGTGTATGAATAGCCAAATCAAATGTTAAGAGATGTCATATCTGCCCTGTAGGCCAGACAAATGAAATTAAAATAGAGTAGGCCAAATTGCAATAGATTTTTTTTATATACTGTATTTTGAACAAAAAATGGTGTGCAAGCATATCAGGTCTTGTGTGGTCAGCAGCAAATACTACTGTATATGTGATAGAATACACAGATTTTAAAGGAAAGTAGGCCTATGCTACATCACTGGACTGTAGTGATGTGTTAATAGTCAGTCTTGAGATAAGGGAAGGAAATAATGTGCAGTGTTAAACAGTGCAGTACGCTCTCGTGTGTCCTAAGAGGTCGTCATCGCTTACAGAATTTTGTAAATAATAAATGTAATGCACATTGTGCACACTTATCCTTAATAATTAAACAGTGCAGTTCCTTTTCTCTGGTGGTGCAAGACGAGAAATGTATGTGTCTTGAATTCCAGTACATAATCATTATAAAAAAATACCAGCTGCTTAATGCACTGGTACTGAAGTACCGTAAATTGGTTAGTGGGCTCGCCCATTACATACTGTAGGTAACATTCATGACTCACTGCAGTTACTTCCTCAAAGTTATCGATGCTTACTAACAAAGCCCTTTATAGGCTACTAAGCTTGTGGGGTTGTAACGTTGGGATGGTACCTATCTTAAGGACTCCTTCCCAATCCTACTGCAGTGAAGCTTGGTTAGTGGGCTCGCCCATTACATACTGTAGGTAACATTCATGACACACTGCAGGTACTTCCTTAAAGTTATCAATGCTTACTAACAAAGCCCCTTTTTAGGCTACCGGTACTAAGGTTGTGGGGTTGTAACGCTAGGATGGTTCCTATCATGACTCCTTCCCAATCCTAGCCTATCCTACTGCAGTGAAGCTTGGTTAGTGTGCTCGCCCATTACATACTGTAGGTAACATTCATGACTCACTGCAGGTACTTCCTTAAAGTTATCGATGCTTACTAACAAAGCCCTTTATAGGCTACTAAGCTTGTGGGGTTGTACCGTTGGGATGGTAGTTATCTTAATGACCTTCCCAATCCTAGCCTATCCTACTGCAGTGAAGCTTGGTTAGTGGGCTCGGCCAATACATACTGTAGGTAACATTCATGACTCACTGCAGGTACTTCATTAAAGTCATCGATGCTTACTAACAAAGCCCTTTATAGGCTACTAAGCTTGTAATGTTGGGATGGTATCTATCCTAATGACACCTTCTTAATCCTAGCCACAGTTAAAAAAAATATGCATTAGGCTACTGCCGACACCCCAGTATTAAAATAGGGTACTGTTAAAATAGTCATGAATATGTAGCAAAGACATGAATGTGACTTCAAAATAAAATAAGCCTTATGTCCATAATTCCAAATGCATTTCATTTTAATAGGAACAACATATCAAGACATTAGTCTGCTCTTGTTTGAGTATATACACCCAGCCATATCTGACCTAACCTGTCCTCCGAGAGAAATTCATCACTCGTTTGATAATAGGAAGTAATGGGTGGAAATTATGGTGCTGCATTAATTGGTGATCGTACAAAAGACATGCAAACAGTAGTTCTTACAGAATCGAATGTAGATTAGATATTTGGAATGATCACCAAAAACAGTTGGTTTCTTTCAAACATAGAAATACATTCATGTGTAAGGCCAAATTAATTCAGTCCAAGTTCAAAGCCGGAGGAAGATGGAATTAATGCTCACCCAGCCTAGGATTGTCAAAAGGAGCTGTGTGGACTAAATATACAATTTTTAAAGCACTTAGGGTTGTTTCAAGACTCAAGGTACCAAGCCTAGGTCTAGACTGCTGGTGTAAGTATGACTTTTGTTCTCTCTATGTGTCTACTACTTGAGCTTCTAGTGGCAATTCAAGAATAATTTATGGTATGGTATCGTACCGGTAGGGTATAGTCAAGCATACCAATGAAGTGCAACATCAGGATTCTTAAGACACCAATGGTACTGGAGAACTAATTTTCCCCTAAGGCCAGATAACCTAGGAAGTTCCAACCACCAAAACCACAATTGTCATCATCTGAAATCTTGAACTAAATCACAATTGACGAATCCTTCTTAAATAAATGGTTTATTTATTTCAATCATATCACATGGGACTATTGGAATAGTTAGATGCATCTGGATTCCTTCCATGAATCAGCATTTTGTGTTCACTTTAAAACTTCGCTATTATAGACCCTAATTAAGGTCTTAAATGTTCCGTTTATTTTATTTCATTCTTCAAGAATCAATACTGTTATGAAATATTTTCATTTTCACAAACCAACAGCTAGAAAATATATTACTGCACAGTACTACTGAAACTTTACCAACATTCAACTGATATTTTTTTTATCACAAGTCTATAGACCGCACCTAAAATTTTGGTAACCTACACAAATTTACAGCAATGAATGTACAGTTATTTCAAACAAAATGTTTGAGTTCCAATTAAGTTATCTTGGTCATTACAACTATCGTACCATATTCGTAAATACCAAAACGTGCTTTTGTTTACATACAAATTGTCAAGTATGCCTCATCGTCTTCAACTTTTTCATTGCCAACCTCTGCTGCGACACTTAAAAGTGTCAGATTAGTTTCCGATAGATATCTGAGAAAAAAAATAGTTTTGTAGAATGTTTCAGCAACTTATCAGCCAGTTGACTGAGGGAATAAAATATCTGTCAGATAGCCATCTGCCACATTATCTGGACATTGCAAAACCAGCCCAGATACATCCCAGATAAACTAACCCGCTCCATAAGAGGCTGATAAGTCTGTATCTGGTAGATTAAAATGGCGAATCGTACAATGATGAAAACACCAATATCCGTAAATACGTTATTTCAGGTTTTTGGAAAGTAATTTCGTGCCCGTTCAACACAGGACTTCAGTTTTATGTTATTTGTGCTAGTCTGAAAGTGCCATTTTGTGCTTGGATAAGATTAATTCCATTGCTACCGACATAACCACTGCATATTAACAACGAGAACGAAGTAAAGCCTACAGTATTTTTGATATCTTACATCAATGCCTAATTTTCTAATGCACCCCTTACTCTGTAAGTCGGGACGATATTCCGCTGAAGCTATGTACCGGTACCGAAGGCTGCGAATATGTAACTTACCGTATCAATCCAGACCTTGCTCTCGGAAATATTACGATACGTAGGTTATGTTTCTTGTATTTCTGACATGGTATGTATTGTGTTGCGTGGTAGGATAGTAAGATACGGTAGAGAATACAAGCTGGGCTATTCGTTACATTTTAATGTACGGCATATATCAAGCTGTTATAGGCCTACCGTATTTCAGAGATTCGGACTAGCGAACGCATTTTATTTCGGTCATTCGAATTTAAGAAACTAGCTTAGGCCTAAGTCTGAGTACGGTATGCCAAATGTTTCATTCGAAAAATCATGATGGCTTAAATTTTACATGTTAATAAGAATATATATCTCCATCCGCAGTTTCCCATTTTCATTTCCAGGAAAACGCCGGGATAGGCCACGGCCGTTTCCTTCCAAATCACCCAGTGTCATTCATGTAATATCGCATTAACTCCTCAAATGAGGATGGCGTCAGGAAGGGCATCCAGCCGTAATAACTATTGGCACATTGAAACTCATGTAAATGTGGATTTCTTAAAATTTGATAGAAATTGTGAATTATTAACACTGTTACTAATTTCCTATGGACTGAAACCTACAGTAAATACCCCAACAAGAATAACAAAATTTAGTAAAACCACTCTTGATCAAATTTTTATAAATACAGATAAATATCACCATTCAATAGAAGTCTATTGTCCAGGTCTTAGTGACCACCATGGAAAATTACCGAGTTTTGAAGTACGGTATCCGAAACAATCGATAATAATGATTATGGAGTAAAATCAAAGTGCAGGTCATTCACTGAATCAAATGTTACGTATTTCAATGACTTATTAAACAAGGAAACATGGTCAGAAATTTATGAACTAGAAAATGTAAATGATAAATTTAATGCATTTAGCAGTACCCTAAAGCCCTATTTTGAAATAGCATTCCCCTTGAAACGAAGAACTGTTCAAAATAACAAAACTAGCAATTGGATAACAACAGGGATTATAAATTCATGTCAAAGAAAGAAATTTCTACACAAATTATATAAACAATACCACACAACACCTGAATTCAATTTATACTACAAAAAATACACTAGCATATTAAATAAGGTAATAAGACTAGCAAAGAAAATGCATAATGATAATTTTATTTCCCAATCATCTAATAAAAACAGGGCTATGTGGTCCGTGATAAAGAAAGAAACTGGAAAATCTGCTAAAATACAAAGGAACATTACACTGACCAGAAATAATAAAGTGATTAATAATCCAGAGGAAATAGCAAACAATTTTAATGACTATTTTCTGGAAATTCCATAAAAATTATTAAATAAATCACAGGTAAATACACTAAATTCTAATAATAAAATAAATATATGCTGTGATTCTTTATTTATAAATCATGTCACAAGTGAAGAGGTGAGAATAGTTATAAAATAGCTAAAAAATAAATTCTGTGCTGGCATTGATGGCATCCCTGAAGCAATTCTAAAGAAATGTGCAGAAAATATAATAAATCCACTTATACACTTAATAAACAGTTCAATTCTCTCAGGAACTTACCCGGATATTTTGAAGTTAACAAAAGTAATTCCAGTGCACAAAAACGGTTCAAAAGATGAATTAGATAACTATCGTCCTATTACCTTACCAACTGGTATTGCAAAAATGTGGAAAAAGTTATGTATAAGAGACTGATAAGTTTCATAGACAGAAATAAAATATTATCAAACTCACAACATGGATTCAGAACGGAAAAATCTACACAGACAGCAATTTACGAATGTAGTAATTGTATACTGAAATTAATTGACAATAAGGAACTTGTAACTGGCCTATTCTTGGATTTATCGAAAGCATTTAATGTTGTTGACCATAAAATCCTCCTTACCAAACTAAATCAATATGGTATTAGAGGTCTAGCTAATAAATGGATAGTGTCTTACTTAACAAGGCGTAAACAAATAGTAAGCTTGAGACACAAGGATGATGGAACCAAATTACTTAATGAAACATTGTCCAATGAGGGAATTATTGAATTTGGAGTACCCCAGGGATCGGTTTTGGGCCCACTACTCTTTCTTCTATATATCAATGATATAACACAGAACGTTCATTCACGTAAGTAAATTGTGTTTGCGGACGATACAACACTCGTAATAAAAGATGAAACTAAACAGGTCATTCAGCAGTCTGCTGATTCCGTTACAGGAGAGTTAACCAAATGGTCACAAGATAATCGCCTCATAATAAACTATAAAAAAACAGTATGTCTAAATTTCCACACTATACAGAATAGGAATCCTGCGAAACCCAATATAACATTAAATGGTCATCAAATAGAAAATACCAGAAACAAAGTTTTTAGGACTATGGATACAACAAGACTTGAAATGGAATAAGCATATACAATATCTGAATACTAAACTGAACTCGATGTGCTTTGCGTTACGTATTTTGAAAACCTGCACTAGCATGCACACATTAAGAAATACTTATTTTGCTTATTTCCATTCATACTTAAGATATGGGATCATATTTTGGGGTATGTCGCCAGATGTACTAAGCACGTTTAGGATACTAAAGAGGGCGATTATAATTATGGCAAATGTAAACTCTAGAGAATCATGTAGACCTCTGTTTAAAGATTTAAACATTCTCCCACTGCCCTGCAAATATATCTTTGAAAGTATTATGTTTTTAAAAAGAATTTAATGAATAAAGATGTTTTTCTTAAGACAAACAATGATGTTCATAGGCATAACACAAGACAAAATCAAAACATTCATATTTCACACACACACACACAAGCATATATCAAAAAGGAACTTTTCACACTGGAGTTAAATTATACAATAAACTACCCCAGTATATAAAACTGGCCCCAAAAATAAAAACCTTTGATAGAATGTTGAAAGCTTATCTGCAGTGCCATTGTTTTTACTCAGTAGTTGAATATCTTAGCGTATAGGAGCGATGAAATCTATAATTATATTTACTTTTTTAATTTAATTGCAATACCTAGCTGTATGTTGTTGTATTTATAGAATCAAGTTTTCATATTATGATAATAGAGTGAGGTGTAAATATTTGTGCAATAAGATTGTATCTATTAAGATTTGTTATTATAATAAGTTAAATAGTTATAATATTAGTAATATATACCTGCTAGTTCTTTTATTTTATAGATGTAAATTCTGACGTGTCCTATATGAAAAATGTATTGAATGCATGTATTTGATCAAATGGAATTAATAAAAATCTATCTATCTATCTATCTATCCCCGACCCTGAAGGAATGGGAAAACAGGGTGCCAAAGTGGCAACATATTGAGGAGGGGGGGATGACTCTGATGTTGATAATCACCACCACCCGTTGGCAAGATACTTAAGGGGGATTACTCTGATGTTGAGAACTATCACTACCATCAGGTGGCAAGATACTGAAGGGTGGAGGACTCTGATGTTGAGAACAGTCAGCGCTACCAGGTGGCGGGTTACTGAAGGGCGGACGTCTCTGAAGATGAGACAAAGTTATTAAAGGGAGGATGGCTGTGGAGTTGAGACAACGACCACCGTTAGGTGGCAAGTTATTCAAGGGGGGATGGCTCTGATGTTGAGAACAATCACCACCACCAGAGTTATCGAAGGGGGAATGACTCCGATGTTGAGAACAATCACCACCACCAGATGGCAAGATAATTAATACATTTCTTCAAATTGAGCATTAAGACTACACATGTCCTCATTCCATTATATAAATAACCATGCTTTTAAATTTTCTGGTCAGTTACAGTAATCAATTATATGAACTGACAAGCTCCAGAGTATTAAAATAAGTACCGGTAGGCTACCATGTGGAACCATTATCCATCAAGTCTAACAGAATTCCCTGAGCCTCTTTAACTATTAGCCTTGCAGTAAAATTCTTTCAAGTCATCCACACATGACCACATAATCTGTTGGCATTGTTTCATCATCTATCTCATTTGTTTCTAGGAACTCATCTTGCTGGTACTTCCCTGGTACTTTATTTACTGGTATCTCATCTTTTACTGTAGTTTCCTGTATCACGATTTTGAGCTTTCTTGGGATTTATTCATTACCGTAACCTAGCTGTGCTATAGGCTACAGGTTTTAGTTAATATAATTTTCTTTTTCAATCAATTTAGATGCCAAAATTATTTTGAAATACTGCAAGAATATAAATCAGATTGCCCCTACCTCTCAACTAGAGTTATATTTCTGAGTCATTTCCCCTCTCCCCTCTAATAGGGGCTGATGACCTCAATGTTCCACCCTTTAAAACCATCACCAGCATCTAGAAAAAAATATTTCTGGAACACTCATCTAAAGTGAAGGAAATCCTGATATGAGATTGTATTATCCTTGTTGTAGGCCTACCTCGCTCATTTATCCCTCTCAATATAAGTACGGTACGGTACCTAATGACAAGGGACAACATAAACTGTTGATGAAGTAATTGATTTTCTTTACTTGGCAGTATGTTGTCTTCATCTTATCCATAGGCAACTGGTCTCACCATAGGCCTATCCCTTATACTGCTCATCTAACTGAGCTGCTAAAAGTAAGGCCACAGGTTTTTGGGTGAAAATAGTTGTCTGAAAATTGGTCCAGTTCCACAGGAAAAAAATAAGGAGAATGGATTTTTTCTTAAATTATTACTGCACAAGTGCAGGAAGAGACATACCTTTGAGGATATAAATCCTTCATTTCTCAACATATACCTGGTCGAGTGATGGTTGGTGTATGAACAGCCAAATCAAATGTTAAGAGATGTAATATCTGACCTGTAGGCCAGTTTCCAGACTGAAGACAAATGAAATTAAAATAGAGTAGGCCAAATTGCAATAGATTTAGTTTTATATACTGTATTTTGAACAAAAAATGGTGTGCAAACATATTAGGTCTTGTGTGGTCAGCAGCAAATACTACTGTATATGTGATAGAATACACAGATTTTAAAGGAAAGTAGGCCTATGCTACATCACTGGACTGTAGTGATGTGTTAATAGTCAGTCTTGAGATAAGGGAAGGAAATAATGTGCAGTGTTATACAGTGCAATACGCTCTCGTGTGTCCTAAGAGGTTGTCATCGCTTACAGAATTTTGTAAATAATTAATGTAATGCACATTGTGCACACTTATCCTTAATAATTAAACAGTGCAGTTCCTTTTCTCTGGTGGTCCAAGACGAGAAATGTATGTGTCTTGAATTCCAGTACATAATCATTATAAAAAAATACCAGCTGCTTAATGCACTGGTACTGAAGTACCGTAAATTGGTTAGTGGGCTCGCCCATTACATACTGTAGGTAACATTCATGACTCACTGCAGTTACTTCCTCAAAGTTATCGATGCTTACTAACAAAGCCCTTTATAGGCTACTAAGCTCGTGGGGTTGTAACGTTGGGACGGTACCTATCTTAATGACTCCTTCCCAATCCTACTGCAGTGAAGCTTGGTTAGTGGGCTCGCCCATTACATACTGTAGGTAACATTCATGACACACTGCAGGTACTTCCTTAAAGTTATCAATGCTTACTAACAAAGCCCCTTTTTAGGCTACCGGTACTAAGGTTGTGGGGTTGTAACGCTAGGATAGTTCCTATCTTAACGACTCCTTCCCAATCCTAGCCTATCCTACTGCAGTGACGCTTGGTTAGTGGGCTCGCCCATTACATACTGTAGGTAACATTCATGACTCACTGCAGGTACTTCCTTAAAGTTATCGATGCTTACTAACAAAGCCCTTTATAGGCTACTAAGCTTGTGGGGTTGTAACGTTGGGATGGTACCTATCTTAATGACTCCTTCCCAATCCTAGCCTATCCTACTGCAGTGAAGCTTGGTTAGTGGGCTCGGCCAATACATACTGTAGGTGACATTCATGACTCACTGCAGGTACTTCTTTAAAGTCATCGATGCTTACTAACAAAGCCCTTTATAGGCTACTAAGCTTGTAATGTTGGGATGGTACCTATCCTAAAGACACCTTCTTAATCCTAGCCACAGTTTAAAAAAATATGCATTAGGCTACTGCCGACACCCCAGTATTAAAATAGGGTACTGTTATAATAGTCATGAATATGTAGCAAACACATGAATGTGACTTCAAAATAAAATAAGGCTTATGTCCATAATTCCAAATGCATTTCATTTTAATAGGAACAACATATCAAGACATTAGTCTGCTCTTGTTTGAGTATATACAGCCAGCCATATCTGACCTAACCTGTCCTCCATGAGATATTCATCACTCGTTTGATAATAGGAAATAATGGGTGGAAATTATGATGCTGGATTAATTGAAGAACGTACAAAAGACAAGCAAACAGTAGTTCTTACAGAATCGAATGTAGATTAGATATTTTGAATGATCACCAAAAACAGTTGGTTTCTTTCAAACATAGAAATACATTCATGTGTAAGGCCAAATTAATTCAGTCCAAGTTCAAAGCCGGAGGAAGATGGAATTAATGCTCACCCAGCCTAGGATTGTCAAAAGGAGCTGTGTGGACTAAACATCCAATTTTTTAAAGCACTTAGGGTTGTTTAAAGACTCAAGGTACCAAGCGTAGGTCTACACTGTTGGTGTAAGTATGACTTTTGTTCTCTCTATGTGTCTACTACTTGAGCTTCTAGTGGCAATTCAAGAATAATTTATGGTATGGTATCGTACCGGTAGGGTATAGTCAAGCATACCAATGAAGTGCAACATCAGGATTCTTAAGACACCAACGGTACAGGACAACTAATTTTCCCCTAAGGCCAGATAACCTCGGAAGTTCCAACCACCAAAACCACAATTGTCATCATCTGAAATCTTGAACTAAATCACAACTGACAAATCCTTCTTAAATAAATGGTTTATTTATTTCAATCATATCACATGGGACTATTGGAATCAACGAGCTTTAAAGATACTATAGAGAGGCTAAGGCACCGTTCACAGCGCTCTTAGCGGAAGATATTGGTAAGAACGTCCGCCATGTTTTCCGGAGTCATCGAGTCAAAACATTCAGTCAGCTGATTGCGAGGGAAGAGTTCAGAGAATTGTGATTTCTATTGACGTTTGTGTTACTAGGTTGAAATCTACCGCATATTAATTTCCGCAGCGATGCCTGCTGTATGTTCAGCGCACGGCTGTACTAATCGAAGCAATAAAACAACGGATATATCCTATTTTACGTAAGTATAGCCTAATTGTGCTACTGATATACTTCACTGCACGGATACAGTAAGGATGTTACTATCAATTTTCCAGAACATCTGGTCTCCATTGCTTTCTATTAATGTCTGATACAGGCATATACGGTATACGATATATATTTGTACTGGTGCCGTAACAGAAGGAATTGTTTCTGTTCCAGATTCCCGTTGAAAAATACGGATTTGACAAAAAGATGGGTAACTGCTATGAGGAGGGATAATTGGTATCCAACTCAGGCAAGTCGTATATGTTCTACCCACTTCCTTGAAAAGTACATTTATAAAGTAAACACGCAGAGGCGTCTGTTGGCTAGTGCCGTACCAAGTATATTCTCCTTCCCAGTACACGTGCAAGGAAACACGTTGAGAGTCATCCACAACGAAAACGCTCATTTGATGAAACTTGTAACGCTGGAAATATAGAGGTTGTATCAAATAAATGTAAGTAGACAACGTGGCACGGGTACTAGTCAACATTTTGTATACGAATAATTTTATTTAGGCTAACTTACATATCGGATATTTATTTATATTTTACAGATGCTGCTGAGGTTGTTGGCCATGAACATAGTTATAGCCTTCCAAGCCCTCAAAAAATGAAGAAGTTGCAGGACACCACCACAGAGAGGATTAAAGCACTGAGGAAGAAATTGAAAATTACTTCACAGAGAGCAAGAAGACAGAAGCTGAAAGTGAACAATCAGCAACAAATAATTTCAGGGCTTACGAAAAGACTTTGTTCGTCTGGCAACAATCTTCTTCAGGGCTGTTTTCAGGGTGTGGTTAAAGAGCTCATAGATCTTAATGGAAAAGTGAAAGTTCATGAATATAGTGACACAGTTAAGAAGTTTGCTTTGACAGTTCACTTCTATTCAGCTCAGGCATACAGATATTTGCTGAAGTTCTTTAAATTGCCACATCCAAGGACTCTTCGTCACTGGGCCACCTCAATAGATGGAAGTCCAGGTTTTACAGAAGAAAGTTTTGTAAATATTGGTGAAGATGTCAAAAATAGTTCTAGCCCAATTCTAGGGGCTCTCATGTTCGATGAGATGGCCATTAAGAAAGACATCATTTGGGATGGGAAACAGATCTGTGGTTATGTTGATTTAGGGCAAGGGGATCTAAATAATGAAGACTGTGATGTTGCTAAGGAGGCACTTGTGTTCATGGTGACAGCCCTGAATAGGAACTGGAAAATACCGGTGGGCTACTGTTTAATAAATGGCCTGTCATCAGAAGTAAAATATAATTTGGTGAACCAATATTTGAGAAAGTTACATGAGACTGGTATTAAGATTATTGCTACTATCTGTGATGGAACTGCTACAAACAGGACTGTTTTGCAAAAGTTAGGTGTGAAATTTGCTGTGCAGAACCCTCAGAGTTGGTTTCCCCATCCTGCAGATCCTCAACTTAAAGTATATTCTTTACTGGATGCTGTGCACCTAATTAAGCTGACCAGGAATTTGTTAGCAGAAAAGAGAGTGCTTGTTCATGGCAGCGATAAAATTAAATGGGAATATTTTGAGAAACTTGTTGAGCTACAAGAATCAGAGGGGCTTCATGCAGGAAATAAGTTAAAGAGAAGACATATTGAGTGGGAAAGACAGAAAATGAAGGTATCTTTAGCCGCAGAAACTCTAAGTAATTCTGTAGCCAATGCTATGCAATTCTGTCTGGCTCTGAAACTTGAACAATTCAAAGATTGTGAGAGCACAATCAATTTTGTTAAGGTCATAGATTTAGCTCTAGATTTGCTGAATTCATGCCATCCAATGGGCAAAGGGACGAAATCACCTATTAGGAGGTCAAATAAAGCTGTGACATGTCAGAATATAGATAAATGTATAGACTATTTAAAAGATCTCAAACTTACTGATGGCACATCCTTACACAACTCTTCTAAAAGAATTGCTGTTAGGGGATTGATCTTGGACCTTTTGAGTGTTAAGGGCCTTGCAGAAACTTATGTTTGGGAATCAGGTTCAATTCTAAAATTTATGCTTACTCGTAAGTTAAGTCAAAACCATTTAGAATTGTTCTTTTCTTGTTTGAGAAGTAGGGGTGGAAACAGAAACAATCCCAATGCCTTAGAATTCAAAGCTGCATACAGGAAATGCTTAATTGCTCAAATTGATCCTTCCCCTAAAGCTAATGTGAAGACAGATGACAGACTAAGTCCTCCCATTATGCAGCCTATTGTAATTAATGTTGATGTAGGCCTATGTGAACTTGACTATGTAGAGTGTTTTGAAACCCTTTCCACTTTCAGTGATCAAGTGGTAGAATATGTTGCAGGTAGTGTTGTAAGAAATTTGTCGAAGAAAATCAAATGTGTGGAATGCTTAGATGTTCTACTGACAATGAGTAATGACGCAAAGTGTGGTCTCATAAAATGCAAAGATGTGGGCAACTCATTGTATAATCCATCCGCTGACCTGAAATACTTGTGTAAGACAGCAGTATGTGTTTTCAGGAGTAATGCTCATATCTTGGACAAAAACTGCAAAAATATAAACTGTTGTTTGTTCTCTTCCTTTGAACACCTATTCACTGCAGTAGAACCATGTGAAGAATCGCATTACGTGAAGCTGATAAGGCATATATTGAAGTATTACTTCACTTGCAGAGTATATCATGCACTCAGAGAAAAGTCCTCTCGAATCAGAGGACGGCAAGTGAGACAAGTTTTAACAAAGCTGATTCTATTTAAGGGACAGTAATTACAATTGTGCAGTGTAAATAGCCTACAGCACTATTGTTGTAACTTGAAACAATTCTGAATGTTTAAGAAGTGATTGGACTTCATAATTTGTCGTAAATATGTTTCTTATTAATGTTCCAACATGCCCTGCTCTGATAATTCAACATATGGCATAGCTCCTCCCACTTTCTCTTGACTACAGAGAAAATGGCGGACACAGTTTCAAGCAGCTTCAGTCTTGCGGCGCTCCTGCCTCTCTATAGTGATGTTTAAGCTCGTTGATTGGAATAGTTAGGTGCATCCGGATTCCTTCCATGAATCAGCATTTTGTGTTCACTTTAAACTTCGCTATTAGAGACCCTAATTAAGGTCTTAAATGTTCCGTTTATTTTATTTCATTCTTCAAGAATCAATACTGTTATGAAATATTTTCATTTTCACAAACCAACAGCTAGAAAATATATTACTGCACAGTACTACTGAAACTTTACCAACATTCAACTGATATTTTGTTATCACAAGTCTATAGACCGCACCTAAAATTTTGGTAACCTACACAAATTTACAGCAATGAATGTACAGTTATTTCAAACAAAATGTTTGAGTTCCAATTAAGTTATCTTGGTCATTACAACTATCGTACCATATTCGAAAATACCAAAACGTGCTTTTGTTTACATACAAATTGTCAAGTATGCCTCATCGTCTTCAACTTTTTCATTGCCAACCTCTGCTGCGACACTTAAAAGTGTCAGATTAGTTTCGGATAGATATCTGAGGAAAAAAATAGGTTTGTAGAACGCATCAGCAACTTATCAGCCAGTTGACTGAGGGAATAAAATATCTGTCAGATAGCCATCTGCCACATTATCTGGACATTGTAAAACCAGCCCAGATACATCCCAGATAAACTAACCCGCTCCATAAGAGGCTGATAAGTCTGTATCTGGTAGATTAAAATGGCGAATCGTACAATGATGAAAACACCAATATCCGTAAATACGTTCTTTCACGTTTTTGGAAAGTAATTTCGTGCCCGTTCAACACAGGACTTCAGTTGTATCTTATTTGGGCTAGTCTGAAAGTGCCATTTTGTGCTTGGATAAGATTAATTCCATTGCTACCGACATAACCACTGCATATTAACAACTAGAACGAAGTAAAGCCTATAGTATTTTTGATATCTTACATCAATGCCTAATTTTCTAATGCACCCCTTACTCTGTAAGTCGGGGCGATATTCCGCTGAAACTATGTACCGGTACCGAAGGCTGCGAATATGTAACTTACCGTATCAATCCAGACCTTGCTCTCGAAAATATTACGATACGTAGGTTATGTTTCTTGTATTTCTGACATGGCATGTATTGTGTTGCGTGGTAGGATAGTAAGATACGGTAGAGAATACAAGCTAAGCTATTCGTTACATTTTAATGTACGGCATATATCAAGCTGTTATAGGCCTACCGTATTCCAGAGATTCGGACTAGCGAACGCATTTTATTTCGGTCATTCGAATTTAAGAAACTAGCTTAAGCCTAAGTCTGAGTACGGTATGCCAAATGTTTCATTCGAAAAATCATGATGGCTTAAATTTTTCGTGTTACCGGTAATAAGAATATATATCTCCATCCGCAGTTTCCCATTTTCATTTTCAGGAAAACGCCGGGATAAGCCACGGCCATTTCCTTCCAAATCCATACATGTAATATCTCATTAACTCCCCTCATGAGGATGGCGTCAGGAAGGGCATCCAGCCGTAATAACAACGGTATTGCCACATTGAATCTCATCCCCCACCCTGAAGAAATGGGAAAACAGGGTGCCAGGGTGGCAACATATTGAGGAGGGGGGGATGACTCTGATGTCGATAATCACCACCACCCGGTGGCAAGATACCATACTTAAGGGGGGATGACTCTGATGTTGAGAACAATCACCACCATCAGGTGGCAAGATACTGAAGGGTGGATGACTCTGATGTTGAGAACCATCAGCGCTACCAGGTGGCGTGTTACTGAAGGGCGGACGTTTCTGAAGATGAGACAAAGTTATTAAAGGGGGGATGGCTGTGGTGTTGAGACAACGAACACCGTTAAATGGCAAGTTATTCAAGGGGGGATGGCTCTGATGTTGAGTCAATCACCACTACCAGAGTTATCGAAGGGGGAATGACTCCGATGTTGAGAACAATCACCACCACCAGATGGCAAGATAATTAATAAATTTCTTCAAATTGAGTAATAAGTAGACCTGGGATTTTAGGCTCTAAAAAAATTAGTTTTAGGCGCCTAAAATAGGCTTTTAAAACAAGTAAATAGGCTTTTAAAAGAGAAATCAGGCACTTAAAATATGTTTTCAAAATGTGTGGGTAGGCAGGAAATAGACTTTAAAATATTACAATATACACTTAAACTGTAACGTGATACTTTATGTCTTTAACAAACGTGGTATCCCTATTCTTAACCGAAATAAGTGCAAAATTAAGACAGAATAAAAAAGACATTTATGAAAAACAATATAAAAAGTAATGTGTCAAAAAATGTTTTGGATTATATGATATATCATTATCAGTACTGATCTAAAACCTTAATACTAAAATCACTGTACACAATTACAGCACTGTAGGCATCCAATAACGGTGGAAACGCGAATGGAGTATGTGTTTATTTATTTGTGAGGAACATTCCTACAGTACTTTCATTCGTAGTTTGCTTTACAGTACATAACAATAATCTTCTCCAAATTTTCCACAGTCAGGCTGTGTCTTTTGTCTGTTAAAATCATTTTGAAAGCAGAAAAAGAGCGCTCCACACTCACAGATGTTAGAGGGGCATAGGAAAATTTACCTACATTTTTCAATTCAATTTCACTTGGTAAGTCTACCTTTTCCCCATCCATTACCTGATGTACCCTTTTCAGCATTGAATAACCTGGGTTCTTCAGCAGTACACTAGACCACTTGTCTCTTATTTTATCTCCTACCTTGCCCCTAGCGCTTTGTATGTTATTCTCAGCTTCTTCAATTACAGAAAATTGCTGTTTGAGACTGTTTCCTTTTTCCTCCATTTTTGTAATGGTGACTGGAAGAAATGAAAAATTTGCCTGAATATACGCAATGTCTCTCTGAACACTGGAACAATCATTTAACAGTTCTTTGACAGACGACACACATGCAGAGTTGTCCGTTAAAGGCACATTGTCTATCACAGTCATGATTTCCTCATGATGTTCTGCATAATACAGGGCAGCTTCCATCCAGGAACCCCAACGGGTGATGATTGGCTGTGGTGGAAGGGGAATAGAGGGGAGTTTCTCTCGAAAGATGGCTATTCTTGATGGAGCCTTACAGAACACTTTCTTCATTGTTGAAATGTGAGTATTTACTGCAGGAAACTCGGCCCTAACTGTTTCTGCGAGTCTATGCAAGGCATGGGCCATGCAAGTAACATGAATTAAAGAAGGATAGAAAGTTTTGAGGAGAGGTGCAGTGGCAATCATGTAGGAAGCAGCATCGGAGACAAGGAGAAGGACTTTAGAATCATCAACACCCCCAGGATACAACAATTGCAACCCCTTGTTGATGAAGTATGCAATGCTTCGACTATTGACTTTCTCAAGCTGTTTAGAGCAAAGAAGGTGAGCGGTAGATGCCTGATTGGGTTCCAGTTTTCCTACTATAAGGTTAGCAATGTACCTGCCCACAGAGTCGGTGGTTTCGTCCACACACAACCATATGCAAGACTCCCCAATATCCTCCCTGATTGACAAAATGACCTCATTGTAACAAATATCTAAGTAGTTTTTCTTTAATGTAGATGCTGATGGGATGTGCTGCTTGGTGTATTTCTGTAAAAAATCTCTGAAAACCGGATTATGCACAGCATTCCAGGGGATATTTGCTGCAACTAGGGCTGTACACATATCAGCATAGAAACCATTATGAGTTGTAGGAGATATAGTTTGTGTGAGCAGAGTCTGTCTAATGTTACTTTTCATGGCTGCTTTCGCTTTGTGACTGGCACTATCTGCATGCTGCTGAAGGTGGCATTTTTTCTCATGTGAAATCTAAAACACAATAAAGTGATGTCAATTAGAGACTAAGATGAGGAATAGAAAAGGTGAGCTATTGAATAAAATTTGTAATTTTGAACTATTTAAATTAAGCCCTTATTACTCTAAAGTTAATTAAGAACAAGAACACTACAGTCCCCGAAGGGCCTTGGCTTTCAATAACGGTTGCTGCCCAGCTCATGGCCTGCAGATATTGGGTGGCGTGTGGTCAGCATGACACATCCCTCAGCCGTATTGCCTTGCCTCCTTGACCCCCTGCCCACCGTAGTTTCTCAATTGTCCTCACGATGCTGGGTCAACACCCTTCCAGACCTCCTAGATTTCTAAATTACTGCCGGTACTGGAAATCGAACACAGGTCGCCTGGACTACTGTCGGCGCAGAAAGTATCTGCAGTCGAGTTTAAACGCTAATAAAATTTGAACCAGTCCTCCAATCTAAAATGCAATCACTCCATCGTAAAGCTTGTTTTACTCTGCATTCTTTGCTGGTACATGCATATTTTTATTATGTTTCCTGTGAAAGTTATGTTAGGTGGAATGCAAAAAGTACCTATTTTCTTGCCCGTTTTTTGTAAACAACAACTTTGTAGTACCGTTACATGAAAACGTACTGTTCGACTTTCATGAAATTTAGGTGGATTATGGAATGCACTATTATAAATATATTTATGAAGTTTAATTACTCTACACACGTTGGAAAAAAAGTTATTGTTTTTGTAAAAGACTGTCCGTTTGATACTGGGTGGTCTTCCGAAATTGAGACTGAGTTCATCAAAGGTCTGAAGGTTTTTGTTTCAAATCGTTGTATACCGAAAACTTACAATGATTTCTGTATTTTATACCGATTTTTATTTGAAATCAAGCGACAGGCTCTCCGTTTTCATGTAATTAAACTACAAAGTTGTTGTTTACAAAAAACGGACAAGAAAATAGGTATTTTTTTGCATTCCGCCTAATATATCTTTCACCAGAAACACAATAGACATATGCATGTAACAGGAGATAACGCAGAATAAAACACGCTTTACGATGGTGTATTTATATTTTAGATTGGTGGACTGGTTCAAATTGTATTAGCGTTTAAACTCGACTGCACATACTTTCTGCGCCGACAGTAGGTCTCTACAATTAATTAGAGAAGCCAATATCAAAACCTTAATTTTAGATTAATATGAAATTTAAGATATAGGCACATACCTGTTTATTGCAGTACTGGCAGAAAATAATCTTGCCATCAAAAGTCATCCCTGGAAATTGTACAAGCCATTGTTGTATAAGCGCACTCTTAGATGATTTCGTTTTAGGCATGATGAACTATATTCACTTAAACAGATGTTCTTTCACTGGCGACTTGACACAGTATGTCGCTTCTTACTACCTGCTCCTTGTTCTTCCTAGATAATCCTCCCCCTCACCCCGTCACTCGACACAGTAGGTCCTTGACTACCTGCTCGTTGTTCTTCTGAGCTAATCGTCCACATCCACCCTTCACTCAGCATTCCTTTGGTGACAGTTGTCAGGGAAGAGCACATTTCTGTGAAAAACCCACCCTCTGCTGTTCTGCTCGTTCCAGGGATGTCCATTGTGTGATTGTAAAAATTACAGAAGTTGAATTTTATTTTAAATGTAGAAAATAGGCATTTTTAGGCACTAAAATAGTAAAATAGGCTCTAAAGGTCCAAATAGGCATTTTAGGGCACAATAAAACTCTATTAATGTAAGGTATTTATCATGAAACGTCAAGATATTTAAAAAAAATCATGTTATTTCGTAAGGAACGAAATAGGCATTTGCCTTAAAATCCCAGGTCTAGTAATAAGACTACTCTTGTCGTCATTCCATTAAATAAATAACCATGCTTTTAAATTTTCTGGTCAGTTACAGTAATCAATCATATGAACTGACAAGCTCCCCAGAGCATTAAAATAAGTACCGGTAGGCTACCATATGGAACCATTATCAATCAAGTCCAACAGAATTCCCTGAGCCTCTAACTATTAGCCTTGCAGTAAACCTCTTTCAAGTCATCCACGCATGACCACATATCCTGTTAGCATTGTTTCATCATCTATCTCATTTGTTCCTAGGAACTTATATTGCTGGTACTTCCCTGGTACTTTATTTACTTGTATCTCATCTTTTACTGTAGTTTCCTGTATCACGATTTTGAGCTTTCTTGGGATTTATTCATTACCGTAACCTAGCTGTGCTATAGGCTACAGGTTTTAGTTAATATAATTTTCTTTTTCAATCAATTTATATGCCAAAATTATTTTCAAATACTGCAGGAATATAAATGAGATTGCCCCTACCTCTCAACTAGAGGTATTTTTTTAGTCATTACCCTCTCCCCTCTAATAGGGGCTGATGACCTCAAGGTTCCACCCTTTAAAACTATCACCAACATCTAGAAAAAAATATTTCTGGAACACTCATCTAATGTGAAGGAAAACCTGATATGAGATTGTATTATCCTTGTTGTAGGCCTACCTCGCTCATTTATCCCTCTCAATATAAGTACGGTACGGTACCTAATGACAAGGGACAACATAAACTGTTGATGAAGTAATTGATTTTTTTTACTTGGCAGTATGTTGTCTTCATCTTACCCATAGGCAACTGGTCTCACCATAGGCCTATCCCTTATACTGATAATCTAACAGAGCTGCAAAACGTAAGGCCACAGGTTTTTGGGTGAAAATAATTGTCTGAAAATTGGTCCAGTTCCACAGGAAAAAATAAAGAGAATGGCCTTTTTCTTTAAATTATTACTGCACAAGTGCAGGAAGAGACATACCTTTGTGGACATAAATCCTTCATTTCTCAACATATACCTGGTCGATTGATGGTTGGTGTATGAATTGCCAAATCAAATGTTAAGAGATGTAATAACTGCCCTGTAGGCCAGTTTCCAGACTGACGACAAATGAAATTAAAATAGAGCAGGCCAAATTGCAATAGATTTAGTTTTATATACAGCATGGTGTAGTTACACCATGATATACTGTATTTTGAACAAAAATGGTATGCAAAAATAACAGATTGTGGTGTTTGAAGCCATATTTTCAGTGTTGCCTTAGTAAACAAGAGTTTAGTGCTTTTCAGTCGGTCAACACGAATGTACCCAAAAGAGATGGGTTATGCCCTAATCCTGAAATAAATTACATGAGATTAATAAAACACTAGGATGACCAGTTTCGATCGTCAAGCGATCATCATCAGATCCATTACACTAGGCTACAAAATCTATGTTTGAAATACAGGTGTTTTATTAATCTCATGTAATTTATTTCAGGATTAGGGCATAACCCATCTCTTTTGGGTACATTCGTGTTGACCGACTGAAAAGCACTAAACTCTTGTAAAATAACAGATCTTGTGTGGTCAGAAGCAAATACTACTGTATCTGTGATAGAATACACAGATTTTAAAGGAAAGTAGGCCTATGCTACATCACTGGATTGTAGTGAAGTGTTAATAGTCAGTCTTGAGATAAGGGAAGGAAATAATATGCAAACAGGGTAAGTGCTGTGTTGAACAGTGCAGTTCCTTTTCTCTGCTGGTGCAAGACAAGAAATGTATGTGTCTTGAATTCCAGTACATAATCATTATAAAAAATACCAGCTGCTTAATGCACTGGTACAGAAGTACCGTAAATTGGTTAGTGGGCTCACCCATTACATACTGTAGGTAACATTCATGACTCACTGCAGGTACTTCCTTAAAGTTATCGAGGCTTACTAACAAAGCCCTTTATAGGCTACTAAGCTTGTGGGGTTGTAACACTAGGATGGTTCCTATCTTAATGACTCCTTCCTAATCCTAGCCTATCCTACTGCAGTGAAGCTTGGTTAGTGGGCTCGCCCATTACATACTGTAGGTAACATTCATGACTCACTGCAGGTACTTCCTTAAAGTTATCGAGGCTTACTAACAAAGCCCTTTATAGGCTACTAAGCTTGTGGGGTTGTAACATTGGCATGGTACCTATCTTAATGACACCTTCCCAATCCTAGCCACATTTTAAAAAAATATGCACTAGGCTACTGCAGACACCCCAGTATTAAAATAGGGTACTGTTAAAATAGTAATGAATATGAAGCAAACACATGAATGTGACTTCAAAATAAAAGCCTTATGTCCATAATTCCAAATGCATTTCATTTTAATGGGAACAACATATCAAGACATTAGTCTGCTCTTGTTTGAGTATATACAGCCAGCCATATCTGACCTAACCTGTCCTCTGAGAGAAATTCGTCACTCGTTTTATAACAGGAAGTAATGGGTGGAAATTAAGGTGCTGGATTAATTGAAGAACGTACAAAAGACTTCAAACAGTAGTTCTTACAGAATGAAATTTAGATTAGATATTTGGAATGATCACCAAAGAAAGTTGGTTTCTTTCAAACATAGACATAAATACATTCATGTGTAAGGCCAAATTAATTCAGTCCAAGTTCAAAGCCAGAGGAAGATGGAATTAATGCTCACTCTGCCTAGGATTGTCAAAAAGAGCTGTGTGGACTAAAAATACATAATTTTAAAACACTTAGGGTTGTTTGAATACTCAAGGTACCAAGCCTAGGTCTACATTGTTGGTGTAAGTATGAGTTTTGTTCTCTCTCTATATGTCTACTACTTGAGCTTCTAGTGGCAATTCAAGAATATTTTCTGGTACGGTACTGGTAGGGTATAGTCAAACATACCAATGAAGGACACCTACAACTGCAACATCAGGATTCTTAAGACACCAATGGTACAGGACAACTAATTTTCCCCTAAGGGCAGATAACCTCGGAAGTTCCAACCGCCAAAACCACAATTATCAACATCTGAAATCTTGAACTAAATCACAAGTGACAAATCCTTCTTAAATAAATGGTTTATTTATTTCAATCATATCACATGAGACTATTGGAATAGTTAGGTGCATCTGGATTCCTTCCATGAATCGGCATTTTGTGTTCACTTTAAAACTTCGCAATTATAGACCCTAATTAAGATCTTAAATGATCCGTTTATTTTATTTCATTCTTCAAAAATCAATACTGTTATGAAATATTTTCATTTTCACGAACCATCAGCTCAAATTATATTACTGTACAGTACTACTGAAATTTTACCAACATTCAACTGACATCATGTTATCACAAGTCTATAGACCGCACCTAAAATTTTGGTAACCTACACAAATTGACAGCAATGAATGTACAGTTATTTCAAACAAAATGTTTGAGTTCCAATTAAGTTATCTTGGTCATTACAACTATCGTACTATATTCGTAAATACCAACACGTGCTTTTGTTTACATACAAATTGTCAAGTATGCCTCATCGTCTCCAACTGTTTCATTGCCAACTTCTGCTGCGACACTTAAATGTGTCAGATATGTTTCGGTTATATATCTGAGAAGAAAAAAAGGTTTGTTGAACGCATCAGCAATTTATCAGCCAGTTTACTGAGGGAATAAAATATCTGTCAGATAGCTATCTGCCACATAATCTGGACATTGTAAAACCGGCCCTTAGAGAGATAAAGCGAAAAAGAGAAATAGTTTATTTTACAATAGAAGACGGTTAACTGAACAAAACATATAAATTTGATTTGGGTTTGAATTAAGAACAATAATTAGGTTTAACATACAAAGGTCTCAGACCTAATAATAATATGTTTATAATTGGTAAACTATGTTAAATAGGGTTCAAGTTTGAAACTTGCTGTAAGCACTAAAATCTGCATAAGATTTTAAAAGTTTTGCTTAAGATTAAGAACGTTAACGTTTATAGAACCAGTTATGAAGCAATCATAACTTTGATGATTAAATCAGATGCAATGTTGGCGTTTTTAGAACCCCTTTATGGAGATCTTAAAAGCTATGAACAAACATTAAATTCAAAATTATAATAACAATGAAAAGGAGAAATTGAGAAGAAGTTTCTATAACTTCATATATTTAAACTGGAATCACGAGAATTTTTTTTAAATAAAAAATAGGGCAAGTCACCCCTTCGTGAAACCTGGAGAGAAAAATTAGTTGACTCACTTGTGAGTAGAAAGAATAGAATTCCCTAGTTAGAAGGGAAAAACAATATGTTTTAAAATGTGTGCTAGACACGATTTTGTGCAGAATTAAGTTATGAGAAACGTAACAATTATGGGAGGGCACTTGCTAGCAAGCGAGGCCTCATTGAAATAGACATAAATTTATAATTTAATTAGATTGTGTTAGTAAGGTATTTGGAAAGGAAGAAATGGGAACTTTGGGAAAAAGTCTTGACCAAATTTTATTGCTCTCAATCAAACGCGACGCGGTTGGTAGTTGAACGGGCACTGTTTTACACTATAATTTAGTGATGGGTTTGCAAAGTTCACTATTGCGGTACAGAAAGTTTGTAAAGGGAAACGTTATTGTTGGAGATCACTAGTTGAATTGCATTAGAAAGTTAATGTATTGCAGTTGAATGATGAGGTAATTTTCCCACGGAGGTAAGCAAATTAGGTGTAAACCAGCAGTTTATGTAGCGTAAATTTCTCAGTGAGGAAAGGCATCTCCATAATTGATTGGAAAATATTCGATTACTTTACTTGTAGAATGATCACTTGACGTTAGAAAGTTCTGGAGTTTAGATGACTGTTGAAGTTTAATAGACAGTGATTAGTTTGACAAGAATCCCACGGTGTGAGAAAGCATTCTCAGTTAATTTGTACAAGAAGTACTAAATTTTAAGGTTTTAAAGTCAGCTTAGATATTAGAGCATGACTAGAAAAAACCCTCGAAGACGGTTATTCCAAAATAGGTAGCAGTTTTTCACACTGTCTATAAAATTGTATTAAAATCCATTAAAACAGTTAAAAATCTTGTGAGATTAGTACTTAGCTAATTTTGTAGAGTAGGCGATGTTCCTGGAGACCGTTGGTCTAAGATGTAGACATGGCGTCAAATTTAAAAATGTCTCTCGAGCACAGGAGACAAGCTCTTGAGAGAGCCCCAACTGTATGTATGACATTTGACGCACAAGTGAGAGCGACTCAACGAAGCGTGGAGGGACCAAGGAGGCGGAAAAGGGTGGGGGAATAGACAATAGAAATTACATCATTATAACCAACATTATAAGCACAAAAGACTCTTCATAGATGCGAACTTCCTTCAGGAATCAGTTTTCATGGAGATGTTAACAGGCGACAACGACGAAGCCTGGTGGATTGGGTTGCTGAGGAAGTCCTCTTGAGTATGGAGATATTGAGGAACTTCAGAGGTTAGCTGCCAGATGCCACTAGGTAGTCCATGGAAGATATATATCTAGAACAGACTCAAGGGAAACATAAATGCCTGTACAAAGAGAAAGGAAATACTGATAGATCACTGTTGGTGTCTGCAAAGAAATTAAATAAAAGGAATAAGAAAAGAGCAGCAAAAGCTAACTCTGCCTGACCGTGTCTTCCAAAGAATACACCAAGGTGTCCAAAGATATGGAGTAACGCACGCCCCTTTCGAATATCGTATGTTCATGATGAGTGGTTGTAGATAGAGAGAGAGACGATACCGCTGGGCGTGTGTTTTAACCAGGCTATTACTGGTTATAATGACCGTGCTTAATAGAACAATCGATATTTCCACGGGTCGGTTTAGGACAGGCTGAGGGTTTGTTTTCCGACATTTTTACGGGTCGGTTTATGACAGAGGGAGGGTTCGTTTTGATATATTTTTACTTACGAAGGGGATCTTTAACGTGTAAAAGATGATGGGTTACATGACAAATGATAATTCTATGATCAGATGATATTTCGACGGGTCGGTTTAGGACAGTCCGAGGGTTTGTTTTTCGATATTTTGACGGGTCGGTTTATGACAGAGGGAGGGTTCGTTTTCAGATATTTTACTTACAAAAGGGATCTTTAACGTGTAGACGATGATGGGTTACATGACAAATGATAATTCTATGATCAGATGATATTTCGACGGGTCGGTTTAGGAAAGGCCGAGGGTTTGTTTTGGTTCTATGTTGATTGAAGGGAGTAGAGAAAACAAACTTGCTGGAGAGCTGACTGACAGGATGTGGATGTTATTTGAGCTTATTGGAATGTGCTGACCTGACTTGACTTGTTAACAGGTGCAATGGAAAACTATACAAACGCAGATGACGCTTGAAGACCAAATAATCTGACAATCGTGGTGCGAGGGGAGAGCGAAATGCATGTGAACACGTGTGAGATGACATGTGAACCCACATGTAAGCTAAACAAGTTACATCCTGTTTTGATTCGTACGTGACAAAATGCATGTTGATGTGAAATTTGACCTGGCACAGGTGTTCACGTTGGACGTTAGCTGTCCATGTGCATGAGAACAGAATGAGCAAGCGTGAGAAAAAAAAAGATTATACATGCAACGTGACATATATTAAGACTCGGCGTTAACATTTTCACTCTCACTTATGTGACAAACTTTGAACACACTACATCGTTGAGTGAAACATTTGGTGTTTTTTAACAGTTTTGGTGTTGGTGGAGAATACTTAACCGTGTTGCGGGGTAGGTATTTGTTTATATATTTATTGATTTATATATATTTACAAGCAATTATTTATTGATTGATAAGGTGATTAATGAATGTTTATTTATTTGTTTACAGATATCGTGTATACCTGTTGAGTGTGGGAAAGAGATTTAGAAAGAGAGAAAGACTGACAGAAAGAGGCACAGAAACCATTACCACACTAATCAACGAGACAGGAATAAAACAAAGCATTATAAGTCAATGTGAAATTTGTTATATATATATATATATATATATATATATATATAACCTGTTTGATTTTGTTTTGTTAATGAAATGCATATACTATATGGAATTGATATACTTATGGAGGTTTATTTTATTTCTTTTTAGATATTTGGAAAAAGCTTTACTGCTACTGAGAACCAAGAGGCTTTAGAGTATGACCATTGTCAGGTAGACTACAGCTGTAAACTCAGGAGAGAGTGTTTCTTCAAAATCATGTCTTTCACCACTGTCTATACTCCGAATTGGGAACCCATAAACAGTTGTTTTAAATCGCGTGTGTGCCCTGGTCGCATTGTTAATGTTTGGAAAAGTTTAATCCCTAAATAATTTTTAGAATCTTGTTTTGACATTTTTAAAATGACATTTGTACAGCGCAACGGTTGCATACAGCTTTAATGGTGAATACAGAACTGGTGTGTGATTTCATATATAAAAATAAGGACGTCGAGCATAAAGAGACATTTTATATTTGCAGTAAAATGCAAGAGCTATTCATAGCCCACAATTTGGAACGGTGGTATGAATCCAACGTGGTCAATGCCTTGCTTGCTTAATTTGATAAACTGCAACAAGGACCCAGTGGTTTTGCCTTAGACAAAATCCATCACCTACAAATTAGCATTTGTCAATTCAATCCTTTCAATGCTGGGTCTAGTTTTATTGAGACACCACAAGCAATAGCTCTGAAAAAGGCTGTAATCAACATTGAAAATAAGGATGATAAATGTTTTCTGTGTTGTGTGGCTGCGTATATGCAGCCAGCAAAAGATAGTCCTGGCTCTCGACCGGGAAAGTATAAGAGTGCATTTAACTATTTGAAACAAAATTTAAATTTAACTGGTGTGTCGTTCCCTATGGACTTAACAGACATTCATTGGTTTGAACAAGGTAATTTGGATTATTCGTTTATGGTGTATGGTCTTGATTGTGATGAAATTGTGGGTCATCTTTATGCCACAAAACAACCGAAACAACACCACATTCTTTTTTTATATCCGTCTCAAGGAGAGGTGAATCACCATTGTCTCATTAAGAATTTGAATAGATTGCTAAGCAGCCAAATGTCCAAGAACAAGTGTGCAAAACATATGTGTGACCGTTGCCTGCAATATTTTACAACCCGTACGATTTTGGAACGACATAGGGTAGATTGTGTTTCTCAGGAAGGGGTGAACCTGATATTGCCACAAGGAGACAAAGCTGTTTTAAAATTTAACAACGTTCATAAGCGTGATACTGTCCCCTATGTGGTGTATGCTGATTTTGAAGCTGTCACTACAACAATGGCGGGATGCGAACCCGATCCCTCCATCAGCTCAACCACACCCATTCAAAAACATGAACCCTTTGCCATAGGATTTAACGTGGTGTGTGCCTATGACCACACAAAAGCCTATTACGACTCCCGTAAGGGACCAGATTGTGCAAAAAGGATTTTTGGATCAACTGGTCAAGTTGGCCGACCATGTACAGGGGTTACTGGACCACTCAGCACCTATGAGCCTAACTCCAGAACAACAGCAACAGTATGAGCATGCCACTACATGCCATATTTTTGAAAAGCCACTGGTCAGTGCTGAAGACACTGTTCGTCATCACTCGCACTTTACAGGGGCGTTTCGGGGAGCTGCTCACAAAAAGTGTGATGTGAATTACCCAGCTCCTCGATTTATCAGTGTGTTTTTCCACAATCTGGCAAATTATGATATTCAGTTTTTGATTCGTGAATTGGGTCATGTCAACAAGGGCTCGTTTTCAATTATCCCTCAAAACAATGAACGTTTTACAGCCTTGACATGGCGGTTGGGCGAATTTTGCATTCGATTTTTGGATTCTTTAAAGTTTATGGCATCCTCGCTAGACAACCTTGTCAATGGCTTGGATGAGAAGGAATTAAAATACACCAGAATGCATTTTGAAAACCCTGAGCATTTTAAATTGTGCATTCGGAAAGGTATTCTTCCCTGTGATTTCTGTGCAAGTTGGGGCGTGTTAGAGCAGAAAAAACTCCCACCACAAGAGAAATTTTACTCTAAGCTTACACGTTGTACAATTTCCGTTGAAGACTATGCACATGCATGTCAAGTTTGGCGAGTGATTGATATCAAGACGATAGATGGATATGCTTTGCATTTACTAAAACTTGATGTATTGCTGCTCACAGATGTGTTTGAAAAATTCCGCGAGTTATGTCAACACATTTATGGTCTCGATCCTGCTCACTATTACACAAGTCCTGGCCTGTCATTTGATGCAGCATTGAAATACACACGAGTGGAATTAGATCTACTCACAGATGCAAACATGGTCTTATTCTTTGAAAAGGGTATTCGCGGTGGCTTTGTTGCCAAAGCGAATAATGTCTACATGCCTGATTATTCACCAGACAAACCAGAATCGTACTTAATGTACTATGAAGTGCATAATTTGTATGGTTATGCCATGAGCCAGCCTTTACCCTATGGGAATTTTGCTTGCTTGACAAACAAACAAGTGTTGGAATTTGATGTGAACACAGCCAGCCAAGAAACAGACCGTGGATATGTGTTAGAAGTGGATATTGATTATCCCTCATCCTTGTATGATGAACATGCCGATTTACCATTCTGCCTAGAGCGAATGGTTCCCCCTGATAGTAAAGTGAATATTGAAAAACTCATGGGCACACTTTACAAAAAAAAATCGGTATGTGTTACGTATCCAAATGTTGGTGCAATGCCTAGCCCAAGGCTTAGTGTTGAAGAAAATCCACAGGGGTATTTCCTTTGCCCAAAAAGCATGGCTCAAGCCATACATGCAACTCAACACGGAGCACCGACAAATGGCAACACAGCAGTTTGAAATCATTTTTTTTTAAATTGATGAACAACTGCATCTACGGCAAGTCCATGGAGAATGTCCGCAAATACCGAGACATTAAATTGATCAATGTCTGGGAGGGACGTTATAGTGCCCAGCGGTACATTGCCAAGCCAAATTTCAAATCGATATTGATGAAAATTTGGCTATTATTGAAATGAGTAGGACCAGCGTGACCATGGATAAGCCCATTTACTTGGGCCAAGTCATTTTAGACTTTTCCAAATCGATCATGTATCGATTCCACTATGAGTTTGCCAAACAACATTTTGAGGACGTATCTCTTTTGTTTATGGATACAGACACATTTATTTTTTCACATTCGCCACTGCAACCCCTATGTCGTCATGAAGGAATATAGTGACTGGTTCGACACCTCTTCCTTTAGCGCTGACAACGTGTTTCAGCTACCCATAAAAACAAGAAGGTAATGGATGTTTCAAAAGATGAATGCGTTGATTCCCTTATGACGGAATTCTTTGGTTTGGCTTCCAAAATGTATGCCTATCGCACACTAGACTGTAAGGAAGCCAAAAGAGCAAAATGTGTAGGTAGAGCAGTGGTAAAATCGCTATGTATAGATGACTACCTAGAGGTTTTACAAACTGGCAAAGCTAAGTTGCATAAACAGTGCAGGATACAATACAACAACCATAATTTGTATCTTGTGGAACAGATAAAACGCACCCTCGCCTCCATGGATAACAAACGTGTGTGGACGGATGACCTGCTCACCAGTCTACCATGGGGTTATGACCACGAGGAGGAGGTGTGATTTTTCTGTTTAATGTTTTAGAAACATAGCTTTTTTAACTAGTAAATTTAGTACTTTGTATTTTGTAAATATTTGTTTTTGTCATTGTAAATAGTAGATTTTGTAAAGAGTTGAAACCACTTAGGCCTTTTGCTCTTTAAAGCTCTGTGCAAACTTATTATTTTATTTTATTTCATTGGGTTGTGAATGGTAAATTGTAAATATTTGTTTTTGTTTTTTAAGGTACTATTTGTTTTTTAGTAACTTAAATGATTAATATTAATTTTTTTGTAAATGTAAATGGTAAACTAAGAGTTCTTTGGGATGAGTGTGCATGCCAAGGTTGTTCTTTGGAAAGAAATAGCGTGGTTGTATTTGTTACCAAAGACAAGTATTGTTGTGTAAATGTATGACTAGAGAGAGAAAGAGGGATAGAGAGAAGCTTGTGTGTAGGTAGCATTGATTGTTTGACCAGAGCAAACACCGCAAGGTAGGGTGATGAGGGAAAATTAATGTTTATAGCAAATGGTAAATAGTACACTATAGTTTTGCTTTTTTAATAGTTTGTTTTTTGAAATGCAGTGGTAGATAAGCATTATTTTGTAAAACAGTCTTACCTGCAGTAGCGGTAGTAGGCTTTTACGTTTTTGGAAACAAACAGAAAAAGACTGCAAGATCACCATGGCCAATCACTTTCATCAAGACCATTTCAAAAACTTGGAATCAGCAAATGTGTGTTTTACAAAACTAAACTTTCAACATGAACTAAATCATAAACCAGTGATATGCAAAAATAGGAAATCCATGTTTCCATATCAACAAAATACAAAAAGCTTTAAAACTGACATTTTCAAGAAGTGGAAATGAAAAATTGACAAATGGCAATGTGTTAAATATGAAAATGAAAAAATTACAAATGGCAATCACCATTTTAAAAAATTAAAAGAACATAATGCTTTGGTAAACTGTGTTTATATTTCATAGTCATAGGGATTTACAAAAAATAGAATACAAACAAATACCAATTCCTCAATGTTCATGTCCATGCATTATTAACTTTTCTTTTATGGCACTCAGGACAATTAGAGCTGCCAACCTCTCTCCCACTGATGCATCATCAGATATGAAACGTTGTTTAGCTTTTTTTTTTCAACAACACTTATCCGTCACACGTCTTAAACTGGGATGACTATGACGATAAGAAAGGTCATGTTATTTACATGCTTGATCCAAAGTATTAATAGGTGCCCACCACGCTGCAAACGTTTTCCAAGATGTGTTCCAAGGCCACAAAAACTATAACCAGGAAGATGAATTTCGAAAGGCAAGTATTGAATGGCTTTGTCAATGAGGCCATGACCAGTACAAGTTTGATATATCCTTTTCCATTCATAATGAAAAGGTTTGATATTCATCCTCCTCTGTGGATGATGTTTGTTGTTGTTGTTCCTGCTTTTCTCGCCATCACACCCGTGGAATGAGGAAACAAATTCTTTACATGGACTTTTATGATCGTGATATAGTTTCACCAGCTGGCAAGTAGCACACTGTCACAGGGAGGGTATTTTTGCCATGGCCACTTGCTTATGGTGATCGTAATCCGAACATGGTTGCAATTCACTCAACACAGGGTGCTGAGTTTATGATTTTGATATATGTTGCCTGATTTATTTCACTGCACTCACTACCACATAATAAATGAACGACTTGGAGAGCACAAATAATTATTCTGTGATAAAACTATCTGCATATTGTGCCCGTTAGAGGTGGTGATCTGGTCCGCCTAAGATCGTATGTAGCCAGATAACCACGTCCTTGAACACATGTGGCCTAAGAGGATTGGAGTACACTCCTTGTGGGCTATTCCGGCACAAGACTCCTCGTCATCATAGGGATCAGGTTCCCATCATAGCATAGTCATAGACCCCTCAAGGAAATGCACCCCCCTTAAAAACTATTAAATTAAAATCCAGGCTTAAGTAAATTTCACAAAATGATTTATTAAAATCATAAGCCCCTATCCTACAATCGGGGGTATAAGTCGGCTAATCCGTTAACTAAACACAGGTAAAGAAAC
This sequence comes from Meconema thalassinum, assembly GCA_946902985.2. NCBI lineage: Eukaryota > Metazoa > Arthropoda > Insecta > Orthoptera > Tettigoniidae > Meconema > Meconema thalassinum. The sequence goes on along the minus strand of OX336389.2, from coordinate 65,502,730 downwards.
AAAAATAAACAATTACCTTCTATCTAAAATCACCCCTTGATTGGTCCTAAATACAATCAGAAAAAATAGCAAAGCTGGGGAAATGGTACAAAAGATTTTAAATTGTAATTATAATTAACAAGGCAGGACGTTTCCAAGCGAAACGTCATGATGGCAAAATGTCAAACATGACAGGAAAAACAACAAAGTAAACTGTGACCATCCCGTATTTACATTTAATTTTTAATTGATATAAACTCATCCTAAGTTAAACTAATCTACGGTGAGAAGCATCCGTAGTAACACAACTAAACCAAGATCTAAAGTGATTTACAGTCATCTTTTACAACACAAATCAAGTTTACAATCAACTGTACAACAAAATATCTACAAGTAGCAGAAGAAAGAAGGGAATATGGGTTTACACAACAATCAATAATTAAGTATCACACACAAGAGTATTCTTATTAATCCTTCCTACCACATGATGGTTACTGTTTGTTTCCATCGGTCATCTATCATGTGTAAGCTAGGAAATCATAGTACTGTTCGTTAACAACAGAACAAAAGTTACATGGTTCACGACCCACGAGTTGAAAACTCTGGGGTAGACCAAATCCCTGTCAGTCGCATGTGTCAGCTGTCTAAAGCTTAAACTAACGAAGAAATAAAACGACAGCTCAGTGCAATGGTCAGCGAGTTATAAACCATGATCAAAGTTAAACAGGCGTTTAGTGATTAACGATAATTATTGCTTTCGTTTAAATTCATTACTTACTTTTATTTAATGAGTGATTATTAGTTGTCCTTGTTTTAATATTTATTAATTTTACGGATTGACCATGTGCACGGCTTCCTAACTGGTGGATAAAACCACTGGTGCAGACCCAAGTACACGCGAACATGCTTACTCCGAGCTATCAAAAAGCTCAAAAACCATTCTAAAGTAACAGAGTGTCCCGCTGGATCACTTCCTTAACCTCGGTCTGTCAAGCGCATAAGCTTTGAAACAAGGTCGGCAACCTCAAAAACTATGGGAAACCACCCCTTCATCGTGTATGAACACACGGCATAAACCTTCACAACATGTGAGAAAAATAACATAGCCTCAAATAAGTCAATCAGTTTCACAAGACAATTCTAAAATCTTAAACAATAAAAGTTGTTCAAATGTGCTTCGCTCACAACATATGCGAAGATCCTAAACATAATAGGTTACCTCCTGTCACACAATATCATTGCATTCTTAACATCGCTGTTAACTTGACCTAGTTTTATAAAGCTTAATAAACACTGGCTTATGTAGATTACATCATTTAGAAAAGCATTAGCATTAAATCTGTCAAAGTCTAGTCTCACCTGGGATTATGGGTTGGCATTACTGCGCGTAACCTTGGAAACACTTGTCTCCCCAAGTGACTTACATTTTGTTCATTCCCAAACTGTTACGAGTTGCATGGGCTAACAGTAAAGTGTCCAATGTTCGTTTCTTTAGCATATCGGATCCATAAAAATGTACAGATTGTGATCCTACACTTGCAGTTCATAAGATAATATTCGTTGTAGTGTTCGTGATACATTTATAGTAGACAAAAAATGATGAACAATGGTATGCCTGCATGGGCAAAGGAAAGCATACAGAACGAGAGAGATTCCACTCGCACTAAGGTGTTTGGAAGATATAACACTTCCAGCAAGTTTGTTAAAAATCAAACATGTGCATTCTAGGCGCTTCCAATGCATGAAATAAACATCCACACCATATAAAACAGTGGCGTTAATCGTAAATGATACGTTACTAGTGTGAACAAGACTCGAAGTACAAACGGAAAGATATAACACTCCTTCACACTGTTCATTGATTCCTCTCGAACCTAGTGGTAAACTTTCCACTCTCAAATAAAAATGTATACCCAAAAATAGGTAATGAAATAACCTCTCCCATTGGAGGATACGCCTGCTCAGTGGCGTGCTTTACATATGACAAAATAGGGGTTCAAAATACTGACTTCAGCAACAGCTGATTAAAATTACTTAATTACAGCCCCATTTAAATTATTCATACAATTGGTTCGTTCAAAGTGAACATAAAAATGACATTAATTGCACCGTGTGATAAAAACACACATTAATCAGGTGACTAACTCACAATTAGGAAATACATTGGAGACGTACGCTGCGATGTGCATTGAAACATGAAAGATTACCATAGTCGGTAAACTAAAAGAAAACCCTACTAAAACAAAACCTAACTAGATGACTGTGAATCGAAGTACGATCGTTAAAACTACTCCACCAAATATATTAGTTAGACTTACGAAGAACATTGTAGATCACCTCATCCCTACAGGAATAATTGAAGGGTATTTCCTTCCATTTCGAGCGTGGGCAATACTTCCAACACTCGGATAGACACATTGTAATCCGTTCTTCAGCCTCCATTTGATTATGCCGTTGTGGTGCTAGGTATCCCCCTCATAAGGTGTCTACGCCATTATCACCCACATGGTGAACGGTGGTAAAGTTCTTCCTTTCTGGTGGATCTCGTACATCGTGGTAACGTTGATAAATTACACAGGAAATTCATTGCTTCTAGTGTGATTCGCTAACTAACACAGCATCTACACTTGGTAATTTTGCAGACTCTATTCAACAAATGGCCATGTCTGCTCCACAGATTCTGCTCAACACAATCACGTGTTGGCTTACTTTTTCACTATCACATGCGGTGAAAAATTCTATCTGATTAAATCTGCGACATCGGTCGTTCAAGAAAATTACGATTTCACACAACATGGATTTTTCTATGCAATTCTCAGTGGTGTGAAATATGACACTGGCACTTTCGAAATCACAGATACTCACACTTCTGGATGGCACACATATCGGCCATGCTGGTCGGATAGTCATCGACCATGCTTCCGGTTAAATCACCGTAATATTTCACTGATTTCAAATGCTTACAAAGCAATACTTTCACTGAGTTTTCCACTGTACACAACTCGTGCGTTATAATATAAACTGGCTTACGTTTCCAACGGATGTATTCCTTCACTTTCCGACGTCTCATTGGTCACTCGACCGGACTATTACAACTGCGTGTTGCACGCATGCGGTGCTTAACTTAGACAATCAACGAGTGCTTTCCTCCCGGAAGCGGGTTGTACTGGCTTTGAGACTAGTCGAGTCGTTGAAACTCTCTCGACATTATCCCTGCATTTCTGCAGTGTCATTTCTTAGTCTCAAGTACTAAATAGATAATGTTAGGCCACTTCTCCTTGGCAAATTACACAGAAATACTGGATGTGGTAAATTCAAAGGTGCACATTAGAGAATACCTTCTCTAATCATGGTAAAATAAATATTGACAGTCTTCCAACGACATCAAAAGTACAACTGCATCTTTCTGGATGCATTCAGAGGTTCATTCGCTTGTGTTACCAACTTTGGCATAAAAATACTCCACAGCATGAGCGGATACGGGCTCAATATCAAGGGCAGATGATCATGTAGTTCCGCCCCTTAAAACAACAACACTACCTCTTGCATAGTCTGTGATGTTGATGGCTCTTTAGACAGGGAGGATTGATTAAACATAACTTTTACAACAGGGGTTAAACGTTGTTCAATAAACAATGAACTATTTTGAGTAGCAACATGTTTTTCTTGTACTAGCTTTTTAGCATTCTGATGATTTTTGTCAACACTATCAGTGTTTCAATTGGAGCACTACATTGATGATCACTAACACTTAAAACCTCACAATTTTTACTTTTCATATCACCTCGACATCTTGTTGACCTCTGTTTTGAGCATCGCCAAATATTATTCCTTTTACATTTTCGTTTATAGTTATATGAGTAGCCTTGATAGAGTTCACGTTGCCTACCTTTGTTGGTTGTAGGAAGTTCTATAGTAGTAACTGACCTGTCAGTATGATTTGCTCACTACAAAGGTTATAACTCTTCTGGTAATAGAATGATTTAGCGTTGGCTTTTATATTTAATATGTACAGTTTAAAGTGAAAGAAAAGTGGTAGAAAGGTGGTAGCAAAGAGCTAGAAAAGTGGTGGAAAACTGGTAGCAAAGTGTTCGAAAAGTGGTAGGAAAGTGGTAGAAAAGTGGTTGAAAAGTGGTAGAAAAGTGATAGCAAAGTAGAAACGTGGTAGAAAAGAGGTATCAAAGTGGTAAAAAGTAGTAGAAAAGTGGTAGAAAAGTGGGTGCAAAGTGGGTGCAAAGTGAGTGAGTGCAATGTGGGTGCAAATTGAGTGCAAAGTGAGTGCGAAGTGAGTGCAAAGTGAGGGCAAAGTGGTAAAAATTATTACATGTATTGTTAAAAAATAGCTTAATCGGTTACGTGGATTCATTACAGAATAATTTTGACACGACGAAGCTCATTCTCTATATCCAATAGTTCTTCCTCATATTCAGTATGACCAGCCTGTCTACAGGCATGCAAGTACTGAAGCCGCTGGATTAGCTTACTGGGATTGTTCCAGTAAACAAATTTAACACATGATTTTTTGAGTGTAAACAGAGCATTACCATTATCATCATCAACATCATCATTAACATCATTATGATAATCATCATCATCAATATTATCATAAACATTATTACTATCTAATCCTTTTTGTTCGTCTTGCAATGCAACAACTTTCGCATAGTTTGTGATGCCTTTGATAGTGTTAGGGGCTTCTTAGACGTTAACGACTGTCCTAACGTGTCTTTTTCAGGAGATAACAATGCGCTATCTTGAGTCACAGTATTTTTTTGAACTTGCTTTTTTTACTTTGGTTAGAGTATTTTGTCCATTTAAATGAGTATTATTTTGAGATTTACAATGATGATCAATTGAAATAAGTATGTTGGAACCTTTTGTTTTAATCATTCCTAGACACTTTTTAGATCGTTGTTTCGAACAGCACCAAATAACAGTTCCATTTTTATTAATTCTTTTTACAATATATGTATATCCTTTATAGTAAACACATGGCTTACATAGCAAGTCGTTGATACTTCCATGTCAACTGTTAAGCATAAACTAATCTCTAGTAAAGTTAACTTGATAATAAAAATGATAGTTTGTAGTATGTTGTGTATTATATTGTATGTTTCAAGAGAAACAATTCTCAAACCATAAGGTCTTACACTCAATTGAAACAAATGTCTTGTTTTTAATCTTTTTCACCACATATCTTTGTTTTACCATGATGATGATGATCAACAACCTTTCACAGGTAAGTTTAAGTCACAACTAACGTGTTAGCATTATTTTATGGCAGTATATTCAAGTTCCACATAAAGTGGGAAATCTTTTATGCTTTTCCTGCTTGCTTTTCATCCCATGTGAGCATGAGATGAAAGGATAATTTATTATCTACATTTACTGTTTATTGGTTATGGACCAACACCCTATGATCGTTTATGTCTACATGTAAATGGTTTTCATCAGGCATGGATTGTTTCATATGAAAAGTTCCATCATATTTTAATCGATAGCTATTGGCTGTGACATAATTCCCACAAGTTGCATTATACTTTTACAGACTCAACGATTCCCACGCTTTGAACATCCTGTTCTTGTACACGTGTACAGCTAACGTTCAAAGGGAACACCTGCATGTCAGGTCATATTACACATCATCAACTTGCATTTTGTCACGTACAAACCAAAACAGGATGTAACTTGTTTGCTGTTTCCATGCACGTGTACAGCAAACTTTCAAGGTCAACCAACACCTGTGTCGGGGTTATGTTTCACATCAAACATGATGCAACTTGTTTAGCTTACATGTGGGTTCACATGTCATCTCACACGTGTTCACATGCCTTTCGCTCTCCCCTCGCACCACGATTGTCAGATTATTTGAACGTCAAGCATCCTCTGCGTTTGTGTAGTTTTCCATTGCACCTGTTGACAAGTCAAGTCAGGTCAGCACATTCCAATAAGCTCAAATAACATCCACATCCTGTCAGTCTGCTCTCCAGCAAGTTTGTTTTCTCTACTCGCTTCAATCAACATAGAACCAAGTTCTGTTTGCCCTTCATCTGATCATAAGATTATCATTTTTAATGTAACCCATCATCGTTTACACGTTAAAGATCCCCTTCGAGAGTAAAATATCGGAAAAACGAACCCTCGCTCTGTCATAAACCGACCCGTCGAAATATTGGAAAACGAACCCTCGGTCTGTCCTAAACCGACCCGTCGAAATATCATCTGATCATAGAATTATCATTTGTCATGTAACCCATCATCGTTTACACGTTAAAGAACCCCTTCTGGAGTAAAATATCGGAAAAACGAACCCTCGCTCTGTCATAAACCTACCCGTCGAAATATTGGAAAACATACCCTCGGCCTGTCCTAAACCGACCCGTCAAAATATCATCTGATCATAGAATTATCATTTGTCATGTAACTCATCATCGTTTACACGTTAAAGATCCCCTTCGAGAGTAAAATATCGGAAAAACAAATCCTCGCTCTGTCATAAACCGACCCGTCGAAATATCGGAAAACAGACCCTCGACCTGTCCTAAACCGACCCGTCGAAATATCATCTGATCATAGAATTATCATTTGTCATGTAACCCATCATCGTTTACGCGTTAAAGGTCCCCTTCGTAAGTAAAATATATGAAAACTAACCCTCGCTCTGTCATAAACCGACCCGTCAAAATATCGGAAAACAAACCCTCGGCCTGTCCTAAACCGACCCGTCGAAATATCATCTGATCATAGAATTATAATTTGTCATGTAACCCATCATGGTTTACACGTTAAAGATACCCTTCGTAAGTAAAATATCTGAAAACGAACCCTCGTTCTGTCATAAACCGACCCGTGAAAATATCGGAAAACAAACCCTCAGCCTGTCCCAAACCGACCCGTGGAAATATGATTGTTCTATTAAGCACTGTCATTATAACCAGTAAAAGCCTGGTTAAAACACATGCCCAGCGGTATCGTCTCTGTCTCTGTCTCTCTATCTACAACCACTCATCATGAACATACGATATTCGAAAGGGGGGTGCGTTACCCCAAGTCTTTGGACATCTCGTACAGATCTCTAGCTTTATTGGTTTGCGAAATATAACAAAAAGTCTAAAATCATGGTTTTATCTCAAAAAAGTCTGTTTCCCTCATTCTCAAAACTTTAACCTATTAACAACATCAAAAGGGCTTCAAGACAAGCGATTTAACACGTCACACGTTCAAATCCGACCATGCGTTCGCGAGATATCGGCAAACTTCATAGGAAAGTAGGCAACTATCTAGCTCTCTCCTCACCACTAAAACCCCTTCTTATAAATCATTTTTCGAAAAGCCCGCCATCTTACAAAATCACCGAGTGCACATGCATAAAAAACAAAAACAAAAAATGCTAATTCATTATGGCATCAACTCGTTGGCATGTCGTTTATGTGGAACAACGTTTAATTTCATACGAGCATTCACACTCTTACATGTCGCACTTGGAAAGCGAGATATCAGAAAAAAATATAATTTAACCCCCTAGGAGGGGTAGGTTTTATTTTGGGGTGGGAATAGGTTATCCATTGGAAATGGGGGGGGGGGTCAGCCCGAGTTCAACGACCGCTCATACAAGTCCCTAGCCTTATTGGTTCATGAGATATTAGAAAGCCGATGACCTATTAGTTTTGGATCTTTTTTTTTTCAAAAATATAACAGTGGTCCTTGGGAAAGAGGATATTAGCCAAAGTCCTACAACTCTTCATTTGTCAAATTTCGATCATGGGTTCGAGAGCTATTAATTATTAAACATTCGCTTGGCAGCCATGTTTGTTTTTTTGGGCACAGCCATGCCAAGTGGCTCAGGACTCCAATTACTCCTTATCTATAAATTATTATCCAAAAAGCCCGCCCCTTAAAAAAAACAAGTGCGCATGCGTAAAATCTAAAAAAGCAAAAATGTTAAATCATAGTGGCGTCGACTTGTTGGCATGTCGTTTATGTGGAACAACGTTTAATATCATACTGGTATCAGACAGCATGCATGTTGCACTTGGAAAGCGACATTTACCTAAAAATAATATTTCACCCCCTAGTATGGGTAGGTTTTATTTTAGGGTGGAAACATGTTGTTCATTGGAAAGAGGGCGTCAGCCCAAGTCACACAACACCTCGTTTGTCAAAATCGATCCGTGGGTTCACGAGATATCGACAAAGATTACATGGCTGAGGCTTAGTACTGTGCGAGTCCAAGCTCTATGAACTTGCGGGGTGAGGAGAAAGAGCAGGGAAGGGTCAGGCGGGAAGAGAAGGGCCTGTCAACAGCCCGCCGTGTTACTTGACATGCTCTTCTATTCCAATACTGCTAACATAGGGTCTTCTCTGAAACCAGTGTGGTGTTACGAATGAGTCAGTGAGACACCGACCAATGTGTTTGGTTGTGTACTATGCACGGACCGAGAAACCTGATCACTCGTCAACACCGTTTCTCATAGTCCGCGATGCACATTCTACTCAGCTTCACGCAGCTTAGACTCGAACAGTAGTAAGGACATATATGTTTCAGATTGGTCCAGAACCCCCACTACCTCCCTACTAAATTTTTATTCCTAAAGACTTGAAATTTATTCTGTGTGTAGAGGGGGTAAGGAGCATGAATTTATGACAACCAAACATTTTTGTGGAATTCTTAGTTTCCAAACTATAAAAACTCAAAAATTGAACTTTTTCAAAATAAAACTTTTATTCTAACGATAAAGGATATAGAGGCCATTTATTTAAGCCATTGCAGAACGTTCTACCATGTCTGGTTTTCAAAATATCGCCTACTTTCAAAAACAAAAAAAATTCAAAAAAGTTTTGAAAAATATAACAAGTGGTCCATAGTGTACAGTACCCCAGGGGTATGCACCCCTTGGAGACCATCCCCCATCATCTATTTAAATCTCCTAACTGGCAATCCTTGTAAAGCCAGACCAACATCTATCAACACCGCAAGGACAGCTTGCCATTCTGGAAAGCTGGCCCAATCCTTGCATAACCACTACAAACAGCGACACACTATTAACTAGGGCAGCTATGCCATCACAATGCTGACAGCACAGCTCCGAAGAATATAAAAGGGAGTCTTAAGGAGGTCAGAGTCTCTCTCAATTATCAGTCTTACAGTGTGACGGCCGGAGGCCACGCTGGTATCATCAGGTGAGTGAGTCAGCAGGTGTTCCGAATCCTATAACTTTGTAACCTTACCCCCAATTTGTATAGACAAGTTTGTACACATTGTAACATCACTACATCCCTTAAAGGGACTCACAATTCCATTATTACTGACCAATAAACACTTGGTCAGTACATTACACCTGCATTACTGTTTACACGCTTCTTTACGCCCTAACTCCCTTCCTGAACTCTCCGTCACTATTAGACGTGACTTATAGTAGCCAGATACTTGCTAGTGCAAGCATCATCGTATTCCCGTACCGGCCTGCCTGCTAGGAGCAGCCCGCGCCATATAGCTGACGCGTACAAGTCGATTATCTAACCAGCCAGCTGAACGACCAGTACGGTGACCCTTGCATTGAGTTCCATCCCCTAAAATACTCCTACATCATTTATAGGAGCACCCTAACACTAAACAACACTCTACACTGGTCAGCTTGCCCGACTACGGGAAGCTACCCCCTTTTAGACATTTCCTTCTAAATCAACACAATAACTCTTCCGTTTTAGATCCTGCCACCCCCAAATAAGGGATCTAAAACAGATGGTGGAGGCCGGGTACTACGCACAGTAAAATAGGACTCAAACAACGAGCCCTCGTAGTAAAAACGGCCCGTACCGCACATAGCCAAGCGAGACTGAAAATTTTTTTTGACCTTATATTACGTCACACATTTTTTATATACATATAGGAGTTTGTATTATTACACCAACCCCCATTCGCCCCATAGTGTAAACGCCGTGGAAATTAGATGTCCACATTTAGAACTACACTAAGAGACTTTGCGCACCATTTGTCGGCTAGTACGACTCCACTCCTGCCGAAGCTAAAAATTAGGAACAGTGACTTAATAACTGACCAGACTGCAGTACAACTTCTCAGGGACCTTGAATTCAAAACATCACAGATCCGTGCTCAACACCCTACCGCCGCAGCACAAGTTATACATTTTACACGGTCCCAGGCCAGTGAACACACACAAGAGTCACCAGTATCCAGCGCTAGTGAAGTAGATTGCCTGCCAACACTCCATCCCCTATTGTTGCAGCAACTGCAAATCACAGAGCAGAAAGCCAGTAATCTGCTCGAGCGCATTACAGAGCTACTAGAGACAGACACTATCAAGTCCAATAATCACACGACAGAAGCAGTTCTTGACATCCACACTATTCTGGAAACAGTAAAACAGGATTTAGACAGGACCGTACACATAGTCAAATCTACACAGTACGACAACACACCATCCATCAGTACCGATATATCAGGTGACGAGCCACCTGGTAACGTAACACAAGTGTCGTACACGGGGAGCGAGGCTAATTCCCCTCTAAATAGCCCAAACACCTCGGCACACGATAGTGGTGCGAACAGCATAGACAGACCAGAATCACTACACAGCCAACGAGACACTGCCGAAAACGAAATGAACAGACACACGGAGTACCCCATGATCCACCCCACAAAGTTCGCGGGGGAAGGCCAGGATCCCGAGGAATACCTCAAGGCCTTCAATAGAACGGCCCGGATCAATGGTTGGAGCGAGGAAGTTAGGAAACGGCTCCTTCCTGCATACCTCACAAAGGCGGCCATGATATGGTATGAGCTCCATGAGGACACACTAGAAGCTGCCACATGGGAGGAAACCGCTTTACTCTTGAAGAATGAGTTCCAGCTCATACCAGACGATGACGATCTCTATGACCAGATTAGACAGAAGTCACAGGGACCCAAAGAAAGCGCCCAGGCATACATCAACGTAAAGTTGATAATGTGCGACAAGTACAATGCAGCCATGACAAATAAACAGAAAGTCAAGCTGTTAATGCAGGGCCTCAGACCAGCCATAGTGGAAAAGCTGTGCATAATGAACAACCCCACGGTCCAACATATGTTAAATAACATAAAGACCATAGAGGAGGGGAGAAAGATCACGGAAAAGGCTACGGAAAAAGCCGTGGATCTGCACTTCCAAACTCAGAAAGACGACACCAATAATAAAATGGACGAATTGGTGGACAGAATGGAGAAACTGACCATAGCTGCCATCCAAGCAGGCGGGAGACCGCTAAGGGATGAGCACGAAGGCACACAGGAACGCTATTATCCTGAGAGGGACAGGGGGTACACAGGGAGGAAACGAACGAGAGGGAGTTGAAGCCAGGACCCTCAGACACACATAGCATGACAGGGAGACAACGGGACGTAACCACGTCATGGGCCGAGGACGTAGAGCCCGCCCTACAGCACATTGAGCCTACACACACCCACACAGATAGGCAAACGCAATGGCAGGAGTCTGCCGTGGCCACAGGCCAGAAAGCGGCCAGGCTACACGCCACCACATTGCCAGTGCAAAGACAGGCAATTAAGCGGCCTATACCGCCAGTTCAAAGGGCAAGTTTGCCAGAACGAAGGCGAACACCGGCATTAGTACCCCAGGTGCGAATGCATAAGAGGGTGTTGCATTCAGTCCATCAGGATGCACGATACACGCCTGCACATTGTGACCACGTACTCACACACGGTACACGGGGTACAGGAAAGGTGTTATTACCTACCCCACAAAACCACTCAGGCAAACACACACACACCCCCGTAAACTCTACTAGGGTAGCACAGAGCGCATTTAGGCCCTCGAAAACAGGCACACTCAAACCTACAGACACGCGCTACGGTGGAAGTAGGCCCAGGCTTACTTTGCTACAAAATCCCCCGAAAAATGGCAAAGAAGCGCCTCAGTGGATTTCAGGGGCCTATAATCTCATAACAGGGCGGAAGTCTTCAGAGTCTTCCAGAGCACGGACGCTCGGACGAGAATAACGACTCCCACCAGGGACACAGAAACAAGCTAATATCACTTGAACCTATATTAGGGACACACATAAGCTCGTTTACACGGGGGAAATACGCCAATAAATACATACAGACTCACTAACATAAACGGTACATTTTTTGCATCTATATGCAGTACAACATGGCTAAACCAAAGATGTATAATTCTAAATCCTTCTTGATTTTTATTTTGGGCACCTGGCATTTTTTTTCTCAGGCCATCAATGGTTACTGAACATAGGGTCCATATTATAACTTGGATAACGTAAAGTGCTAATATCCAAAGCCAAGTAGAAGCCCATCAGGTGAGCTACGCGGCTTAAAGCCGGAAAGAGATATTCCGAACACAGCTTAAGCAACAAAATCGCAGCATAGAGCTTAAGCGGGTCTTTCTAGGTAGAAATGAATAAGTGTTCTATGTTCCGGTCCAACAGTTTGATAGATTCCCTTGTGACGGGCGAGAGCCCTCATTGTAACAAGAATTAAGAATCTCAAACTATTTTCCAAAAGTGGTAGATTTCCCTGAGACGTAACTAGATTACTATAGTGCTAACGTCACCTACTAGGTGGATAGTACGATCAGGACCTACTTACCATTTTTAAGCATTTTTTTTCATAGTGTTTACGACACAATTTTGACAGACTATCGCCATCGGGCAACCCGCTTTAATCAGCATAAGGCAGGGTGCAGGCGACATACAATATATCTTCTATACCTTTTCAAAGGGCTCTCTTAATACGGAGCGGGGCATAGCTCTTTTTTTTTCTTCTCTGCCTCAGTCATTAGGCCCGATGAAGGAAAAATTGGCCAAGTTGAACTATACATATTGCATACATAGGCATATGTGACACGTTACACTGCCTGTAATATGATTTTTTTTCTCACTTCCACAACAACACGCAAGCTAAAACGCTATCACACCGTAGGATGAAAATCCCAGACTTTGGGAAACCCTGCATATTTTTGGAGATCACACAATCAGTTTACATTGCCACATGACAGTAAAACACTACTAAAAGCAAAGGAAATGATCCCGATAGCAGACGTGGAAAGAAGGCCAAGAAATAGCCTTCAAACCTCACTGACCGCACCGGGATACGATCCTAACACTACCAAACTGTCCCGGAGATACAACCTGAATAGTGCCAGAAACAATTACTCTGAGAAAAGACGGTCTCCAAACCCGCAACCTTCTGAATACCAGGAACATAAGGTCGGGTAGCTATCCAGTTCTAGGATAGACGAGTAGGAAGCTAAAATAGATTGGGACAGTTCCACTAACAGATGGTCATAAATGAAAAACAACAAAATCACCTCCGGCACATAGTCACCAAACAGGCGACTAGCGGCCCGGAGACACTCGTGTATAACGACATTTTGAACAATGGATAGGAATATACTTGACCCACGTTACAAGTAACACAAAATTTGGGGACACAAATGTAAGTAATGAGAGGTTCTTTTACAGTGCGGCCAATGCATGTGAGACTTTCGAACTGAAATGCCATGGCCTGTGGTTTGGATTCCACGTAAAACGGAAGTCCCGTGGCTCATAATCTACAGATTAACGGTCATGTTAAACTACAAGTTTCCTTTTTTTTTACAGTGCGAAAAGCACTACTCACAGTCACAGAGAGCAAGCCGATTAGACACACACGTGCCGGACACACAGCATTATCGAAACAAGTAACAAGTGAGCACGCATGACATTGTAATCCAATACCGCCACACTCAGCGATAACGCAGGTCTCATGAATAACCTGCACGCTCACAGACAGCAATATACTAGCAGCTCTCAGAGCAGAACACACGACATCATTTAAGCCAAGTCTAGAACCCCACAAATCCTCAAATTACACTACGAGGAGAATTCAAAAACATACAAACTCTGCACAGGTATGCGTACTTTCATTTGCGCATTGCACATACACGGGGAACGTGCCATAATATGGACGGCACAAATACCGTCGTAACAAGCCTTTACAGCACCCCGGGTCCGAACCCATGATCACACACCACACTCGTACCAAAAACTAACTAGCCAACGGTATTTTTGGTACGAGAAACACAAGCAAAAACCACACTGGGGACACCTCAATCCCTGAAACACAACGCAAACATAGAACACAGAGAATGACATAAAGTCACGGGTTCAAATCCCAGCGAAAATCGGACACCAGGAAAACAGCTATCCAGGCTTCCAATCACACTGAAATTAGCCCATACAACCACACAACCAGATAATACTACATTTCCTTCGGCCAAAAGCCAGGCATAAAATTTCAAATACACCTGACATGGAAAATATATTTCCCGGACACAGGCATAGAAATCTCATCAAAGGTCTTACGGAATAGTGACCACACAATAGTATTAGCAAATAGTACGAATTGCTACATTAGTCCGCCAGGAATCTAGAACAATGACAACACTCGCATACGTGCAGGAAAGCACATGCCGGCGGATGTCATACATAACATCCCAGCCTGACATTACACATACAAACTGCTGACTGGCAGACTTCGTCACATTGCAATATCGCTGGTGACAAGACACTATTGTTTATCGGCATTGACCATGAAATTACGAACGCAAAACAGTCATAACACCATACATTTTTTTAACACTGCAAAAGCATTTAGCAATGGACAAGACGTGACAGATCGGAACTTATCTTGGGCCCATAGGAGCACGTGCGCAAAGACGTTGACAGGCCACGGGCGCCTCTTGCCCATACACGCGATACATATTACGACTTAGCCTGTAACAGACCAACCGTCCGCGTGGTGTAGCGGAACATAGGCACACACACACGCGCTCACTAATTAGAAGCGAACACAGACAGGGGCTCTGAGGAAACAAGACCTCCCCCCAATAACTTCTTTTCGCGATTCTATTCCTAAAATAAATCATGCCAGGCGATTAGGACATGGCCAGTCGCACTACGACCACTGGCCACATTCACACTACAAATGGCACACCAGATTAGGTCGTGAAGCTTTACTATCCCAAGGCGCGGATAGAAAGCAAACATGGACCAAGGGAGGATGACAGGAGCACAGGCTACCAGCGTACCACCTTACTCCCTTCCAATAACCTTCTCACGTCCAACATAACCAACGCAGACACATGAACACGACCAAAACAGCTACACTACATTACAGAGTATACACAAGAGGTTGATAGATTTCATGCGTCTAAAGAGAAGGCCTACTACGCCTTGGATCACGATGCTACCACCTGAGTATTAGGGGTGGGTCGGCAAACATTAAATAAGCATAATGCGCATCTCCAAATGAGAGATGAGGCCACAATTATATATATTAACCATTTTTTGTTAATTAAATACTCCCGCATGACAGGAATATATTAGTATTATGCCTCAACCTACACCTATCCGTACATGAGTGCAGACGCCTCATATCCAGATACATGCATGAGTATCCCATCCATCTACCAGGGATATTACTATCAAACCTGCATGGAATTTTCATATTTTTGCAATCCCGGGAATTACCTGCCCCAATCCACTCATTGTAGGAGCAATCCTAGTAGCATTACCGGCTCAAGGCCACCATTTATTTGAGCCCAAAAATGCACAACCCCTTCCTACCATGCTTTCAGCCCACTCTACAAATAACTACCCCCAGATCCTAATAACAGGGTACCTGACGTCATAGACCCTACTAACACCTCCATAAAGGGTTAACAGAGCATTATCGCTGGAAAGCTGACGTAGCAATGGTAGACCAGAAGTAGTCCATGTACTTAGAAGCTCTACAACCCCACAACACTGGAAATATTTTACATTTTACACAAAGATTAAATTATTTACACAGGTTACGCCCATATATTTTTTTTGCAAAGGAATCTGAAACACTCTGATTGGTGATAGCGGCATAAGCCGAAGGTCAAAGGCACCACACTTTGAGAGTGGGTAAGGCGATGTTGAGCCTACCCTAGTTCACTTCACGACTAGACTAAACAGACGAACCACGTAAGGTCGAGGCACTCGCGGCCTGGTCGGGCAAGCTCTGGAATCCTAGGTGCGCCTCAACTGCCCCTGGGAGGAAGGGATGCTACATCCACTCTGTGCCACGGTCAGCGACGCCAAGACCTGCAGGGAAGTCTTTCTGAGAATGGTGGGAGAAATAGCTCACTCCGCGCTGGACTCAGGGGATGACCCTAGAGACGACCCAACCTATGACTAGACTTCTAGTTAAATTTAAGTAAATAGGGCTTCTATAGCGGGAAGCAAGACTCCTGGGCGTTGGAGTGGAATATTAATGCGAAAAGCATACTACTGCGGCCGATAAAGGCGAAGAGAAATATTATTGCGAAAAGCATGCGAAAAGCATACTACTGCGGCCGATAAAGGCGAAGAGATTCTTATACTGCGAAAAGCAGACTACGATTGCCGATGAAGGCGAAGATAATATTATGCCATTGGACGATGTCCAATGCCCACATAAATGGCGACGCATCGGGCAACCAGAGGGCATTAAATGGGTAGCATAGCGAGCAACCCACAGGGGTTAAGTGGGCGACCCAACTACGACTACATACGCAAAGGCAACGGTAAAGAACTGATAAATACAGCGGGCGAAACGGTTTGCTCAGGGGCACCGTAAGCCGCCTGCGACTAGGTTAATACTAGTTGATAAGCGTCGACATTTAGAATTAAGGGAACGGAATCCGGCGACCCTAGAGACAACCAGTGTTTCTAGGACTCGTACGGGTGGTGCCCTGAGGAAGTAAATTGCCTCAGGCGATCGTTCTGGTCCAAATTTAGCCAATAAGACAGTTGCACTTTGGTACGCAACTTAGGATTAAGCAAATTCATTAACCGCTGCTGCCAGGTAATGGCACAGCACATTTCGGCAATAGAGTAAGGCCACCTATTCGGCTTAGTCATAGCAGCCATTTTTTACCATAAGTAAGGTAAATAGTATTAAGATTAAGCCGTTCGGCTCCTGATGACCGCCAAACCCGTCATCAGGGTAAGTCCGACAATACACTATAATATAGGATAATATATAATACAGTAAAATAGGTATAATCAAAGTGGAATATATCGGCACCCGGTAACCACAATTCCGCTACCGGGGTAAGACCAACTACACATTAAGAAACGGCATTACGGCACCGTATAGGGTAAGCCCGGCCATGCAGCAAATTAACATTAATCATGCTATTTTTTTCAGAGAAAGAAGAGCTTCAGCCAGTAAAAACAATGACACAGGAAGCGACATAGAGAATATGTCATACTAATATGTTTTTTCTAAACCTCGCCATTTTTTCCCAGGCATCGTCACCAGATACAGGAAACTGGTGACAGGAATTTCACTACCATATAGCAGTGTCATATTATTTACGGCATGCCATGATTGTGTACTATTTTTTTATATACGTCAACTTGCACTAATCCTAACACACTCTCACACACTCACCACATTTTTTTTTTCAGCTACACACTCCAAAAAAAAAATCTGCACAGCAGGACTGGTGCCTGTGGGGTACCAGGCTTGCTGGCAGATCAACTAAACAGAAACACATAAAGCGTCAAAATGCGACGCAGATTACGACAATGAGGGCGCAACCGATTTGTGGCGGCGACTCTCATTGTCAAGTGTGAAAGCATTCACCCACAGAGGATGCTTCACAGATTAGGTATTAAGAATACAGTGCAAGCGGTACGACCACTAAACCGTACCAAGAAGTGGCCGTACAGGATCAGCCGTGAGACGGCAAGCGTACGTACAAACGGGTAGCGTGCACGCGAGGTACCAAACAAAAACTAGAATTATAAGGGATTAGCGCGCTTAAGTTAGACATAAGACCACTGTAATTAATAATTTTAAAGGGTAAACTTAATACAAAGTCATGCGCCCACGGGCAATTATTCCACTAGACATAAGGTCATTGTAGTTCATAATTTTCAAGGGTAAACTTCATACAAATTCATGCGCCCACGGGCAATTATTCCACTGGAAATCGACAATATTCCTAAATGTCAGAATCGCAACATAGTGCATTAAACACTATATATTTTTGTTTGTTTAGCAAGATTCCATGTACACAATGTCTGTGATTTGTTTTCTTTCAATTTTCTTTCTTCTAACTTCCCCATTTGTCAGGGTGTTCCGTTTTATCCCAAACCAATAAATGCCTTTTGAATATTTCCCTTAAATTATACCCTGGAACACACATTTTTCTATTTTCTTCTACCTTTCTTATTGCAGGGAGCACTTTTTCCCTAAGATAGGGCGGACGACGCAATCATCCGTTCGGCCCTGGGTTTTTTTCCTCCCTGCACAACAATGTACCATCAGCACCATGTATTTTTTTTCTCTATCAAACTTCCAAAATGCCAATGTCAATTTCTGTTGCAATATTTTTATGCAAATGTCAATTTCTGTTGCAATATTTTTATGCCAATGTCAATTTCTGTTGCAATATTTTTATGCCAATGTCAATGTTATGTATATATGTATATCCCATAACCCTCCCCTCTGAACACGAGCTGATCTCACGCACACACATCAACACGACATCACGACGACGAGGAAGACATCTACAGAAGATACGAGGGGACTTCAAAAACAACCACATCGACTACATCTATAACATCAACATCCCAACCCCAAGTTCCGTTCCCGTTCGCGGGGACGCGAACTAAATAGGGAAAGAGGCTTGTACAGTACCCCAGGGGTATGCACCCCTTGGAGACCATCCCCCATCATCTATTTAAATCTCCTAACTGGCAATCCTTGTAAAGCCAGACCAACATCTATCAACACCGCAAGGACAGCTTGCCATTCTGGAAAGCTGGCCCAATCCTTGCATAACCACTACAAACAGCGACACACTATTAACTAGGGCAGCTATGCCATCACAATGCTGACAGCACAGCTCCGAAGAATATAAAAGGGAGTCTTAAGGAGGTCAGAGTCTCTCTCAATTATCAGTCTTACAGTGTGACGGCCGGAGGCTACGCTGGTATCATCAGGTGAGTGAGTCAGCAGGTGTTCAGAATCCTATAACTTTGTAACCTTACCCCCAATTTGTATAGACAAGTTTGTACACATTGTAACATCACTACATCCCTTAAAAGGGACTCTCAATTCCATTATTACTGACCAATAAACACTTGGTCAGTACATTACACCTGCATTACTGTTTACACGCTTCTTTACGCCCTAACTCCCTTCCTGAACTCTCCGTCACTATTAGACGTGACTTATAGTAGCCAGATACTTGCTAGTGCAAGCATCATCGTATTCCCGTACCGGCCTGCCTGCTAGGAGCAGCCCGCGCCATATAGCTGACGCGTACAAGTCGATTATCTAACCAGCCAGCTGAACGACCAGTACGGTGACCCTTGCATTGAGTTCCATCCCCTAAAATACTCCTACATCATTTATAGGAGCACCCTAACACTAAACAACACTCTACACTGGTCAGCTTGCCCGACTACGGGAAGCTACCCCCTTTTAGACATTTCCTTCTAAATCAACACAATAACCCTTCCGTTTTAGATCCTGCCACCCCCAAATAAGGGATCTAAAACAATAGGAAAGAGGGCGTTAGCCAAAATCCTACGTCACCTCATTTGTCAAAATACAACCATGGGTTCGCGAGCTATTAATTATTTAACATTCGCTTGGCCACCATTTGGGGGGGGGGGCACAGCCACGCCAAGTGGGGCAGAACCCATACTGCTCCCCTACTACTGTAATGGGTTAGGGTTTTAAGATTAAGTTGTGATCCTTCTGTGTGTGGCTCCGAGCGATGAATAAAGAGATCTACTTTTCTTTCATTGTTCAGGAGAATCCTGTATGAATATTTAACACACTCCACAATTACCTAGGTACTTCACACTTGTGTATTGCTTTAGTTAAGATAGGAAAGGGTGCAAAATGATTTCTTGGAAAGGAAAGGTTACAGAGTTATATTTTATTTATTTAACAAGTAATGTAATATTTTAAAATCAGATTGTTGTAAAATGATTTGTGCTTATATGAGAGTGTATAAAACCAGCTTTTGTTTCTATGATATGAATTCTTCGTACAGCTGTTGTGGGCTGTGGACAATGTTAATTTGTGTGTAAATATTTTGAAATGTTCATCTAAGTGTAAATATAAATGCATTTTAATGTAAACGTGGCTTGTTTGATGCTTTAACAACCATATGCACTGGTTCAGAACCCGTAGTAGTCTGCGGACCAATCGGCCTGAAATTCAATCATGTACGGATTTATCCCCCGGATACACCTTCTCAGTTGTAACCCTTCCTTGGCGCCTTTCCCATAAGAATATTCAAAGATGATTAAGCAAATCAGTTCTTAAAACACATTATTAATTATTACTATTAATTAGTGTACACTACAACTTAATTACGGTACTAATTGTTATTTTTAATCTTGATCGGTCACATTGGACCACTTGAGTCGTTCCACAATCCTTTCTTCTTTGAAGGTATACTCAGTGCCGGATTTCTGCCTAGGCCTACAAGGCCCCGGTGGCGGAATCTTTACATAAGCTCTAAAGCCTGGCTTGCCTTGTCAAAAAGCTTTATCGAAAATATTATAATAAATATTTTTACTAAGGCCACGTTTTTTTAGCGAGAAATTGCAGCGCTGCATCAAAGCGAAGTAAATCGCTACATCACAACTACATGTAAAAAAAACGGTAAAGATGGCGCGAATTGGCGGTCGTTTAAAACGTGTTTCAGTCATTATTTCGAAATAAATTTAATGTAATATAACGACGCGTCCACTAGGAGACGAAAGTTATGATGAATGCTTAGTTATATCGCTCAATAAACAATTTACCGTACACTAGGATTTCACCTTGCTTGTAATTTTTAGGTTAGGCCTAGCCCATGTCATTCGAGTTGCCTTCCACGAAGTAATGCCCTTGGCTTAGCCATTAAAGTCGCATTAATAATGAGCGTTTTACGAATGCAGTAGAGTAGAGATAACATTTCAGAACTTAAGGTTACCATATCTATAACAATCAGCATAACTTTTATGTGGCAAGGTAACTTGGATTTAAAAATTACAAAATGGGACGACCAAGCTCTTGACTTCTTTGCCTTCTAATAAATATTTCCTAACTAACCAACTGATAGGCCTACATTTCCTTTAGCAGCATATCATTGTGCAGTATCATATGCTACACCAATAACCTGTGCATGTCGCTAATGATTTCCCCAGGATAGTCACTTGTGGGGCAGAGTAAAGCCTCTTCTGAATTATGCAGTACCGGTATGGTACGTCTACTTATTTGTGCCAGGCTTCTCTTTCATCTTCCTGGCGATCTCCTTTGGTCAATGGGGCAGAAGACCTTACTGTTCCACCCCTTTAAACAATAACTACAACTCCCTCCGTCATCTCTCGTTTTCTTCAGACCTTCGAAGACTAGGGAGTCTGTCATGGTCTTTCTCTTTACTCACTACTCCAATTTTTTTAAAGAGTCAAAATTCTTCCTTCTATAGCATAACTGTATGCCAACAGGAAAGGGGTCCTCGATGTTACACTCCTTAAAACATTCATCCCCACCACCACCTGTCCAGCTACATAATTTTTAACATGAGCCCAAATCATTTCGATAGGATTCAAGTCAGGGTGGTACGGTGGTAGACGCAAGATCGTGTGCCCATAGGTAGCAAGCAGTGTATCGATTTGATACGTCTCATAGCGTGGTTTATGGGATTTAATCCAACCGTACCGTGCCCGAACGTACCTACCATCACCGGTTGAATCCCACGAAGACAGCCGGATCGTAGAACCTGAAAATTCCCGGCTAGAAAAAACCCCAAGTCCTACTAACATGTGAATGGGATAAAAAGGACACCATTACTGTATATCTAACAAGATGGCATTAGGAAAGTCCATAGCCAAAATCGCATAATAGCTCAGAGAACAAGAGATTTCCGCAAATGGAGCACCTCGGGAGAGTGGACTATTCCGAAATACCCAGCGATGGCCTTCCTAATGTAATCTCCCATCACCTGTTTAAAGCATCACGCAGAAGAATTTTAAAATGAAATTCAATTTATTCAGAAAAAGTATGACATCTGGACAAAATCCTAACATTCCTACTAAAAGGAAAGAATTACCCCACAAAACTCGGGTAAAAATACTGAATGCCAGTAACAAAATACTGGTAATGCCTACAACTGTGGCAAGAAATCAGGTGTCTATCTCGACACACATATATACAAAAAGAAAATCTATACAAGAATGTTTAATTGTAATTGGTCGTCGACGATGTAATGACTAAATCGATGTAATTTTCCCAGTCATTAAATTATCATGTTTCAATATTATCAATCAACAATATAATAAATATTTACATTTTATACAAAACGTTGAGTTACAGCTAATGTGTACTCTAATTTAAATTTTTACAAAACTGGATTCGACCTTCCATCCCAAAATTTACTAGTCATTGATCGGCTGCACTATTCCTAATTTGTGATATAATCTAACAAACAATTAAGTTAATTAGAAGTGTGGATTTGTCTATCCAGGTAGAAAAAAATCAATATGAATTTCATTATGAATCTGTTGACAATTGTCAATTACATTCTTGGGTTAATTCCAACTATATAATCATATTTATGACAGTGTTTTACTCAGTTTATTTATCCGGGTGCTTATTATAGACAGATGCTATACTCAAACATTTGGTCCCAAAATTCCATTTAAAGATTGACCTTAATTAAGCTCGGTGTGAATTATCACACAATCTCAAATATGTGCTCTCACTAGCACGATTCCATAACATTTATAACACTCAACAGTGTATCCATAAATAACTATCACAGCGTTTTTCAAAATATGCTCGACGATGATTACACCTCCTTACTGGTGACCCTATACCAAATAGATCCTACAATGATCTTTATTGCACTTCAGTGTTGCACAAAATAATTCATATACATCGTGAATATAAAGATTGAAGTAAATTACACCTGAGTCGAAAATAGAAAATGTCGAAGAAAATGATCCTATTAAGTTTTAAACTTTGCTTCACAATATTCATTACAATTATTCTTAATATTAAATGAGACTTTCTTGAAGTCTGAACTAGGATTTATTAATAACTGAGCGTTGATGCTTGCCAATAAGCTCTTTTAAATATCGTAGAATCATAAGTATTAACTGCATATGAAATGCCTCAAAAAGTCACAAGAAATATGTGATCTGGATCAAAGTGAAAATTGATCAAATTTAACTAATTATGAAGCCTTTCTCCCAATCAGGCGAACTCGAGAATGATTTAGCAATACTACCTACACCATGAACCTAGTAAAACAGAAGTATGTTTTTGAAAGAACTATTGATTCATTTTAGGCAGTATCGGTAATATCTCTCGCTCTATAGAGAAGTATGAAGTCTTCCAGAAAGAATAACTAATTATAGTTATCCACTAATCCGTCCTCAGAAAACGTTCATGTCCAAATGACATTAAAAAAACATTTTTAAGCAATTTCTTCAAACAGAAAATTTATTTCATCAACGTAGCTCATGTCTCAGTGTATCAAAGACACTTTCATAATCCTATCGAAATATCAAAGTGCTCAAGTGCTCTAAAATCTGAATGCATTAGACACAAAATAGTTCCTATCTCTATCGAAAATATAGATCTTCTCCTGTGATGAGTCTTCGCGACAATGAATATATGCATTAATTAAATTAAAATTTACTAGATTCAAATATAGTTACCAAAACTACACAATATTGGATGCATTTGGTTAACCCAAATCAAAATCCAGGCTGGCCAAGAAGTCAGAGACGACAGAGCATCGAACCTAAACTTCTGTCCATCCATGCTACAATTTTAAGGAACTATGGCAACTATGGTTACTTTCAAATACCCCGCTAGCCACTACTAATAAAGTTGTAAGTCTTCTACCTTCTGCCAGGCTCCATAGCGATGATAAAAAAAAGGATATTATCATGTCATGGTAATCCACTATGCACCTCACCAGGACATAATACTCCTCCTTGGGCATTCCGGGTGTCGAACCTAGGATCTCCTTTCTCCGACCAGGCTCCAAGCTCCATTCTCACGGTCACTTAACGCACGAAATGGGCTCGCGATCAGAGTCCACACACTCGCGCCTCCCGACAGAAAATAACAGTATGTGGCAACTGAGAGACATTCGATAGCAACCATATGTTAGGCCCATCTCGATTGGAGATATTAAACACATGTTCTCAAAAGATTGCTTCATCTTTTGTGAGAGTAGCGTGTTTTTAAAACACATGCTAAATGTTGTTGTCATTGGTAATCTCTACCATGCTCTGAATGTAGTGCCTATGCCATAATTTAGCCTTGCATGTCTATTATCACTCTATATTGTTCATCCTTTCCCCCTGATGCCTGCATGTTAAACATGGCACTTGAGAAAGGTATCGGTCCTATACACATACAGTGTATATTGTATAAACTGTCCGTAGCTTCAAAACTCAGCAAGAGTTGAATATAATCTTGTTTCACACAAGCTGACTTTAATGGCGTCTCTCGCTTCGTGTTCGCACATCACTCCGCACTGGCACTGCAATAGCAATAGGCCTCGCTCAAACGCTTAAAAGTCGAACACGACACTGACATTTCCGTACTGCGTACTGCACAGTATGGTATAATTACAGAGTCCGTTACTTCACTTAATTTCACTACTCGACTAATGACAAGCACTCCCGTGAAAAGATTTCCTGTACGGGAACATATTGCGTTCTGATTTCTGGTGGTGAGTCGTTCTCTCACGAGGGCTCCTTCCCCCACTCTAAGCTATCCTAGTTCGAACACCGTCGCTAGGACTGTCATATATATACATCTTTTATCATTTTACACTTTCTCTTTATGTTGTGAATACTTGCATACACTTTCTAGTATTCTGGTAAGTTGTTTAATATCTTTTTCAGTGCGTAAATCGCTCTAGTTTACTTAAAAACATTATAATATTTCCTCAGGTATTGTGTCGTCATTGATACTGTGAACCAATAATATGATTTCTTCTTCATTACCTCCCAGCGTTCGTAGACGCTCGTGAGACATCGGCTGCTCTCGGGTGACCCACATCTGAGGTGTAATGGCCGTCCGTCATATGGTCTCTAGCGGAGTACCGTATGAGGGTTCTCAGCTTGTGGCGCACGGGCCATGAATTAATGGTACAGTACAGTTGAGGTTTTATCATCTCTGTAGAAAATGGAATACCCTTATCGGTCAACCAATCCTGCATAACCGTTTTTCGGGAAGTTGATGTGGGTACGCGCTCACGTTGGACATTATGGTAAGAGGCATTGTCAATCACGACTACAGAATTTGTTGGCAAATTGGGAATTAATTTCTCTGTCAGATATTTTTCGTTATTTTTCATCTCATCGTGGTAGTCCCTTGTTGTTTTGTTGGATTTAAAAACCAACAAAGCATTTGGAACGAAAACGGCATGTACCACTATTAATCTTTGCCCTTTCGAGATAGGCGACTTCAGTCATGAAGAGAACCGTCACTCCAAGCACTTGCCTTGGTGTGCGAACTTTGCAAATATGTATCATCAGAGTATTACCCGTTTAACATTTGATTGCCGCTGAGCCTGGCTGCGCCACCGTTTGTTGATTAATGTAGCAGGAGCCCCGCGGGGTAAAGAGGAGGACACAGTGATGACACAGTACAGTCTGCACATACGCCAAGCAGCATTGTGCGCGCTACCTGTCTTAGAAGCGCAGATAAGCTTGATGCCACCACGGACAGCTACTGTAGCTGAGTCATATCCTACTCGCGCATGAAAGTGTAATAAACAATAGGCGCACTCGGTTGTCGATACCGCCTTATGCTCTCTAAGTACTGCATACGTAAGAGCCTTATGTCAGGCTTCTCCATAAGTATTCTACGCATGTCTTCTCTCTTCCTCCATCTAAAGCCTGGGCCTCGAACTATCTTGCTTAATGTTCGTACGCCACCTTTAAATTTTATAACCTCAACCAGTTTCCTACGGATCCTTTCCAGCGTTGGCCTCTCGCCTTTGCTATAGTGAAAATTGTGAATCTTACGCCTTACCATGCATTTATCAAAATCGTCTAACTTACACTTCTTGACAGATTTTGGTCTTCTCTTTCCAGGCGTTGAAAATGAATCCACCTCACCACTTTCAATTCTTTTGGCGCCTTGTATTATATTCCGCAGCGACCTTTCCGACACACCTGTTGCTTCAGCCTCTTTATTTTGAATATCGCTTATGTTCCCAGCGAGATGAGTTTCGTTTTTCATGAATTTATACACATTATAAATAGCTTCCCTAGTTTGACTGTGTAAAATTTTGGCACTCCCTAATTTAGAGCGAAACGGTGGCATTGCTAAGTACACTGAATATTATACACAATTTTCAAGGCTTCAGGTATTCAACAAACGCACTTTCAGCTACGTAATATACATAAAATAGTAATAATACACACGTGTGATGCATCCTGCACTCTACGCTTGTTTTACAGCTGTAGACCGCATCTCGCAGTGAGCCGCTTTGTTGAAGAATGGAGTGAGCAGTGAGCCCAGTAATCAGCATTCGGGGGACACACAGCAGCCCCGCAATGAGCATTGAAATATGCCGATTGATATTGTTCTCTGCGCATCGTCGAGTTTCGGCAAGCTCTTCTTGCGTCTGCTCTACTATTGTCATCGCGCCAGGAGATGGAAGTTCAACACACTGTGACGGGGTGCGTGGGGTCTTGCAGTACGTATCCACGGCCCGCCTATTCCAAACCTAAATATATCGGCTTCCCTCATGCCAATGGTTATCGCAGCAGACGACTCACAGCCAGTGAAAATGGAATGTGCTGAGTGAGTGAAGCAAGTAGTGGCCAACTTAATTTTTTGGAATGCGCGATACGCAGTGAGCGGGAAGACATATGCAGTTCAAACCCAACTGCCATCTCCTGGCACGATATCAATACCTTTCGCCTTGCGGATATCGTTCGCAAGACTGTGCGGATAGCGGATATGCTGCGGATAATATTTATAGTAAATTTGCGGATAGATTTTAGGATACAATGTTGAACTAGATTGTATTTAAATAATTTTAGTTCTTACTAAGATCTGCGTCTTTCACGTTTCTTGTTATTTCTCGATTTGCTTTCGGTTGGGTTGCACGAGAATGAGAAATGAGAGAAGCCAGTCGTGGAAATACCCTGAATTATTGTTGACTTTTGCCACACAAAAAAAAGCTTTATACCTGCGCTTGCCTGCGTGGGTATATCCGATGACTAAGTAAGTGCTAGTCTCCCACAAATCCAACCCCTCGTCCTCGTCGTGGGAGATGGGCAACGTACTTAAGTAGGGGATTGCCTGTAGGGGTGAAGTACAGTGGGGACTTTGTGTGCCTCAAGACCCCTACGCTGGCTGTGAAGGCCCTACATGAACCCTGAAGAAATTACGGCTAACGGGGCTCTGGTGAAACAACTGCTGCCTTGTAGTTTGGAGTTGGTTCTTCAAAGGCTAAGGGAAGAAACCCTGACAGAAAATCAGCCTGGTGCCTCAGGCTTAAGGTGGCAGCCCCTCCAAGGCACTCGGAGGCAGTGGGTTAATCACTCGCTCCTCTTAAATAAACTGATTACGGAAACTGAAGCGAAATTACAAAACCGGACGGATAACCTGATGACGACTTTTGGCATGAAGAGGACTACGAAAATCGGTTTCTGGATAGTGAGGACCTTGATGGAGAAAACCAGACTGAAACAAGTGACACAGGAGATGAAGAACTATGGGCTGGATATCCTAGGATTGAGTGAAGTGAGGTGGCCAGGATTTGGTGAAATGCAGACAACAGATGGAATTACATTTCTCTATTCTGGGGGCGATGATGAAGAACACAGAGATGGAGTGGGGTTGCTGCTCAACAGAAATGTAAAGAGAAGCCTTATGGAGTGGAAGCCAATTTCTAGTAGATTCATGTTTGCTAGATTTAAGACAAAGATCAGGAATGTGATCATCATCCAATGCTATGCGCCTACAGAACAATCGGAGCCAGAAAATAAGGAAGAATTCTACCAAATGCTGCGAGATGTCACAAGACAAACAAGTAAGAAGGACATTCTCATTGTTATGGGAGACTTCAACGCGAAGGTGGGCTCAAACAATGAGGGGTTGGAGCAGATCATGGGTAAACATGGCCTTGGTGAGATGAATGACAATGGGGAGAAATTTACGGAATATTGCGCCAGTCAGGATTTGGTGATGGGTGCAACGGTATTTCCTCATAGGCGGTGCCACAAGGTCACCTGGGTGTCTCCTGATCAAGTCACAGAAAATCAAATTGATCACATCGCGGTGAGCAGGAGGTTCAGAAGAAGCTTGGAAGATGTTAGGAACAAGAGAGGAGCGGACGTTGGTAGTGACCATCATCTTGTGGTTGCCAACTTCCGCATGAATATCGTCGCAGTCCGCCGAAAGTTTAACACTGGCACAACAAGTTTGATGTGGGCAAGCTTAAGAACCAGCAGAGATTGGACTAATTTAATTTGGAGCTCAGAAATAAATTCCAGGTGTTGGACTCCGAGACAGAGAAGGACGTGGAGACTGTGTGGAGCGAGGTAAAGAATATCTTCGTGGAAACCAGTGAGATGCAGCTCGGGTACAAGAACTACCTGCGGAAAGAATGGATATCCGATCAGACCTGGGACAAGATAAATTATAGGAAGGAGATTAAGGCCAAGCTCAACACCTGCAAGACTAGGCAGCAGAAGGCTCTCACACAAGCAAAGTATTCAACAGCAAACAGGGAGGTAAAGAGGAGCGTGCGGAAGGATCATAGGAGGTGGATTGATGAGCAGGCGGAGAAAGCAGAAGAAGCGGCAAGAAGGGGGGACGTTAAGGAGCTCTATGGCATCACAAAGATGCTTTCGAAGAAAGGTTTTAATAAAATTAGGCCTGTGAAGAGCAAGACGGGCGAGATCCTCACGACTTGTGAACAGCAGCTGACAAGATGGAGAGAACACTTTGCGGAGGTTCTTAATAGAGATAGAGGACCAGAAAGTAAGCAGCGAGGAGAAGATGAAGAGGAAGCAGAAAGTGACCCACGCATCAGCCT
The DNA here is from genome assembly GCA_946902985.2 of Meconema thalassinum. Taxonomy (NCBI): domain Eukaryota; kingdom Metazoa; phylum Arthropoda; class Insecta; order Orthoptera; family Tettigoniidae; genus Meconema; species Meconema thalassinum. Next base: position 65,473,625 of record OX336389.2, on the reverse strand, counting down.
CGACTCCCCAACTCGGGCCGAAATACGGACAGCGTTGAAGCAGATGAAATACGGGAAGGCACCAGGTCTGGATAATATCCCAGCGGAAGTACTGAAAGCAGACCTGGATATTACGATCGATCTGCTGCACCCGTTGTTGGAGAAGATCTGGAAGGAGGAGAAAATACCAACCGACTGGAAGAAGGGGTTGATAGTCAAGTTGCCGAAGAAAGGGCACACCACAAACTGTAACAACTGGAGGGGTATCACCTTGCTGTCCATTCCAAGCAAAGTGCTGGCGAGAGTCATCCTGAATCGTATAAAATACTGCGTAGAAAAAAGGCTTCGGAAGGAACAGGCTGGATTTCGACAACATCGCAGCTGTGTGGATCTCATCAACACCCTCCGAATCATCCTGGAGCAGAGTGTGGAGTGGCGGAATACCCTTTACCTCACATTTGTTGACTTCGAGAAAGCCTTCGACTCGGTAAATCAAAGAATCATGTGGAAGACCCTCGAGGAATATTAAATTCCAACAAAGATCATCAGAATCATTGAAGAGATGTACGAAGGGTATGAGTGCCAGGTTTTTCACGAAGGGAAATTAACAGAAAAGATAAAGGTCAGTTCCGGAGTGAGACAGGGGTGTGTCCTTTCCCCCACTCTGTTCCTGTTGGTCCTGGATAGTGTGATGAAGAAGGTAATGGGAGGGCGGAAGAGGGGTATTCAATGGGGTATAAATGACAGGCTTGAAGATCTGGATTTCGCAGACGACATTTGTCTTATGGCACAACGGTACCGAAACATAGAAGATAAGCTGGGGAGGTTGCAGAGAGAAGCAGAACGTGCAGGACTGATGATCAACACCAACAAGACCAAAGAGATGTGGATAAATTCTGACATCACGACTAGTTTGACAGTCAACGGAAAGGACATTGAGCGAGTTGAGTCCTTCCTCTACCTTGGAAGTATAGTCACAAATGATGGGGGAGCAGAGGAAGATGTTCGAAGCCGTATCAGGAAGGCAAATGGTGCCTGTGTCCAGCTCTACCCCTGGTGCATTCTTGGAATGCACGGTACCTGAGATTATAATTTTGAATGCTTTTGCACGTTCTTTCCTTCCTTTTTGTCAGACACCAACAGTGATCTTCTGTTCTCTCTTAGGGGTTCAGGTCTCTTATATTTTGTATGAGTCTGTTCCAGATATATATTCTGTGACCCACCTAGCGTCATATAACAACAAATCTCTGAAGCTCTTCAACTCTTCCTCGCGCAAGAGGAATTCCATATCCATTTGGCTACCAGATACTGTTGTCAACTCTTTGAAGACCAGCTCAGCAAAAGAAGATTATTTTGTTGTATTTAAGTTGGTTATGCTGATATGTATACCTTTTGTTTCCTACCCCCACTCTTTCCCCTTCCGTGGTCTCTACGAGCTCCGTTGAGCTGCTCTCACTTCTTAGTCGGCAGTCGTAGTGATCAGTTAAGGCTCAACCAGAGTCAGCCTCCTGACCTAACGAGGCATTTTTTAAATTCCACGCCATGTTGGAACTTTAAGCATCAGTGAGGAACTTCACCTTTGCCATGCAACAAAGATAAGTACCTGATTCAAGTTTTAACCTCATCTTCATGATTTTACTTACCACATGCTTTTAACTATCTTTTATGGGCAGTGTGAGGTTACTTGTTTTTGGGCAGAATCATCCTCCGCGGGATTTTCCATGTTGAGCCTTTGTTTAATCAAGCTAATCTTAGTGAAAAGCAGCATTTCTTATGCTTGCCGAATGAGAAATCTTCTCACTACGTGGGATATTATCTAATACCCAGTGTCTATAATTTATAAAGCAAGTTCCTCCGCTGGATTTACATTAGCCCCATTTCACTACTAAGATTGTTCTGGAACTTTCCAGATTCGGTACTCAATCTACGAGTCCTGCCGTCATGTATTTCTCACGTACTTGGGAGAATTCTGTTTAAAACTAAATTACTACAATAGTGAATTTTCGTCCACCGCTGGAACATTCTATGGCGCATTTAATTGTAAATTACAACTGTTTCAAGAAATAGACTCTCACCTATATAGTGCAATCAGTTCTTCCTATAATTGCAATAACTTTCTTTTCCACAAACTTTGTGTCTCCACAGTGAACATTTCATATGTTTCAATGAACTATAGTGAAAACCAGTGCTTGCTCAACTTTTCTACCGCGTCGCGATCGTCCGCTTATATTCAAATAAGGCCATGAACATTTTCCTTAATTCCCGTTTCTCTTTCCTAAACCTCTCACTAACAATCTGCAATAAATTTTTAATCTAGGTCTGTTCCAATAAGGTGTCATTCTAAGAAGTGCCCTTCCATTTTTGTTGGTTTATCATTAAGTATTTCTGTATAATCTTTGTGATACGTGTCTAGCACACGTTTCAAATTTACATTGTTCCTCCCTTCAATCAGGGAAAACAATTCTCTAAACTCTTAAGCGAGTCATGTTCAGGTTTCACGAAATGGAAACTGCCCCATTTTTCTCGTGATTCCTAATTAAACATAGGAAGTCTAGAAACTTCCTTTTCACTTTCTCCAGGTTTCACAGTAAGTGACCTGCCCTCTTTGTATAATTCCCATATATTAACTCTGTATAAATATAAGAAGTTGTAGGAACTTCTATCTTATTTTCACGTTGTTATTATTGTTCTTTTCAAAATTGTCATTTTCTCTAGAACATTCTCTCAAGAATTTCTCAAGGTACACTTTTGTATTCCAATTCACGTTCAAGCTTTAATTATTTCATTGTTTATTGGTTTAACTTTTATAAAGATTTTATAAACATGTAAGGTTTGAAACCTTGTAAATTGTCAATTGCCTGGAGCAACTGTTTGATGTTAAGAGGTCTGCGACCCTATTTGTTAAAAAGTTCAAATGAACTATGTTTATTAAATTTATATTGCATAATTGTTAATTTCCTCAAACTTCCTGCATTGTTAAATAAATTAAATATTTGTTTTTGGATTCATCATTTCTCTGATACTACAGTTAGGCAGGATCCTGGCTTTCCTAGCTCTTCCTAGGTTTATGCCCTCGTTCATATACAATAAATCGTTTGCTCTCAGTCTTGTCAGACCATCACCCTTCCCTATAGTACTTTTATTCGTGCTTGGGAGGAAACACACTAAAGCCTCTCTCTGGCAAACTGCCCAAGCCTTAGCTGCGGTTCCCGTCAGCCTCGACCAAGCTCGTTCCTATTTTAGGTATCAAGGTATTGACTTTCGGTGGCAACCGCTTCTAAATGGATTAAAAGTCAAATTAATAACTTTTGTGGGACTCTCCTCCTATTCTTCTATCCTTCTTTTCCAATCCCAAATCTACTTCCTTCTCTTAATCATCTTCCCTTGGTGGGTGGGTTATTCCCTAGCCTATAATCTACCCAAAATTTGGTACCAGAAACCCGGGAGAGTCCGTCTTTTATTTCTATTGTTTGTCAAGTGTCATTTGACAATACTTTGCAAAGTATTAACATCTGCTTTGGATTTTTCAGCTATACCTACGTCGTGCAAAGCCTGTGAACGGGAAAGAGGCCGCTCCTGTCTCCTTTGGCGTGTCCTGTTCTTTATACCCATTTGCTGCTGCCAACCTGACAGCATCTCCAAGGTTCTACAGTTTCGTGAGTTGTATTTCAATTTATTCTTTTTGTCATGGCTCCTGCTGAAAAAGATGAAACTCTCATTGCTAGACGTTCTTCTTATAAAGGGCAACTCACTAGATTCCGAAATTTTATCAACAAATTAGATCCCGCCGAGTGTGATTTAGACATCTTAACACATCGCCTTAAGTTGTACGAACGGTCTTATGATTATTATGACCAAATTCAAACCGAGATCGAATCCGCTTGTCCAGACCTTCAATCGGATCGGGACGAGGTCGAACCCTTGTACTTTGAAGGAATTGCAAAGGCCCACCAACTGAGCCGCAATATCTCAGAACCGGACACTAGGGTCATCAATCCGGCCCAGTTAGCACCCGCTTCAGTTCACGAGAACAAACCGAAACCGTTACTTCCCAAGATAAGCCTACCGCACTTCTCAGGCAAGGAAGGTGAATGGTATTCTTTTTACGAACTTTACTGCTCCCTAATTCATGAAAATGCTGAGATCCCCGACATACATAAATTTTATTTCCTCCGTACGTCTTTGGAATCTGAGGCCTTGACCTTGGTGGAGTCACTGCCTTTAAGCGCAGACAACTACCACATCGCCTTTAATCTCCTTAAAGAGAGATATGGCAATTTACGTTTGAGTGTAGCTCGTCATATCCGTTGTCTCTTCAACTTACCTGCCGTCAAACCTAATGACGTCACATCTTTAAGAGACCTCTTAGATTCTATGCAGTTAAATGTCAGAGCGTTATACCAGCTAAAACAGCCTGTCCAAACATGGGACACCATACTTATTCACCTAGCTACATCAAGATTCGATTTTTCGACACTGAAGGCCTGGGAGATCGAACTCGCTCGCAAGGAAGAATTTTCCTTCGAACACCTTATCTCGTTTCTCAACAGTCGATGTCAATTCCTTACAGCACTCGCATTTCAGTGCGAAAAAGTCGAAACGAATCCTCAGTGTCAAATTTTTGAAAAAAAACTTGCTTCTTCAAAGGGACATCAGCCCCCATTTGTCGAAAACAAACAAACCCGTTCTTCTTTCAATCATTCAAGAGAAGATATCAGGCCGCTTAACAAATCGTTAAAATGCACGCTCTGTAAAAAGCTTCACACATTGTATTTGTGCAAATCCTTTAAAGAATTGTCTGTCGAAGATCGAAGAAAGTTTGTCTTAAACAGCAAGCATTGTTTCAACTGCTTATCACCTAAGCATTCTTCTTCGAACTGTACGTCATCAAATCTCTGTTTCCATTGTAAAAAACCGCATCATTCTTTATTGCACGTTCACGATAAATCGAGGTCATCAGCACCTGCCTCTTTAAGCTCCTTGCAGAGCCGCTCCGAACCAACTAATGCTTCTTCCTGCATTTCCAACGCCGACACTTTTCACAGTGCGCAAACCCTGTTGACCACTGTACAATTTGAAATCCAAGATAGATTTGGAAATTGGTTCAAAACCCGTGGTCTTCTCGATTCCGCTTCAACGCACAACTTTGTTTCGCAATCGTTGATTAAAAAACTAGGTCTTTCGTCATCGCCTACTTCTATCAATGTGACCGGCATTGACAATTTGAAAACTCAAGTTTTGCAGTCTTCAAAATTGAAAATCAGAGACGTTTGTCAAAGAAACACCAATCTTAATTTAAACTGTCTCATTCTTACCAGTATTGGTAAAGACACTCCAAGTCACTCCATTAATACTTCCGGTTTAAAGATTCCCTCGCACTTAAGGTTAGCCGATCCTCAGTTTAATGCTCAAGGTCCCATTGATGTGCTTTTCAGTGCCAATGTTTTTTGGAATTGCATTCGCAAACAAACACGCAAGTTATCTTCAACCGTGGTCGCTAGAGACACCGATTTTGGTTGGGTTATTACTGGTGAAATCAAACATACCAGTGTTCAAACCAAAGCACAATGTCATTTCGTTACGGCTGACATAAATCCCATTTCTGAAAAAGAGAACGCTCATGTTTCAAATCTCAATATTTTTGAAAACCACTTGTCGAAACGATGTCTTATCGTGAACAACTGCGCTAACCCTGTAAGTTGTTTAAATGGCTTTTCTTTTTTCCCGCACAAGATGGCCATTCAAGTTCGCCTTGCTTTGTGTTATTTCGTCTATCTTCTTATGTCATTTTTTATAGCAGTTAATTGCTTAAACTATTCCTCGAAAACTATCTTCCCCTTGTGTAAAACCATGGCTATCAGTCACCATCACTTTGCTGTACGCTATGTTTCACTTCTTTCGTTATGTAGAAGGATGGCCACGGCCGGCTCCTCCCCCCTTCCTCGCAATTGGAAGTCGCTCATGAAACCGATTGAAACTCTGAATTCTATAGCATCTAGAATAACTATTCTTATGCATAACCTTCTTCTCAATGTCCCAGCTTGTCTTCTTTGCTCGGAAGAATTAAGCTTCTTTTTGTTGAAAATTGTCCGATTTCGTGATCCTCTCAATTATGCGAAATTGATTTCCTCTTTTATTTCATATAGCTTTAAATTGCTTTTTCACGTCCAAGTTACGATTGACTGCATGTCGTGTTACTCGTTCTGCTTTAAGTTACAGCTGATTCAGCTAGTGTGTGTGTACTCCAAACTGCTTGTTGTTCAAACCTGTTTGTTTACAAGCCTGAATAACGCCAAGTTGTTGTTCATTTCCTGTATGATTGCCAAAGGTCAAAACAAGTTTCTCTTATCTCAACTTTGGCTGATTGCCAAGCATTGTCTAGCGAGTTGCTACTACGAGTACAGAAGCCGTTTACCTACTTCCCAAAATAAACTCATTCCGCTTAAGGACTCTGTCAGCTATTTATATGTCTTATCTCGTTGTACTATGTGTGTCAAGGCCGTACTTGTTTACGTCTCTTACTTACTCATGCTCGTATTTTATAACTGTTTCGATCCCTGTTTCAAAACTTCGTTGCGTATTTCTCACGCGCGTATGTATTGCAATTTGCTTGCATATTTTGCGATCTTAATGTTCATTCATGAACAAACTTGTTTTTTCTCGTCGTCACATTCGATGTGTTTTTGTATTCATACTTGTCCTGTCACGTTTTTCGCTGACTTAAGTATTTTTCTGAGTAACCCCTTTGATACTCATTATAACTTGAGGTTATTGTTTATGGCTACTCGTTTGTTACCTATGGCGTTCTTGCTTTCTACTCGCATAGTTCCTTTGTTTATTTGGTATATTCTTGTCCTGAATAGATGTACTTGTTCCTATACGCTTTGTTTAAACTTGCCAATTCTTCTTTCTCATCGTATCGCAATCTTTACTAGTGCTTTATTTCCCTCAGCTTCCAGCTATCTTGTGATTGAAAGTGTTGATAATTCTCGCCTTTCAATTCCGCTTTCCAATGACCCTGATAACCTCCTTCCACTTTCACCTGGTCGCTTCTTTACACGCCCTTCTCTCTCTGCCCCTCCTCCCCTTCCCAATTCTTTCAGGGATTTTGATTTACTTATTGTTTGGCGGAAACTTGAAGCCCTCCGTAATTCTTTTTGGAAATGATGGAACTTGGAATATTTAACTTCCTTGCAACGGAGGCAGAAGTGGTTTCTTTCCAGTCCCGACATTCAAGTGGGAGACTTGGTCTTGGTTAGGGATGTTCCACCCCCCCCCCCCCCCCCCTAGTCGGGCCTTTTGGAGAAGTGACTAAGTGTTACCCTGGAAGAGATAGGAGAGTCAGGGTATTCAGAGTCTTGACCTCTAATGGTCAGATCACAAGACCACTTCTCTTCAATTACTGTATCACTCTTAAATGTTTAATTGCTTATTTGTTCCCTGTTGGTGTCTGGCCCTCCCAGTATGGTGCATTCTTGGAATGCACGGTACCTGAGATTATAATTTTGAATGCTTTTGCACGTTCTTTCCTTCCTTTTTGTCAGACACCAACAGTGATCTTCTGTTCTCTCTTAGGGGTTCAGGTCTCTTATATTTTGTATGAGTCTGTTCCAGATATATATTCTGTGACCCACCTAGCGTCATATAACAACAAATCTCTGAAGCTCTTCAACTCTTCCTCGCGCAAGAGGAATTCCATATCCATTTGGCTACCAGATACTGTTGTCAACTCTTTGAAGACCAGCTCAGCAAAAGAAGATTATTTTGTTGTATTTAAGTTGGTTATGCTGATATGTATACCTTTTGTTTCCTACCCCCACTCTTTCCCCTTCCGTGGTCTCTCCGAGCTCCGTTGAGCTGCTCTCACTTCTTAGTCGGCAGTCGTAGTGATCAGTTAAGGCTCAACCAGAGTCAGCCTCCTGACCTAACGAGGCATTTTTTAAATTCCACGCCATGTTGGAACTTTAAGCATCAGTGAGGAACTTCACCTTTGCCATGCAACAAAGATAAGTACCTGATTCAAGTTTTAACCTCATCTTCATGATTTTACTTACCACATGCTTTTAACTATCTTTTATGGGCAGTGTGAGGTTACTTGTTTTTGGGCAGAATCATCCTCCGCGGGATTTTCCATGTTGAGCCTTTGTTTAATCAAGCTAATCTTAGTGAAAAGCAGCATTTCTTATGCTTGCCGAATGAGAAATCTTCTCACTACGTGGGATATTATCTAATACCCAGTGTCTATAATTTATAAAGCAAGTTCCTCCGCTGGATTTACATTAGCCCCATTTCACTACTAAGATTGTTCTGGAACTTTCCAGATTCGGTACTCAATCTACGAGTCCTGCCGTCATGTATTTCTCACGTACTTGGGAGAATTCTGTTTAAAACTAAATTACTACAATAGTGAATTTTCGTCCACCGCTGGAACATTCTATGGCGCATTTAATTGTAAATTACAACTGTTTCAAGAAATAGACTCTCACCTATATAGTGCAATCAGTTCTTCCTATAATTTCAATAACTTTCTTTTCCACAAACTTTGTGTCTCCACAGTGAACATTTCATATGTTTCAATGAACTATAGTGAAAACCAGTGCTTGCTCAACTTTTCTACCGCGTCGCGATCGTCCGCTTATATTCAAATAAGGCCATGAACATTTTCCTTAATTCCCGTTTCTCTTTCCTAAACCTCTCACTAACAATCTGCAATAAATTTTTAATCTAGGTCTGTTCCAATAAGGTGTCATTCTAAGAAGTGCCCTTCCATTTTTGTTGGTTTATCATTAAGTATTTCTGTATAATCTTTGTGATACGTGTCTAGCACACGTTTCAAATTTACATTGTTCCTCCCTTCAATCAGGGAAAACAATTCTCTAAACTCTTAAGCGAGTCATGTTCAGGTTTCACGAAATGGAAACTGCCCCATTTTTCTCGTGATTCCTAATTAAACATAGGAAGTCTAGAAACTTCCTTTTCACTTTCTCCAGGTTTCACAGTAAGTGACCTGCCCTCTTTGTATAATTCCCATATATTAACTCTGTATAAATATAAGAAGTTGTAGGAACTTCTATCTTATTTTCACGTTGTTATTATTGTTCTTTTCAAAATTGTCATTTTCTCTAGAACATTCTCTCAAGAATTTCTCAAGGTACACTTTTGTATTCCAATTCACGTTCAAGCTTTAATTATTTCATTGTTTATTGGTTTAACTTTTATAAAGATTTTATAAACATGTAAGGTTTGAAACCTTGTAAATTGTCAATTGCCTGGAGCAACTGTTTGATGTTAAGAGGTCTGCGACCCTATTTGTTAAAAAGTTCAAATGAACTATGTTTATTAAATTTATATTGCATAATTGTTAATTTCCTCAAACTTCCTGCATTGTTAAATAAATTAAATATTTGTTTTTGGATTCATCATTTCTCTGATACTACAGTTAGGCAGGATCCTGGCTTTCCTAGCTCTTCCTAGGTTTATGCCCTCGTTCATATACAATAAATCGTTTGCTCTCAGTCTTGTCAGACCATCACCCTTCCCTATAGTACTTTTATTCGTGCTTGGGAGGAAACACACTAAAGCCTCTCTCTGGCAAACTGCCCAAGCCTTAGCTGCGGTTCCCGTCAGCCACGACCAAGCTCGTTCCTATTTTAGGTATCAAGGTATTGACTTTCGGTGGCAACCGCTTCTAAATGGATTAAAAGTCAAATTAATAACTTTTGTGGGACTCTCCTCCTATTCTTCTATCCTTCTTTTCCAATCCCAAATCTACTTCCTTCTCTTAATCATCTTCCCTTGGTGGGTGGGTTATTCCCTAGCCTATAATCTACCCAACCCCATCTGGAGAAATAGAAACATTTCCAGGAAGACCAAGCTCCGCCTTTTCAATAGCAACGTAAAGTCGATTCTTCTGTACGGCTGTGAAACATGGAAAGTCACAAAACCAATCAACAACCAGCTACAGGTGTTCATTAACAGATGTCTGCGTCGCATCATGAATGTGAGGTGGCCGGACATAATCTCAAATGAAGATCTTTAGACCATCACCAATCAACAACCGATTAGCATCCAGATCAAGGAGAGGAAATGGCGCTGGATTGGTCACACACTAAGGAAGCCGGACGGAGCTATTGAGAGGGCGGCGCTAGACTGGAATCCTCAAGGCGCCAGGAAGCGAGGTCGACCTAAGAAGACCTGGAAGAGGACGATCGAAAATGAAATTGCAGAGGTGGACAAGAACTGGAGTCAAGTGAAGAGAATGGCCAGGAACCGTACTGCGTGGAGAAATTTCGCCAAGGCCCTATGCTCCGGAAGGAGTGGCAGGAATTAAGTAAGTAAGTAAGTAAGTAAGTAAGTAAGTAAGTGCTATAATTAGCCACCCGCTGTTCCACGTACCATTGCACAGAGGGGAAAAATTCGGTCGAAGGTGAACGAAAAAGTGGGTTGTGCTTACGTTATTGATGGTGCAAATACCAAGATCTCTTTGCCTGAGGCCTGTAGTGTGTTTGCTGCGGAGCTCGTTGCCATCTATGAAGCTCTGCAGTTTGCACTACAGGATTTACGAATCCACTTTCTCGTGTGTATCGACTCTTTGAGTTCGTTGCAGTCAATTTCTACATGTTTCCCGCAACACCAGCTAGTGCAGCGAATCCACGACCTACTAGCCGGGCTGTGCCACGCTGACACTCGAATCACCTTTCTGTGGCTTCCAAGCCACATAGGAATTGCGGGAAATGAGTTAGCGGATGAAGCTGCAAAAGAGGCGGTATCACTATAACCTCGACCAATGGAGGTACCCGCTAGAGATATTCGCTCTCAGTTACGCCTACAAGTTCTGGCATTTTGGGAGAGTCAGTGGCTAGCTGACCCACTGCCCAGTAAACAGAGCGATCAAGGGAACTACTAGCGTGTAGCAGAGCTCTTTCCGGTCACGGAGAGAGACCGTCATTTTGTGTAGGCTAAGGATAGGTCATACAAGATCCACCCACTCGTACCTAATGAGAAGGGAAGACCCCCCACTTTGTACCTGTGGAACCGTTTTCACCGTGCTCACATTTTAAGCGAGCGTGTGGATCTTACTGACTTACGAAGAAAGCTTGGTTTGCAGATGACACACAAACATATATTAGCCGATGACGCGGTGGCTGCTGATTGCGTTATCCGCTTTATAAGTGAGAGTGGGTTAGTGCCAGCAATCTAAATTTTCCAGTGAACATTGACTCAACGACTTGTTCGTTTTTGAATGATAATTTTATGTTTTTCCGTAATTTTTGTTGATTTTTATAATTATTATTTTTATTTAATATTTTGTTTTATTAATTTTAGTTATTTTCAAATGTAGGTGTCCACCTCTAAATTTTAAATTCAATTCCAAATTTGTATTCTTTTATCTGTGTTAAGAGGGGCAGAAGACCTCATAGTTCCGCCCCTTAAAACGCACGGGCAGTTGAGTATTCCAAAACCCAGACCTCGCCAACTCAGGTGCTTCACGAGCACTGGCCGGCACCTGGAAAAGCACCGTGCTCTGCTGTAAGAGAGGAACTTGTAGTAGCAGCGCTTAGCGAGGCGAGAGTCTTGTTGTTGTTGATTTGTGAATTGGGCTGGGCAAATCAGCACGCGTCAGGCGGCGTACCGGTATGAAAACGAATAATAATAATGCTAATTTTGTGTAGACATAAATAATAGTCTTATTGCGCTCCTGATTTTCACTAATTTTCAACATTCTTTCTTTATATTTGGCATCGCTTTGAAGCCACTAATTTTCCGATATTTGGAACAATCGTTTTGGCATTTGCAATCCGAACTATAGCTTCCAAGAAAGCATCAGACAAACTTGACTTTGTTTTGTTAATATTCATAATTGAAAATATTTGTTCACAAACGAATGTTATTCCGATTATAGCAGCAAATTTCAGGGCAAGGGCATGAATCCTCGGAATTTTTTTTCCACAACGCCTTTATAAAATGAAATCAAATCACTTTTATACTGGTAATAGTGGTCTTTCAAAATTGAATCGCACTGTAGTTTTATCTGCTCAAGTTGGAGACTTGATGGGACATCCTCTGGGCGTACCGAAATAGGTGTCATAACAACTTTGAGTGCCGGTTTTACTTATTTTATCTCTTCAAACCTATCTTCAAATTCATTATGCAATGACTGTATCGCTTTTGTGTACTCACTGATTGAAGCATTTTAGAGAGGGAGAATTGTCCCAATTTCCTTCTTGAAGCTGACTTTTAGAAAGCACACGCTGCAATTTGAAACTTTCAATACGGTCACACATAGTACTGATTAATTTATTTTTGCTTTGCAACGAGTTATGTAAATACCCCGTGATGCATTTCATGAAAGCGAGGTCAGTGATCCATTGCTCATCATCCAAGTCAGGCTGTGGAGAAGGAGGGGTGGGAGGGGAAAAGCACCGGGGCGCGCAAGCATCAAGTGCTCGGGTTGGCGTGGCCTGCCATAACCTGTGCGCATGCACAGTTGAGTATTTTACAGACTTGTAATATATTGGTTGTGCGTCGGATCTGAGAACCTTGAGCCCTACAAACTAAGTAGGCCTACTCTGATTGTGACCTTACAACAAATACTGTATGCTTTGTTTTTAGCATTCTCACAAACAATTACACTCCACGCATGAATGAAATGTACAAAGTAGTCAGTAAAATCAGAATCCTCTTCCCTAGGCCTTACAACTGTGGGAACATAAAAGGGCTACCATGGTACTCAAGAGTTTATCCAGGAATTATTTTCACCAACATAGATCGAGTCCCTTCTGTTTGAATTTCTTGCCATTGTTGTGGTCTAGAAGTATGTATTGAGATTGTTTGATTCCCAGCTCTGGAGTATCATACAATGTGCCTCATAAGGACGACTGAGAAGAGGTTGGTACGATTCTTATTACAGTTAAGTACAGAATTTAGTGGCAGTGTATTCTGAGTGGGTCATGGCATCCCTGTTCATATCGCATAATACCATAATTACAAGGACTTCAGCACATAACAGTCAGGGCCAAAATAAATATGTATAATTGGAGTGAATATGAATCCACACAGTGAGAGGAATGGAAGACAAATGAAATAAATTTGTATACCTAGTTAAAATGCACCTTAGAGAAAGAAAATACGTTAGTGTCCATATTATTTTTCATGAGAAACCTAATAGAATTTGTCACCACACGGCCAAGTACAGATATTTTTTTCCATACTGAGGTAGGGCCTATGTACACCAACAATAACAAAATGTTTGTAGACATAAGACATAAAATGCAGTATTTTTTCTTAACGACGTACTGTAAGTAAGATGCATTCACAAATCTGCGACTTCTTATGGAGTATGGGAGTAAGGGCTTTCCTCCTTAGTACATAACACAGAACATAACCAAATAGATTTAATAATCAATTGAATACTCGTGTGATTACAACTTTCAAAGCAATACTACGTCTTCCTAGGAGTAGGGGGGTAAGGACAGTTCTAACCAGTATCATGGCCGCCGCGTGAGTCCAAGCCGATATCGCCCGAACCCATGGTCGGATTTTCACAAATGAGGTGTCGTTGGACTCGAGCTGACGGAGGCTTTGCTATGGACCAATTATTATATTAAAAAAATGGAAATTTTTTGTTTTTGAAACTAACCGATAGTTTGAAAACCAAACATAATAGAACGTTGTGCGATGGTTCAAAGGAATGGTCTCAATGACTTTTATTATTTACAATAAAACTTTTTTATTTTTAATTTTTTTTGAAAACAGTCCAATTTTGAAGTTCTTATATTTTGGAAACTAGGAATTGTACAAAAACGTTTGTTTGACATAAATGAAAGGTCCCTACCCCCTCTCCCCCCAAAATAAATTTCAAGTCTGTAGGACGGTGTTTTGGTAGAAGTGCTAGGTCGGGCGTTCTAAACCCTCTCCTACTTTCATACAAACTTTGCCGATATCTCCCGAACGCATGATCGGATTTTAACGGACGAGGTGTTGTTGGCCTCTTTGCTAAGAATGTGTGTTGGTATTTAATTTTCTTTTTTTGAAAATTGTTAGTTTTGACATAGGCACTATTTTGGAAACGGCGAATTTTAGAAAAGCCTTTCTTTGACGTGAATGAAAGGTGCCTATGCCCTCTAGGCAGACAGCAAGTTTCAAGTGTGTACGACCAAAACAAATGATAGCCTTTTTTCTGGCGAACATTGGCGATAATTCGCGAACGCAAGATCGGATTTTATCGAATGAGGTGTTGTTGGCGTTGGGATGACGTCCTCATTACTATGAATGTGTGTTGGTGCTTTAATTTTTTTAATATTTGTTTTCGAATTTGTCATTATTTTGGAAACTGTGAATTTGAGAAAAAATATTGACGATAATGAATGGTTCCTAGCTCGTCTAGACAGAAACCAAGTTTCAAGTCTGTAGGGCAAAAGAAAATGAATTTTCAAAATGGTCAATATTTAGGAAACTAGGTATTCTACAAAAAAAGTTTGTTTGACGTCAATGAATGGTCCTGACACCCTCTACCAAGAAAATAAATTTCAAGTTTCTAGGACAAAAATTATGCATAAAAACTTTTTTATCTATTTTTTAAATTTTAAATAAAGAGTGTTTGTATACAGAGAGCCGGTAGCGCTAGGCGTGTGTTACAACGAGGCTATCACTGGCCATAATGAATACAGGAAATGGCTATTTCGACGGGGCGATGTATGTCAAACCGATAGAACGAGGGGTCGCTTTTCGATATTTTCCTATGACATATGAATGTAGGTGAATATTTCAAAATTCCTCATGGCGATCTTTAAACGTGTTAGTAAACACTGACCAGTAACCTGACAAATTCATAATGGTATGAGACGATTTTTTTCCTATGACGAATGAATGAATAAAGGTGAATATTTCAAAATCCCTCATGGCAATCTTTAAACATGTTAGTAATTGCTGATCAGTAACATGACAAATGATAATAATTGTTGACAAAGGGACCCTAACGATGAAACAAAACAAAATTATTATTTAAAATAATTATAAATTGTAAATGTAAAGTGGTGGTAGACAGACGGTACCGCTGGGCATGTGTTTGAACAAGCCTGTTGCTGACCATAGTTGCAGTGCCCAGAAGAAATGGATCGCTATTTAGGCGGGACGGCGGGGGCGGCTTATGACGGTTGGTTTTCTGATATTTCCTATGACAAATGGAGGCTAATACTCCAAAACGTGTGAAGCGTGCTACGATTTTTTTCCGCTGAAGGGATCTTTAACATGCTAGTAAACGGTAATAAGCGAAACCGCTCTCTGACACAGCAGACCGTTGTAGGATATGACCAAGTGATTCTTGGACGTGGTGAAAGTATGTGGTTAACAAGGTCATGTATTAAAGATGGCCGCTTGCTAATTATTATTATTATTATTATTATTATTATTATTATTATTATTACAGTAAAATGTTTAAGACACACAAGTTTTCATTGCTAGCACACAGTCCTACTTGCTGGACACTGAATACTGTATCTAGCCAGAGACCTTGTCAGAGCTGTTGCTGCTGCTGATAAGACAGGAATGTGCATGCAGGCAGGAAGTGCAGTGTCAGGTTACTTGCCTCGTGGTGGCTAGCAGGTCTAACGTTTAAACAGAGACCGCCATTTTGGTTCTGAGACAGTAGGACTACCTATGTATAAGAGGCAGCCATTTTGGTTCCTTATTTAAAACATGAAACTAGTATAAGGTACGCGAATCTTTTCGCACTTGAGGAATGTGGGGAGGCGTGGGAAAATGTGAGAGACAGAGATGAGTTCAAGGTCAAAACGCTGAGAAAATGCAACTCTCTCTGTTGCTAAGCAGATTGATAATGTTTGTGTTAGTAATACACTGACAGGCCCAGCAAATAGACGTATACAGTAGAGCTCTGAACTGAACTTTGGAAGAAAAATCCTTTTATTTTGGTAAGTACCTATTAATGATTATTTTAATAATGTAATGCTTATGAACCTTAAATTTTTAGTTATTGATCAGGTTATTAATGATTTTTTAATTTATTTGTTTGCAGATAACCGGTATACCTCACATGTCTGAGAGAGAAGAAACCATTACACTTTTGAGCCCACTAGAAGGAAACAGCAAGAAGCCAGTACAAGTCAAGGTGAGATTTAAAAAAACTAACTTGTTTCATTTTTTGTTTGATATTTTTTTATTTATTTTATGAAATGCATGTATTAACCTGAATTTAGGTATTTATGACGGTTTATTTAATTTATTTTTAGAAACTTGGAAAGAAAAGCTTTACCGCCGTAGCAGTCACTGTAACCCTGAGACGCACTAGAGTGCAACCATCGTTTCCAGGCAGTGAACTATTGAAATCTCAGGTAGGCCTAACTAAAAATGCTATCCCATTTTACGACTACTGAAAACCCATGGACAAAAAAAACCATTACCTGTACATGACTGGGACGATGATTGCTTTCTTGATTAACGGCTATGTATTGGCAACCGGTAGAAGACCATATTGGTTGTTGACCGGGAAAAGTACAAGACCATATCGGATTTTCTAAAAACAAAAATTTTAATTTAATGTATGGGCGGTTCCCTATGGACTCAGCGAATATCCACAGGTTAGAAGACGATAATCTGAACAAAATGACATGACATTTATATTTTGTTTATATATCCATTAAAGGGGGATGTGAATGACTGCAGCTTTATAAGAAAAAGTTGATGGGTTACTGTTCATGACGACATACAGTTTTTAGTGGTGTTTTGATCTTTTTAATGCCAATTAATATTAACGTTTTATTTACAATATTGATTACCGACAGTAGTGGCTACGCTGGCTAAAGCGCAGCATTAGGTCATGGGGCCAAGCTCTCTGCTGACTCGGTAGACGCGTGGGTTCGAGCCCCACCGTCGGCCGTCCTTTAAATGGTTTTCCGTGGTTTCCCCATTTTCAACACCAGGCAAATGCTGGGACGGTACCTTCTGACAGGCCACGGCCGCTTCCTTCCACATCCTTGCCCAGTTTCATTCACCATCATTCATTTCATCTCTCATTAACTCCTCTCACGAGGTTGGCGTCAGGAAGGGCATCCGGCCGTAAAACCCATAGCCACAAAGACTTCCATCGCATCTCAACCCCGACCCCGTTGGAAAAACGGGAATAATAAGGGGTAGACATACATACATTTACAATATTGATTGATTGATTGATTGAGTGATGGGTTATTTTATTTGTTTTTTTAGGTTTGGTCATGCGCCATTAACGTAGTGAACAGAGAGTGAACAAGCATACATTATGCTTTAAAAG
The DNA here is from genome assembly GCA_946902985.2 of Meconema thalassinum. NCBI lineage: Eukaryota > Metazoa > Arthropoda > Insecta > Orthoptera > Tettigoniidae > Meconema > Meconema thalassinum. The sequence continues at coordinate 65,456,362 of OX336389.2, read as the reverse complement.
TACTCTGTGCTCTTGTGCAACATTAATAACTTACAATAAGAATTTTTTTATTATAACACATGAAGTTAGTACCAAATACAACAAGTGAGCAAGTCGGTTTACCACGTAGGTTAAATTTAAAATCAGAAAACGATCGTTGGTTAACATTTGAATCTTGGCCTGTAGGCTTTTTGTCGGCACATAAACTTGCTGGAGCGGCTTTTATTACTTGATCCGAGAAGATGTTGTACGGTGTGTGTTTTGTTGTGTTGAACTTTCACACTGGAAAGAAGGGGATGATCCCTTTAGAGAACATTGGCGATGGTCTCCTCATTGTCCTTACAAGCTTGGAAAACAAGTGGATAACATACCAGTGTATCCATTTTACCGAACCATTCGCTACTACTTACGTTGCTGAATCACAAATAAATAATAATAATGATGTACGGTATTACCAGCCAACGGTAGTGTCGATATATGTGGTCCATATGCCATAAACAATGTTGAATTGGCAGAGAACAGCTCTGTTAAAAAACGTTTAGAATCTTATTAAAATGTTTGGCCATTAATATTAAAACACCTTACAAAAAGCTAAGTGAAGCTGGATTTTTTATACTGGTGAAGGGGATGAAACAATATGTTTTCATTCTGGATTTGCTTTAAAGGATTGGCAAATGACTGATGACCCTTTTGTGGAACACGCTCGTTGGTTACCTAACTGTAGATACATGGTGTTGCTTAAAGGTCAGGAATTTGTGAACACTATTTGTGAACAAAACGTGATTGCAGAACAAGAGATAAATGTTCCTTTAGAGTTAGAACACGCGGTACAAATACATGAGGGTGAAAAAAGATGTGTCTGACCAACAAATACAAAAGGGTGACCAACAATTATGTAAAATTTGTTATCAAGAAGAACTAGGCGTTGTATTTTTCCCTTGTGGACACTTAATAGCCTGTGGCAAGTGTGCATTAGCACTTAACACTTGTGCTATATGCAGAAAAGTAGTATCTGCTACAGTTAGGTCATTTCTTGCATAGATAGTATAATTTATTAGCAATGCAGAGTGCAAAATACCTATATGCACAATATTATTACAAGCTGTTGTAGAATATAATAGATATGCTTTTCTTTTGTTTATAGATTACTACAAGGAATGTTTTGAATGCTGTGGGGCAAGCATGTGGCTTCGAAACAAAGAAGCTCAGCGAATTGCCAACGCATATTCCATTCCGCATTATCAAGATTCGGAAATTGAAAACAGCATATGTTGATCGTGTACTTTGTGTATGTGAAAACTTTGAAACATTTCTGCCTACACGGTTTAATGATATGTCAGAGAGTGTTTTTGATGAAGTGAATAATGCTATACAACCTGTACACTTAATTTATGAAGGTTTTAACAACAATAGGTGTATGGTCCGTTTTAATTAATAAAAAAAACCAATGTGAAATACTAATGGAAAATATAAGTGATGACAATAGACTGAGAGAAAAAAAGAAAAAATATGTGTATAGAATAATAATGTTATAGTTTTTAGAATTGTCTTTAAAATATTATCATGAAACCAAAAAACATGTACATAAAGTTTGTAAATAAATGTAAATGATGGTACAATGTTGTTTTATTTTATACAAAGTTAGAATATTTAACATTGCAGAGTATACATTATTATGACAGTAGATGCACACTGAATACAACTCTTTCTCTCTATACGATAGTCTGTTATAAATTTTAAACACAAGGCTTGTTGTAGATCTTTTTATAGCAATGTCCATTCACTGTTGTTTTCAAAAAACTGGGAAAGCCGCAATGGATTTATAGGCATACACACCATATTGTTATTACTATTTAGTCATTTTGATCCTCTTGCAATACTACCTTTTACATAACAAGAGCAGATGACCTAGCTGTTCCACTCCTTAAAACAACAACAACACTACCTGTTGCAAAGTTTGCGATATTGATGGCTCTTGAGACGTGGAAGATGGATTAAACATAACTTTTAGAATAGGGGTTAAACGTTGCTCAATAAACAATCCACTATTTTGATTAGCAATATGGTTTTCTTAATTTTTTGTCGACAGCAACTGTGTTGCATGCCGTATACCACATTGATGATCACTGACACATAAAACCTCAATATTTTTACTTTTTAGGTCACCACGACAATGTTTGGAACGTGGTTTTTAATAACGCCAAATAACAGTTCCATTTTTATTGGTTCGTTTTACAATATATGAATATTCTTAATAGTATGCATAAGGCTTATCATACCTAGTCACTGATACTTCTATGTCAACTGTGAAGCATAGACTAGTAAAGTCTACTTGGTAATAAGAATAATAGTTTAATGTGAGAGCAAATATGGATCCAAAGATTTGAGGTAAAAGTGAAAGCAAATAAGCAAATATAAGAACCTAGAGTGGGGGAAAAAGTGGTAGCAAAGTGGTAGACCCATTACACAATAATTTCAGCACGTCGAAGCTAGTTCAATTTCTTTGATTTCCCAATCGTGACCGGTATGTCCAGCTTGTTGTAAAGCATGCAGGTGCCAAAGCCGTTGAATTAGCTTACTGGGTTTGTCCCAGTATACAAATTTAACGAATGATTTGTTAGGTGTAAGCAAAGCATTACGATTATCATTATCATTATCATCAACATCATCATTATCTTCATCACCATCATCACTATTACTATATAGCCCTTCTTGATCCTCTTGCAGTACCACTTTATTTATAGTCTGTATTGACTTTGATAGTGTTGATGGTTTCTTGGACGTTAACAACTGTCCTAACATGACTTTTTCAGGACATGATAAGTGTTTTTCAACAAACACTGCACTATTTTGAGTAACAATATACTTTTCTTGCACTTGCCTTTTTACTTTGGTTAGAGTATTTTGCCCATTTAAATGTGTATTAATTTGAGATTGACAATGATTCTTGTTTGAAGTAAGTACGTTGGAGTCTTTTGTCTTAATCATTCCTGGAAACTTTTTAGATCGTTGTTTTGAACATCGCCAAATAACAGTTCCATTTTATTGGTTGTTTTTACAATATATGTATATCCTTTATAGTAGACACATGGCTTACCATGGCTGGTTGTTGAGACTTCCATATTAATTAATACACAAGAATTAAATTTTAATAAAGTCACTTTAGTAATAATAACAGTAAAAATAAATAAAGTGGATTGATATTTTTGAAAGATGATTTTTACAAATACCGGTACTGTGACGAATAATTTTTTAGACTACAAGCGATTTACACACACTCCTCAATGCCAAGATTTATACCGAACACAAATGGATAGTGATTGTCATTTTTATTGACTGTGATTCATAGTAGCCACGGTTAGTAGGAGTGATTTATACTGGGTGCGTTTTATAGCATGTTCAATTTATAGTAGGTACGATTAGTAGACTCGTTTGATACTGGGGTGTGTTTTATACTGATTATGATTTATACTCAGCGCTATTTTTACTGAAAGCGATTTCACAGAGCGTAATTGATAAAACACATTATTTATAATGAATGCGATTGGTAGTGGGCGTGATTGGTAGTAGGCGCGATTGCTAGCAGACGAGATTGGTAGTAGGCGCGATTGGTAGTAGGCGCGAATGCTAGTAGGCGCGATTGGTAGTAGGCGCGATTTATACTGTGAGGGATTTATTGATATATATATATTATGATGGCTTACAACACACTAAGATTCCAACAAATTCTAAAGTACTTTATGGTTGATGACTGACTTAGAGTGTGATAATGGTAGCTAACCTCAACTAACTTAACGTCACCTAACCTTACATAACTTTACGTAACCTAACCTAACCTAATTTAACCTAACTTCACCTAACCTAACTTCACCTAACCTAACTTCACGTAACCTAACCTAACCTAATTTCACCTAACATAACCCAACCTAACCTAACCTAACCTCACCTTACTACACCTAACCTTCTAACCCTCAGATCAAAATTAAATTCCAGGCATAGTCGAGTTGGAACCCAAGACCTCAGGGGTAACAACCAAGTATACTAGCCACTACACCGCGAGATGAGCAAATTATCATGCAACACAACACAAAATAAAAGTTTCCTGTAGGGTAACTGATTGGCTGTGAATCATAGATGGGATTCAAACCCAAGACCTCAGGACTTTTGTTTTGAACATTATGAGAAATATTATTCCATATACATTTTTAATTTTGGTGGTTTATTTTGATGGCTAACCTAACTTAACCTAACCTCACCTAACCTAACCTGACCTAACCTAACTTCACCTAACCTCACCTAACTTGATCTAACCTAACCTCAGCTCACCTCAGATATCACAAAGTTACAGTGTCTCAAATATGGTTGTACTTGGTGCAAACATTGTAAAAACAACCAATAAAATGGAACTGTTATTTGGCGATGTTCTAAAAAACGATCTAAAAAGTATCCAGGAATGACTAAGACAAAAGACTCCAACATACTTACTTCAAACAAGCATCATTGTCAATCTCAAATTAATACACATTTAAATGGGCAAAATACTCTAACCAAAGTAAAAAGGCAAGTTCAAGAAAAAGATATTGTTGCTCAAAATAGTGCAGTGTTTGTTGAGAAGCACTTATCATGTCCTGAAAAAGTCATGTTAGGACAGTTGTTAACGTCCAAGAAACCATCAACACTATCAAAGTCAATACAGACTATAAATAAAGTGGTACTGCAAGAGGATCAAGAAGGGCTATATAGTAATAGTGATGATGGTGATGATGGTGATGATGGTAATCATGATGATGATGATAATGATAATGATAATGCTTTGCTTACACCTAACAAATCATTTGTTAAATTTGTATACTGGAACAAACCCAGTAAGCTAAATCAACGGCTTCGGCACCTGCATGCTTTACAACAAGCTGGACATACCGGTCACGATTGGGAAATCAAAGAAATTGAACATGAGCTTCGTCGTGCTTTAATTATTGTGTAATGGGTCTACCACTTTGCTACCACTTTTTCCCCCACTCTTGGTTCATATATTTGCTTATTTGCTTTCACTTTTACCTCAAATCTTTGGATCCATATTTGCTCGCACATTAAACTATTATTTTTATTACCAAGTTGACTTTACTAGAGCTTAGTCTATGCTTCACAGTTGACATGGAAGTATTAGTGACTAGGTATGGTAAGCCTTATACATACTATTAAGGATATTCATATATTGTAAAACGAACCAATAAGAATGGAACTGTCATTTGGCGTTTTTCAAAACAACGTTCCAAACATTGTCGTGGTGACTTAAAAAGTAAAAATAGTGAGGTTTTAAGTGTCAGTGATCATCAATGTGGTGTACTGCATGAAACACATTTGCTGTCGACAAAAATCAAGAAATCCATATTGCTACTCAAAATAGTGGATTGTTTCTTGAGCAACGTTAACCCCTGTTCTAAAAGTTATGTTTAATCCATCTTCCTCGTCTCAAGAGCCATCAACATCACAAACTATGCAACAGGTAGTGTTGTTGTTGTTGTTTTAAGGAGTGGAACAGCTAAGACATCTGCTCTTGATATGCAAAAGGTAGTATTGTAAGAAGATCAAAATGACTAAATAGTAATAACAATAAGGTGTGTATGCCTATAAAACCATTGCGGCTTCCCCAGTTTTTTGAAAACAGTGGATGGACATTACTATAAAAAGATCTACAACAAGCCTTGTGCTTAAAAACTGTAACAGACTATCGTAAAGAGAGAAAGAGTTGTGTTCAGTGTGCATCTATTGTCATAATAATGTATACTCTGCAATGTTAAATATTCTAACTGAGTATAAAATAAAACAACATTGTACCATCATTTACATTTATTTACAAATTTTATATAAATGTTTCTTTGGTTTCATGATAATATTTTTAAAGACAATACTAAAAACTAAAACATTATTATTCTAAACACATATTTTTTTCTTTCAGTCTATTGTCAAAACTTATATTTTCTATTATTATTTCACTTTTTTAAATTAATTAAAACGGACCATACACCTATGGTTTTTAAAAACTTCATGAATTAAGTGTCCAGGTTGTATGGCATTATTCACTTCATCAAAAACACTCTCTGACATATCATTAAACCGTGTAGGCAGAAATGTCTCAAAGTTTTCACGTATACAAAGTACACGATCACCATATGCTGTTTTCAATTTCCGAATCTTGATAATGCGGAATGAAATATGCGTTGGCAATTCGCTGAGCTTCTTTGTTTCGAAGCCACATGCTTGCCACACAGCACTCAAAACATTCATTGTAGTAGTCTATAAACAAAAGAAAAGCATATCTATTATACTCTACAACAGCTTGTATTAATATTGTGCATATAGTATTTTGCCCTATACATTGCTAATAAATTATACTATTTATGCAACAAATGCCCTAACTGTAGCAGATACTACTTTTCTGCATATAGCACAAGTGTTAAGTGCTAATGCACACTTGACACAGGCCATCAAGTGTCCACAAGGCAAAAATACAACACCTAGTTCTTCTTGATAACAAATTTTACATAATTGTTGGTCATATTTTTGTATTTGTTGGTCAGACACATCTTTTTTTCACCCTCATGTATTTGTACCGCGTGTTCTAACTCTAAAGGAACATTTATATCTTGTTCTGCAATCACGTTTTGTTCACAAATAGTGTTCACAAATTCCTACAGTTAGTTAACCAACGAGCGTGTTCCACAATAGGGTCATCAGTCATTTGCCAATCCCTTAAAGCAAATCCACAATGAAAACATATTGTTTCATCCCCTTCACCAGTATAAAAAATCCAGCTTCACTTAGCTCTTTTGTAAGATGTTTTAATATTAATGGCCAAACATTTTTATAAGATTCTAAACGTTTTTTAACAGAGCTGTACTCGGGGTGTGTTAGTGCTTTAGTCTTGCAAACTCCCAATTTTTCAAAAGCACATGCCAATTTAACACTGTTCATGGCATGTGGACCACATATATCGACACTTCCGTTGGCTGGTAATACCGTACATCATTATTATTATTTATTTGTGATTCAGCAACGTAAGTAGTAGTGAATGGCCTTGTTGTTCGTTAAAATGGATACACTGGTATGTTACCCACTTGTTTTCCAAGCATGTAAGGACAATGAGGAGATCATCGCAAATGGTCTCTAAAGGGATCATCCCCTTCTTCCCAGTGTGAAAGTTCAACACAACAAAACACACACCGTACAACATCTTAGCGGTTCAAGTAATAAAAACCCGCTCCAGCAAGTTTATGTGCCGACAAAAAGCCTACAGGCCAAGATTCAAATGTTAACCAACGATCGTTTTCTGATTTTAAATTTAACCCACGTGGTAAACCGACTTGCTCACTTGTTGTATTTGGTACTAACGCCATGTGTTATAATAAAACTTTTTGTTATTGTAAGTTATTAATGTTGCACAAGAGCACAGAGTACTTTTAAAGCATAATGTATGTTTGTTCACTCTCTGTTCACTACGTTAATGGCGCATGACCAAACCCAAAAAAACAAACAAAATAACCCATCACTCAATCACTCAATCAATATTGTAAATAAAACGTTATTATTAATTGGCATTAAAAGATGAAAACACAACTAAAACACTGTATGTCATCATGAACAGTAACCCATCAACTTTTTTTTATAAAGCTGCAGTCATTCAAATCCCCCTTTAATGGATATATAAACAAAATATAAATGTCATGTCATTTAGTTCAGATTATCCTGTTCTAACCTGTGGATATTCGCTGAGTCCATAGGGAACCGCCCATACATTAAATTAAAATTTTTGTTTTTAGAAAATCCAATATGGTCTTGTACTTTTCCCGGTCAACAACCAATATGGTCTTCTACCGGTTCCCAATACATAGCCGTTAATCAAGAAAGCAATCATCGTCCCAGTCATGTACAGGTAATGTTTTTTTTTGTCTATGGGTTTTCAGTAGTCGTAAAATGGGATAGCATTTTTAGTTAGGCCTACCTGAGATTTCAATAGTTCACTGCCTGGAAACGATGGTTGCACTCTAGTGCGTCTCGGGTTTTCAGTGACTGCTACGGCGGTAAAGCTTTTCTTTCCAAGTTTCTAAAAATAAATTAAATATAACCGTCATAAATACCTTAATTCACGTTAATACATGCATTTCATAAAATAAAATAAAAAAATATCAAACAAAAAATGAAACAAGTTAGTTTTTTTAAATCTCACCTTGACTTGTACTGGCTTCTTGCTGTTTCCTTCTAGCGGGCTCAAAAGTGCAATGGTTTCTTCTCTCTCAGACATGTGAGGTATACCGGTTATCTGCAAACAAATAAATTAAGAAATCATTAATTACCTGATCAATAATTAAAAATTTAAGGTTTATTAGCATTACATTATTAAAATAATCATTAATAGGTACTTTCCAAAAAATAAAAGGATTTTTCTTCCAAAGTTCAGTTCAGAGCTCTACTGTATACGTCTATTTGCTGGTCTTGTCAGTGTATTACTAACACAAACCTTATCAATCTGCTTAGCAACAGAGAGAGTTGCATATTCTCAGCGTTTTGACCTTGAACTCATCTCTGTCTCTCACATTTTCCCACGCCTCCCCACATTCCTCAAGTGCGATAAGATTCGCGTACCTTGTACTAGTTTCATGTTTTAAATAAGGAACCAAAATGGCTGCCTCTTATACATAGGTAGTCCAACACCACCTATATACAGGCCTTTGCACTGAATTGAAAATAAGCAAGATGGCGGATACCGAAGGCAGAAGTTTGTAATCATACCTTTGTTGTTGTTTTTGTGCGATTTATTCAGTTTTTTGCTGTAAAATATGGTTTACAAGTGTTGTGTGCCGAAGTGCAGGGGGAATTATGATCATGAGAATAAAGTTCGAGTGTTTAAGTTCCCCGAAGAAGAGAATTTGAAGAAACTTTGGATATCAGCTATTAAACGAGAAAACTTCGTACCAACGAAACATTCTGTGGTAAGTAGACTACCAATACGGTACACGTTTTTTAATTATCTAAGCAGTGTTAGCCTACCGTACCACATAAATAGCCGATATACCGGTAAGCTTAATAATGTAAAGAATCACCTAGGTTGCTATAAATAATTCTAAGAACTATTTCATTGCCTTGCAAGCAACACGTAGGTGACCAAGCCTAGTCATTTTAAGGTTAGAGTTGGAGCAATACTTTGCATTTAGGCTAAGTTTCAAATAATAATAATGAACGGTGTTTCCTCATTAAATAATTAATAAACGAATCTCCCAACATGCGAGGCAAGTTTGTTGTGCATGGAAGAATTAAAAACATGTTGTGATCAAATACCGTACTGAAAATGTTTTAGTGTGATAATTATAGATTTATTTTTAATGCATGCATATTGAGAATCGGTGTTCAAAGCTAATGATTTATATAATTGAGTCTGGCCTCACTGGAAAGTCATTTAATATGCACCACAAATTGCTCAGATTCCTGAGTAAGTAGGTACCTAACCCCTTTATTGCTCCCAGCGGAGATGTTTTAATAGGAAATTCCCCAGTGAGGGTAACTGTTTAAAAGCAAGATATAAAATATAAGTAGACCTGTAGCTCAATAGTTTGTTCTAAAACTAATCTTCTGATACCGGTACCATATAGTACTCGAGACGAAAGAGTAGGCCTAGAAAAAATGCTAGCCTATGGTACTCAATGATTTACAGTACCGGTACCGTATTTATACCTTGGTTGGCAATTGATATTTTTAAATATAGGCTAAGTTACTCTATACATGCCAGAAATCACTACTATTTCCCTAAATATACCCAGGTGTGTAGGCTACTTCGATGATAAGCTGTATTCTTTGCATATTCATAACAATTTCTTGTCCAATATACAACTTTTTATGGAATTATCTGCTGAATTTTAAGAAATTTGGTCAGTTATCATGAACCATATCACTAAGATATTTCTCAATACATTGAGTAATAATAAATACATTCCTAGATCACTTGGAAAGTGCAGCAATTATCTCACTAGGACCCAAAGAGCCCACTGTGACGATGTAGCTCAGAATGTAAGATTAATTATCGGTAGGCCTATACACTTTACTTCAATGAATGTTACTCAGTATGATTCTTTTGCAAATTGCAGGTTTGTGAACTGCATTTTAATGCTCAAGACATTCGACAGAATACTGTATTCAATTGTGAAGATGGCCAAGAGATTACACTCCCATTAAAAGTGCCAAGACTTAAACCTGGTGCTGTTCCATCTCGTCTACCAAATTGCCCAGAGTATTTAAGTACCCCAAAGTCCTACAGAGACAGCCCTCAGGAGAAGAGAGCTAGGAGAGAAAATAGGAACCTGCAGACTGCAATTGAAGAAAGTGAGGCAGAGTTTAATCTGCAAAATGAGGCATTGTCATTTTCCAGCTTCGAGGAACTGAATGATAAAATAGGACTTCTCAATACACCAGAGTCATGGAGTGTAATTTCTAAGGACAACAACATTTTAATTCTTTTCATCACCTTCTGTCCTATGCCTAAGGTTATTTGTAGTGTAGTGATTGCAGCATCATTACAGTTAGAAGTGTACTACAAGGAAGTTAAGTTAGACAGGATAGGTGATTTCCTGTTCCCAAATATTGTAATGAACATTTCTGACATTAGAAACATCCTTGAACGTTTGGATACACTCAATTTTAATGGGGACGAGAAAAAAAAATAGTTCCTCTGAAATCTTGGCGTTAGCTTCGAACATTTTGGAATCTGTAAGCTTATCAAACCCAGACTTGGTAGAACATATTGAGTTTGTTACAGAGCAAATTAGACTTTGGTCTGGGCAAAAGAGAGTTTATAGCCCTTCCTTTCTGATTTTGTGTTCAATGCTACAATCAATCTCGCCCCACAGCTATGCGTACTTGAGACATTTAAATGTAATAGTGTTGCCCCATCCATGCACGATCAGGAGGCTATGTTCTACATTCAGGTTAGATCCTCGAGTGGAGCAGCATGAGGAGAATTTTTTGAACTATATAAAGAACAAATTTTCTGGCAATGAATGTGATAAATTTGTTGTACTCATGATGGATGAAGTGTATGTGAAACCAATGATGGATTACAAAGGTGGTAATATTGTTGGAAAAGCTTTCAACAGCGAGAAACTGGCAACAAGTGCCTATTGCTTCATGATATCTAGTCTACTGTCAGATGTTAAGGAAATGGTACATGTACTGCCAGTGAAATCCATGTCTGGGGAACAGTTGCACTGTATACTGAAGAAAATTATTATTGGCTTGGAAGAAATAGGATTTCATGTGGTTTGTGTAGTAAGTGACAACAGTTCTGTAAATAGGAAATGTATGCAGCAGTTTTCACCGCAGAAAGAACTGAAGTGTGTTTACCCTCATCCTGTCGATGAAAAAAGGCCTCTTTTCTTTGTGTTTGACTCTGTCCACTTGCTTAAGTGTGTCAGAAACAACTGGTTGAACCAAAAAGATGAAGATATGTGCATGAACTATCCTGATTTTGACCCAGTTAGCAATGATGTACACAAAGCCTCATTTTGCTCTGTGAAGAAATTGCAAAATATAGAGCATGATAAGTTGGTGAAGTATGGCTACGGTCTCTCTGTAAAGGCCTTATGCCCTACTTCACTTGAACGGCAAAATGTAAAACTTGTTCTTCAGGTTTTTAATGAAAATGTCATTGAAGGGTTGAAAGTTATGGGGGAAAAGTGTGACTTATTGCATTATAAACAAACTGCCTGGTATATTGAACTAATGTTAAATTGGTGGAATATAGTAAATGTAAGAACTCCCGGTAAAGGAGCAAGACTCAACAATATCCTCATGTGCCCAGTGTCATCAGATTCTATTGAAATTGTTAATTATTTACATAAATTCTTGCAGTGGCTAAATAAGTGGAAAAAACTAAATGTAAAAGGGTCATTGTCCTCTGAGACAATGGCTGCCATGATACTGACAACAGAAGGCTTGTTAAAGTTGAAAGATTATTGCTTGTCAACTCTAAATTTCTCTTATGTTCTGTTTGGGAAGTTTCAGACTGATGTATTAGAGGGAAGGTTTGGCAAATACAGGCAGTTGGCAGGTGGCCAGTACAATATTTCAATAAGGCAGGTGTATGAAGTAGAACACAAGCTAAGGATTCAATCATCCATGTCCCTAAAGATCAAATCCAACTTATTTGGTGAAATTAAAATAAATGAATTGTGTGAACCTACCTCAGAGGCTCCTGAGTTTCCCACTGATGAGCAAAAATTCATTGACCGTATATATATAGATGACAGAGATTTTGATGGTTGTAAGGATGATATCCCTATTCTAGTGTACTTGGCAGGGTATTGTTGTTATAGTGTGACTAAACGATTACAATGTAGTCATTGCAAGGAAATTCTTTGTACCAGTGAATTTATTGACCTTGATGATGAGGCATACCATTTGATCAGGGATAAGGACAGAGGTAGGCTCTTAGTCCCAGAAATGTATGTTGTAAATGTTGTTGTTCACAATTACTTAATAGTTTTAAAGTTGTGTGGTGACCTAGAATCTGATTTTCTTAAAGTTGAGAACCACAGGGAGCTTGTGAGTAACATTACAATGCAATTTGTTCGTTCCATGGAACTTTTGTGGGAGCCTGATATTTGCATGAAAGGACACACTGTAGAAAATGTTTGTAAGAAAGTGGTATGGGTATCCACCAACATCCTACTGAACAATTATTGTAAGAAAAGAAATTCTTTACCAAAGTCGACATTCTCAAAGAAATCTACAATTTTCTATAAGCGTTGAGACATTCCTTCGAGGATAAATACAATAGAGTGCACATTGCCACACTGCGCCTGTACTGTGACGTGAGAGCAACACCTGGTCATGCCCTACACGTGTACTAAAATGGTTCGAATCAGTGACCCATGCATCGTATCCTCCCCTTGTTAGTAATGAATAGAACTCACTTTAAATAGCCCAATTCTATCATCACGTGTAGTATTTCAGTGTTCCAAACCACCGCAGTTCCCTGCAGTCAGCTGATCGAGATGTTGCTGTCAACAATGTGATGTCATCAGCCATCTATTGGATTTAAGATCGAAAAGACATTCAAATAAAATGCAACGACCTCGTAATTCTGCCCCTTAAAACAACAATAACTACCGTACCTAAAATTCAATCTTCTCCTGTGATATTTGTAAATATTTTCTAGTATAATACCTATTTCATCCAGAGTTTTTCAGTTGTCATGTTTGAACTGAGGAGTGAAGAATTCATGCCTGCCTAGTAGCCTAATTATAAAATATGTTATATTATATTTAATGACAAAAGGTGCATCCTGTCACTGTTATAATTACAAATCACATTTTTACAAAAGTTAGCCTAATTTTATAATATGCATTGTCAACAAGAATCAGTACCCCACATCAGTCCCTCTGTTGTGTTCAAAATCATTTTCAATATTCCTCTACTCCAGTATTTTAAATGCGATCATTGCAGTTGGCCTTTAAATGAATCCAATATAGCACATTGTGGTTCCCCAGCTACCATATCTGTCTTCCAAGGTACTTTGTTTTTCACTTTTTGTTACTGTGCCTGAAATTAACAATCGCCCAATAAAACTGGAGCGCCTGTTTTTCCAAAATCACCGTACCAAAAATAGATAGACACTCCAGCTACATAACTGTGATCCACCCGCTAGGCTTTTAGAATATTTCTATATGCCACATTGTTTCTGGTAGTAATACAAAACCCAACTTGAAAATGGCTTTTGAATACCAGCCATTTATGTGTCAAATCTGATTTTATGGCAGATGTACATTTTGATCTCTCTGTTAATAGTCAGCCCAAAGGCTGGTTGGATCCTCAACAAGCACCACTGTAAGTTATGCTAATAGAAACCCACAAAGCAGCACTACGATGAGACATACTAGGCAAGGTGCCTCTGTACAACTTGAGTACAGTTAGTGTCAGTACTGATGTACTGACTCAGTACATGGCACCAGCCATAGCTTGGTAGCAATCATGAATGAAATGAGACATTAGTGAAAAGCCACATTTTGCTCCAGCCTGTGCGACAGACACAAAAACACTACAATCATCAAGAGATGGCACAAGTAAATATTTGGATCATGTTTGTCAAATTTCAGGTTGTCATACTTATTTCCGATGAGAAGATGCAACTGTTTAATTATGTACTCTTATTAGATTCAGCTACTCCTCTATTCACACCATAAATATATCCATTCAGCAAGTATGTCAACAGACAATCTTGACAGCTTATGAAATTTGAAATCAATTTTATTGTTTTTTAGTCTAATAAGTGAATTTATTTTCAGTCGGTCTTCATGTTAAGGGACACTGGGACTGAGTTTTCATATTTCTGTAATTATCAATGGATATTGTTCTAATTTTACACACATCACTCAAATACTAATATACACTATACTACTGATTTACACTTTTCGATCTCTAACCGTTTAGGAGATATGATTATTTTTATATAGAAATTATGCAAATTTTGAAAATGGTCCTTGCGTTAAACAGATAGAGGTAGCTCATTTATCATGACTTTCCCATATAGATATTTAGTATGAAAGCAATCCTTGTGATTGGTTTTGAGTTCATATGAATATGTGTTGAGATATAAATTAACTCATTTCACAATTTTTTTTATTCCATTAATTGCCTATTATTTAAAATTAGAATATTTTTAATGGCAAACCTAAGAATACTACAGTAAAACTAATCACTGAACTTATGGATGCATTAATATAGAATATGAATACAAATTTGCAATATTATAGCAGCAAATCTAATGCGCAAGGACCAGATGTTGTATAAAAAAATGGGAAGCTGCGATAAATGGACTTTTATAAAAACATGCATATTTTTTGGTTATCAGCTTTCAATTTTAGGTAATTATCAATGAATATTGTTATAATGTTACACACAGCACTCTAATAGTAATATACACTAGACTTCTGATTTACACTTTTCTATCTCTAACCGTTTAGGAGATACGATTATTTGAATATGAAAATATGCAAATTTTGAAAATGATCCTTGCGTTAAACGGATAGAGGTAGGTCATTTATCATGACTTTCCCATATAGATATTTAGTATGGAAGCAATCCTAGTGATTGGTTTTAAGTTCATATGAATATTTGTTGAGATATAAATTAACATACAGTATTTCACAATTTATTTATCCCATTAATTGAAAATTAAAATATTTTTAATGGCAAAACTATGAATACTACAGTAAAACTAATCACTGTGCTTATGGATGCATTAATATAGAATATGTATAAAAATTTGCTACATTATAGCCACAAGTCTGATGCATATGGGGTGAATTTTGTTCCAAAAAATGGGAAGCTCAGATAAATGCACTTTTATAAACCCATGCATATTTTTTTAGTTATCAGCTTGCCTTGTCAGCTAAAACTGCCCAGCACCATATGTTAACACCCTCTTTCTTGCTTTTCTGAGCTCCTTATTAGGAAAATAAGTACAGAAATACTCGCCTCAATGAAAGTCCATGAATAGGAGGCGTTCAAATACCACGCACTAGACATTTCAAGAATTCGCTGGGCCTTTAAATATGGCGGAATTTGGAAAAGACTTTCACTAAATTGTCCGCTGGAGTCAGGGGCATAATTATATCAAAGAATAAAAAAATCAATATTTTTGCAATTTCTGACAATAACTCAGTCCCAGTGTCCCTCTGTACCCAATTAAATTGGGCGAGGAGTAAAACTTTTCAATTCACACTTGCGTACAGGACCTCTAAAAATACTTGGATTAATTAAGCACTTAAGTGTATAATTAATCCAAATAATTTTTCCACATTGACAGAAAGTTGTGAGTCGATAGTCCTACGTTTTACTCCCCGACCAATTTAATTGGGCCAATTAACATGTGGAGCAACTAAAATGCAATTAATTCATTAGATTATGAATGCAACATTGAAAAATGACTTCGAAAAGTTCAAGTTGTATGGACACCATTTTTGTGGCACCAAATATTAGAATGTTATCCTGAAAGTCTTGAAATAGCCTATTATGAACAGTCTCTCCTCCTCTCACCCTGTCTGTCGCATTTCTCCGCCCTTTGTAGCCTTACAGCCTCAATATATTTGAAAGCCATCCACTGTGTTAAAGTTTCATTGTCTCTATAACTTATACAGGATTGTCGGCCTCTCCCCCCATGTGTCCAATGACATTTCAAATATCTTCAAGCTCAAATGAGTGCCTTTTGTTATGGTTTAGAAAGTCATACCTCACATATAAAAATATTTGGTTTAGTAATGTAGTCATTGTGCTTCAACAGCTATTGGATCAAAATTTAATGCTTTTCAGTCGGTCAACATGATTGTATCCAATTGTAATGGGTGTTTCTCTACTCTTGAAAAAAATTTACATGAGAGTAATAAATGCACTTAGATGACTAGTTTTGACATGGATTAATAGCCTGAGTGAAAAGGATCTGATGTGACATTGTGTGTTTATGTGAATAGCCTACTATATATTTTAAACTAGCAGAGACATTGCTGTGTTAAGGGTATTTTATGCTCAACTTTGCATCCACTCACAGTGTATGTAAATATTTAGGATGCTCTGGATATGAAAATGAAAATAATAAAATATACACCTCATATTTGTAGGTGACAGGTATGATGTGCAATAAATTACTAGAAAAAAGCCAATCAAATTAAGAAACTGTTGCTTTGGTAAGAGCATAAAATAATTGTAAATTCGGTTGTACCCTAATCTTAACTTATTGGCTAAGTTATAAACAATATTAAGATTGAAATTAGATTAACTCGTGGTGTAGTGGCTAGCATTCTTGGCTGCCGCCCCGGATGTCCAAATTCGATTCCCGGCTCCCCAAAGAAATTTTAATTCTAGTCTGAGGGCTGGAACGGGGTACACTCAGACTTGTGAGGCAAAACTGTGAATTCCACAGTACGGTACATTTGAGAAATAAATTATCAACTTGTAAAAAAAAACAAAAAAAAACAGTTTACCTTTCTGCTTAGTAAATTGACAAATATTTAGATATTTGCTATTCATACTCCATAGATCATAATGGAAAATTCATTAAGTATAAAATTTTATTTGTGTGTTGTGTTGTATTTTACTTTTTTGTATTGCCAGTAATTGTAGGCTATATAAACTTTGAATCTTATCTAAAATAATTACACAACGTTATAAGCTCTAAGTTATTGGTTGATATTTCTGGGATTTTGCGGTGACAATCCCCTGAAAATACTCACAATTTTCCAGGATAGCCAGCCCCCCCCCCCCCCCCGAAATAAAATTGTATATACGCCCCTGACTGTGGCTGATGGCATTATCATAATAGTAAATCTATAATTTAAATGATGAAATGTGTACCCGGAAGTTTTCGTGAAGAAGACACAGTTGTTTACATGTCAAGTCTAGATATCTAGCTAAAAACCTGATCTTATGCAAATATTGAACATAACTGTATCAAATGCGTATATTTTACTGCTGTTAATTTAGCGCTATGTTTTGTGGCCAGTGAACTGTTGACATAAAATTGATCCAGAAACAGTAAAATAGTGTATGTTTCATTTTTTCCTACGGTACGGTACCTAGTTTCACGTGAGGTTTCATTTTCAGGTGAAGGATGAGAAGAAGCTTATTCAGTAGGCCTAGTATATTTGTTTGTTACGTAAGTAAAGGTAAGAAGGATGAAGTCATCATAATAGCCTAAAAATGCTGCCTACTACTATGTATCAGTTGGAAGGAACCCGTCATATGGGCCATGGCCTGCGGCGAGCTCCAGCAGCTCTGCCTACAGTGCCCGCCATCTTGTTTGAATGCAAAGGCCTGTTATCTAGGTGGTGTTGGGTAGTCCTACTGTCTCAGAACCAAAATGGCGGTCTCTGTTTAAACGTTAGACCTGCTAGCCACCACGAGGCAAGTAACCTGACACTGCACTTCCTGCCTGCATGCACATTCCTGTCTTATCAGCAGCAGCAACGGCTCTGACAAGGCCTCTGGCTAGATACAGTATTCAGTGTCCAGCAAGTAGGACTGTGTGCTAGCAATGAAAACTTGTGTGTCTTAAACATTTTACTGCAATAATAATAATAATAATAATAATAATCATTAGCAAGCGGCCATCCTTATTACATGACCATGTTAACCACATACTTTCACCACGTCCAAGAATCACTTGGTCATATCCTACAACGGTCTGCTGTGTCAGAGAGCGGTTTCGCTTATTACCGTTTACTAGCATGTTAAAGATCCCTTCAGCGGAAAAAAATCTTAGCACGCTTCACACGTTTTGGAGTATTAGCCTCCATTTGTCATAGGAAATATCAGAAAACCAACCGTCATAAGCCGCCCCCGCCGTCCCGCCTAAATAGCGATCCATTTCTTCTGGGCACTGCCACTATGGTCAGCAACAGGCTTGTTCAAACACACGCCCAGCGGTACCGTCTGTCTACCACCACTTTACATTTACAATTTATAATTATTTTAAATAATAAGATTTTTTTGTTTCATCGTTAGGGTCCCTTTGTCAACAATTATTATCAGTTGTCATGTTACTGATCAGCAATTACTAACATGTTTAAAGATTGTCATGAGGGATTTTGAAATATTCACCTTTATTCATTCATTCGTCATAGGAAAAAAATCGTCTCATACCATTATGAATTTGTCAGGTTACTGGTCAGTGTTTACTAACACGTTTAAAGATCGCCATGAGGAATTTTGAAATATTCACCTTCATTCATATATCATAGGAAAATATCGAAAAGCGACCCCTCGTTCTATCGGTTTGACATATATCGCCCCGTCGAAATAGCCATTTCCTGTATTCATTATGGCCAGTGATAGCCTCGTTGTAACACACGCCTAGCGCTACCGGCTCTCTGTCTACAAACACTCTTTATTTAAAATTAAAAAAAACAGATAAAAAAGTTTTTATGCATAATTTTTGTCCTAGAAACTTGAAATTTATTTTCTTGGTAGATGGTGTCAGGACCATTCATTGACGTCAAACAAACGTTTTTGTCGAATACCTAGTTTCCTAAATAGTGACCATTTTGAAAATTCATTTTATTTTGCCCTACATATTTGAAACTTGGTTTCTGTCTAGACGAGCTAGGAACCTTTCATTATCGTCAATATTTTTTCTCAAATTCACAGTTTCCAAAATAATGACAAATTCGAAAACAAATATTTTCAAAAAAATTAAAGCACCAACACACATTCATAGCAATGAGGACGTCATCCCAACGCCAACAACTCCTCATTCGTTAAAATCCGATCTTGCGTTCGCGAATTATCGCCAATGTTCGCCAGAAAAAAGGCTATCATGTTTTTTGGTATTACACACTTGAAACTTGCTGTCCTCCTAGAGGGCATAGGAACCTTTCATTCACGTCTAACAAAGGTTTTTCTAAAATTTACCGTTTCCAAAATAACACCAATGTCAAAACCAACAATTTTCCAAAAAAAAATACCAAGACACATTCTTAGCAAAGAGGACGTCACCCCAACGCCAACAACACCTCGTTCGTTAAAATCCGTTCATGCGTTCGGGAGATATCGGCAAAGTTCTTATGAAAGTAGGAGAGTGATTAGAACGCCCGACCTAGCACTTCTATCAAAACACCGTCCTACAGACTTGAAATTTATTTTGGGGGGAGAGAGGGTAGGGACCTTTCATTTATGTCAAACAAACGTTTTTGTACAATTCCTAGTTTCCAAAATATAAGAACTTCAAAATTGGACTGTTTTCAAAAAAAATTAAAAATAAAAAAGTTTTATTGTAAATAATAAAAGTCATTGAGACCATTCGTTTGAACCATCGCACAACGTTCTATTATGTTTGGTTTTCAAACTATCGGTTAGTTTCAAAAACAAAAAAAATCCATTTTTTTTAATATAATAATTGGTCCATAGCAAAGCCCCCGGCAGCTCGAGTCCACCGACACCTCATTTGTTAAAATCCGACCATGAGTTCGGGAGATATCGGTTTGGACTCACGCGGCGGCCATGACACTGGTTAGAACTGTCCTTACCCCCCTACTCCTAGTCTTGATCCTACTTTATCAAACTTGATATTCAGTCGTACACACATGTACAACAACACTTGAAAGAAAATCACACCTTCCAGAAAATCTTGTAGGATAAGAACGTATTCAATTGGAGCCATTTTTATTATCGAAGCAACGCAGCAAAGCAAAGTAGCAAAGTAAAACTACGCTGCACGAGCGATCGCTGCCAGCAGCAGAGAGTGCAGCATGAATAAAAGAACGCGATGCGTGCGGTACTTCTGAATCGCTGCGCATTCCGCTTTAAAAAAGAACGCACCCTACATTTTGCCAAAACTTACAGACCTGCACGCAACAAAGCAAGAATTAGGCCTCTTCGTTCTCCCTCTCTCACGCCTGCAGTATCCACGCTTAGCATTGCCAGGCCACGCGCAGGCAGTCCATTCTATAGGCTCCGTGCGATGGGGCGAGAAATGCACAGCCACGCTATTTGTGGCCAAATTTATAAGCACGAATATGCTTCCATGTTGGAGGTGGAGCGATGTGCGGGTACCGTGTGTGCTATCAAATATCGCTTTCTTGCAATACCTGGTATATACATATAAAATGATTATTGGTTAAATAAAAGTTAATATATAGGCTATTATAATTATAATGATTAAATAAATATTAAAGAAGAAAGGATGAGTTATTGGTAAATGCTACTGGTATGGCGTATAGCCTATAACACGTAGCTTTCGTCTCATTTTAGCATTTGAACGGGTCAAGTTAGCCTAATGCATAATATACAAATATAACAACCGGATAGCAACTGATTATAATATTCTCACATATAACATATTTAATTGGCACCAACTTATTGCAATTTAGTCCAAGATATGTTAGACTGCTGCTGTTTGTAATGTGCAAATCGCACAATTAGTAAGGCAAGCTGTTTGTTATGGTCCTTTCTGTTGCGAAGTTTTACTAACTTCTCTTTTAGGAGGCACTTCTGTTTGGAATATTCAACAAAGGCCAACCCTCTAGTTCTTATTTCATAAGTTGAACACCTAAAAACAAAACTACAATCAAGAATTCCTAGTTCCTATTGCTTAATGATCCTCTCCTTTTATATGTGTTACAGAAACTACCGATGTCGCGATGTTTGACTTCAATAAAAAACTAAGCGGATTCCAGAAAAGAAAACGGAATAAAAAGAAATTCGAATAAGAAAAAGTGCTTCTTCGTATTGTTCCTAAGTGAAACACTTTTTTCGTCTCGTCGGCGTCTAGACCTAGTTCTGGCTCTAGTCCTAGTACTAGTAATACTAGTGCATCAGCCAGTGGCAGTTGCAGTGTTGCTGCTGATGACCGTCAACAGGCAACTCCAACAAACGTGTCTGACTGCAACGAGCTACCCGGAAAACATTATTTCTGAAAACTCCGTGACAGCTACAAAAAAAAACGATTCTTTAGAACATCCTGAATCTAATTCTTCCTTAAGTGACGATCCTGCTGAGTTCATGCTAGACGAATTTACATTGGAGTACCTTGTTCAAAATGGCGCGAAACAAAATATTGATGCCGACATTTCTTCTTCAAGGCGTCAGTACGCAGATAAAACCAGGTATCTATCTATCGCTGTCAGTTTTTAGCCGAACATTAAGCAATGGTCAAACACGACCTCAACCTTGGCTCATATTTTGGAAGAGCAAGTGTGCAGTGTTTTGCGCCCCTTGTAAGATGTTTGCGAAATTGGGGTCGCTAGCTAATAAAGGGTACAACGACTGGAAAAACGCAGTTCAAAGTATGAAGGAACATGAGTATTCGGACGAACACAGGTCAGCACTTGCGGCAAAATTAGCTAGGAAGAATGCTGGCGGTAGAGTTGACAAAAGTTCTTCAAACGGAAGAAGAAATAAAATACTGGCATGAGGTTTTGAGGTGCATTGTGGCTGCTGTGAGGTCACTTTCTGCACGCGGATTGCCGTTTAGAGGTTCCCATGAGAGATTTGGATCAAAGAACAGTGGGAACTATGTTATGACCTTAAAACTTTTGGCTGAGTTCGATCCTTTTCTGGACTTACACATAAAACGCCACGGTAACAAAGGAAGTGGCACAACATCATATATTTCGGTAAATATATGCGATGAAATGATCAATATCATGGCAGAAAAGTAATAAATACAATCGTGACTGAGATAAAACATGCCAAATATTTCTCTATCTCTGTTGACTCTACTCCGGACATTTCTCATGTAGATCAACTTACTTTCATAGTGAAGATTGATGTCCTGTCGAGCGATTTTTGAAATTCATTCCAAATTGTGGCCATAAAGCGGAAAACCTGGCTGAAGTCGTCCTAGGGACATTGAAAAATCACGACTTGGATATCGCCGATAGTCGGGGGACTGTCTTACGACAATGCTAGCAATATGCTGGGTGTATATTCTGGTTTTCAAGCGAGAATTAAACAAGTGAACCCTCTTGATAGATTTCATTCCCTGTTCGGCTCACTGACTGAATCTTGTTGGATCCTGTGCGGCCGAATCTTGTCAAACTGCTGCATCTTTCTTCGGTATTATGCATTCATTGTATATTTATTTCTCGGCATCAACACACAGATGGGAAATTTTGCTGTCGAACCTGAAGTCAAATTCAACAGTCATGAAGAGTCTTTCTCAGACAAGATGGTCTGCTCGAGCTGACGCCTGCCGAAGTCTATGTCGCTCCTGGGATGAGATCATGGCAGCTCTTCAGATAATTGCCAATGATGCAAATGAAAAACCATCTACGCGCTCTGAGGCTTCAGGTCTTCTGAATTTATTAGACTGGATGTTAACATAGACCTGGGCACGATCGTTGAACTGTATCAATCTTTGGTAACATACTTAGAACACTTAAGGAAACCCAGTAACTTCGATCATTATGAGTCGAAAGTTATTGAAAAATCCGGTGAAAATAGCTATGCATATGTCATGCAGAGGAAACGTAAGCGTAAAGTCCAGTTCGACGAAGTAAAAGGAAACGAGACCGAACTCTCAGGCAGGGACAGATTCAGAGTAACCATTTTTATCGCCATTATAGATAGACTAATTACAGAACTACGGAGACGCGGATCTACTTATGAGGAGTTATGTAAAAAGTTTGACATTCTTACGAAACTACATCGTTTGGAATCTAAAGACATCCGTGAAGGAACCAGAAACCTTAAAACTTTTTATCCGGGCGACTTGGAATTCGTCGAGTGTCTGCACCTGCAAGCTCATTTGTCGTCGAATGATGAAGTTATGGAGTTATTGTCACTGAAGCTATACAAATACTAAACGGAAAAAGGCTTTTTGGATATTTAACCAAACATAGGAATTGCGCTCCGATTGCTGTTGTGTACACGAGCGTCAAACTGTTCATCAGAACGGTCTTTTTCAGCCCTAATGAGAGTAAAGAATTACTTAAGATCTAACATAGGAGAGAACAGGCTCAATTCTCTCTCTGTAATGTACATAGAGTCAGAAATAATGTAGTCTATTGACTATGATGACATCATTCATACTTCTGCACAGAAGAAAATTCGTCGAGTGATTCTATAAGTTTTATAGAATAACGTAACTCTAGTAACATAGACTGTATTATTCTGATGTTTATTAAAGTCATTAAAGTCGATTAATAATTATACGTTCTGTACTAGTGCAATTAATTTGCTAAATTTCCAACATAGCTTCGAGATGGTTGGGGGCCCACATGTCAAGTGACTAGGGGCCCTGGATCTCTAAGTCCGGGCCTGGTAATACTGCTTTATTCTTGCACTCTTTCCAGTACTTTTTCATTCTTTCAGATCGGGATTTTGTCAACTCATCTGAATTCTCCATAGGTTTTCTATGTGCCATTTCTGCAGAAAATTTGTGAGTTTTAAGAATGGTGTTAATTTTATTACTAATTATTTAATAGAACAATTTTTTATTATAATGCATAATAGCCTATATAATATAAACGGTCTCAATTACAATTTTATGGTCAAGCAACAATTTTGTTTGAAGAGGACATTAGAAAATAATTTTACCTCAATTGTTGCCTTAGTGTGCCTTTGATAAGGTGAGGAAATCTCTTGCTCAGAGCTATCCTCAAATCACTGCTCACACATAGCCTATTTCTTTGTTTTTAATCAACAATAAAGACGAGAATCCCTGCTCAAAAAATGTTGCGGAGACCACTACGAGATACCGCAAAGCTGCTTGCCGAATGTTTGGGTAAGATATGTCCTTTTTGCACCACAACTCTTCTAGGTTTACACCTGATACATACAAGTCCTTGAGGTTACTGTCATTTTGAAGTTCAATAACCTAGTCTTGAATATCATCAGGGAGGCTTGAAAATGAAAAAAGATTGTTAAATTATGAGGCAAACAGGCAATTGAAATGGAACACACGTTTACTGTACTTGACATTATTACTAGAACTGAAAAACAAGTGATAAAACATACTTTATACATGCCAAAGGAAACAAAAGAAGAACGTATCTCTATTGAGCAGGTTTCTGAGTTACTGTGACCACCACAAACCATGCTCACATATTTCAACACACCCACTTAAACCTGTGGGAGTAGAGGACATGATCCAAGACCCAAGTCTTAGGCTTAGGAAGAGGCTTTGGCGCCTCATATTTGATGTATATGACTTTAGAATCCAAAGCATCTCTAACATAGTGATATTTAGTGTCAATATGTTTGGTCCTATTATGGTGGACTGGATATTTTGCCAGTGTTTAAGCTGATTGACTATCACTCAATAACATGATGGGTGACTTGAAATCTATCAAGTTAGACAAAACACGTTTCAACCAAACAGCTTCTCTTACACCTTCACTCAGTCCAACATATTCTGCTTCAGTAGATGATATAGAAATACATTTTTGCTTTTGAGCCCCCCATGATACAGCACCACCTGCCATTTTGAACACCAAACCGCTGTATGAATTTTGGTCAGTGCTATCATTAGCCCAGTGAACATCAACAAATCCCATGAATTGACCTCCATTCCTTATATACTTAACTGACAAGTCTTTTGTGCAATTTAAATAACGCAGCACTCGCTTTGCAGCAGACCAGTGAGATTCATTGTAACAATGATTAAATTGACTGAGATATGATATCGCATAGCTTATATCTGGATGCATGCAAACACTTAAATAAATGAGTGAACCTATGGGTTCAGAAACATCAAGATTTCGTTTAGTTTCCAAAGGACTACTAATGGGACGCGCATCATGCATACCATGTTTCTTTGCAATCTCACTGATGTACTGCTCCACATCATAATTCACACACATAAAGTGTAGGTACTATAAATTTGTTTATAATAAAATTTATTTTGGGTAACACAATTTACAATTACATAATCCAAACAATTGCATTACACAATGCATGGACAAAATCAGATACACCGCTCAGGACTGTGCACACACACTATCTGCCAACCCTAAACCTCTCCGCCCTAAGATCAAGATCAGCAACGCCGATCTCATCGATGAAACCAACGCGGGTCGACTTATCTCCGAATTGGACAACGCAGCTCTTGAACTTAGGTTACAGTACCCCACTGCGATTATACACGACCACCTTATTACACGATCGCAAGCGCAAAACAGCTCACGACATTCACTCTCATCTATCTCCAGTTCCGATATAGAAAACACAACCCCCACACTATCCGCTATTATACTACAACAGCACCTCGACACGCAGCAGACACATAACAATCTACACACACTTACACAACAATTGGAAATCACAGTGCACATTACAAACAAAGAACTTGTCACCGAAATTAGAACCACTGCCGAGGCACTAAAACAGGTCATCAATAACACGCTAGACACACTACATTCGACACCGTTTGCACACGATACCTCACTAGACAACATAGAAGCATCTGCAACAAACGATACAAAAAACATACTGCATTCAACACAACTCGAACCCAGCACTTCACACGCTAACTCTATAACACCCGCTCAATCAGACTCTGACACTTCCCTTCCAAACAACTTACAAACATCTACAGAAAACTACATGTCCACACGCATTAAGTATCCACTTATCCTCCTCACAAAGTACTCAGGACCCAGAGAAATACATTAGAATATTTTACAGGGTTGCCAGCATCAATGGCTGGAAAAACGCAGATAAAGTTCGGCTCTTTCCCGCATACTTATCTGACAATGCCCTCACTTGGTTCGAATAACAGGAGCACAATCTACACAACATAACATGGGCTGCACTCTGTGAACTCTTTGCACACGAGATTTAACATACAACGGATGAGAAGGACATCTACGACCAGATAGGGGAAAAGACACAAGGACTTACAGACCACACTAACGCTTACATGAATACAAAAGGTAAACGCCCAGGAATTACAAGAACAAGTACACGAGATGAAGATCTCCTCAGTCGACACACACGGGGAAGAGACACAAAGCATAACTTGGGGAACACTCGACGCACACAACATAACAGGAGTCAATCGCCTCCACAAAACAACAAGATACCAGAGAAAGCCATAGACACACACCTTAAGGTAAACGCCCAGGAATTACAAGAACAAGTACACGAGATGAAGATCTCTACAGTCGACACACACAGGGAAGAGACACAAGGTATAACAGGGGGAACACTCGACGCACACAACATAACAGGAATCAATCGCCTCCACAAAACACGAGGGTAAACGACAGTCAATAGAGGGTACAGGGCGACAATACAAACAGAGAGCAGAGGATTTATCAACCTCACCCCAATACTCCACCCCCGCCGAGACAAGGGAACACAGGAAAGTACAGGCAACACGATCCTCCGCCGTACAGACACATCCCCGAATATATTACACCACCCTAGAGATACACTGATTACGACACACACCACCACCCTTCACAAGATAGACCATATCTGCTGCCCAGTCCAGTAATCCACTGGCAGGATCACCCACAAAACGACCAAAGGAAGTACACAAATACAAACTAAAAGGGCTCCTGTGGGGGTCGATAAAAGCGCGCCTAATATGATACGTAAGGCTGTAAACTGTATTCGATCTAAACGTAGGAGCTTATTACTTGACATTAAATCAAAAACGAAGCAATTGTAATCCAGCACAGAGCGAATGATATTACGGTACACTATTAATATTAATTCCGGTTCTGCTCCACAATTGCGCCGTGTTAATGACTTTAAAACATTTATTTTGTTGGCGAGATGACTCGTAAGATATTGCGTATGCCGCTCCCCTTGCAATGTCCGGTCAATGTCAATTCCTAAGTAGTTTACACTCGTCACCACCGGAATTTGTCCTTAACGATATAATGTAGGAGAACCGCCGTAAATTCGTTTGTGAGTAAGAATCAGCGCAGCGTTTTTTCCTCTGGAAGTTTCAAATCCGAGTTGATGAAACCAGTCATGAACATTAGATAAGGCGGTATATACAGGGTCCACCAGAAAAATGTATACACTCTTTACGGAACAAAAACTATTTATTTTGTGTTTCTTTTACATTTAAATTTTGATTACACATGTATAATAGTACTGTCTTCAGTTAAACATATGGTTACATGAGATGTTCAAAATATTCACCGTTGGCTGCCAGACACATTACAGAACGACGAGCGGACGCTGCAACGACGTCCGTCAATGTTTGAATGGGGACCGCTGCACATGCCGCTGAAAAATCTCCGGGCGAAGGGCCTCCAGCGCGCGGCTTACGTCGATAGACTTGATTTTTCACAATTCCCCACAAGTAAAAGTCCATAGAGGTAAGATCTGGTGACCGTAGGGGGAACTCAATGGGCCCTCTTCGTCCAATCCAATGTCCCGGCAGATTGTCATCCAGGAAAGCTCTTACTGCTACTGTACATGGAAGTGTGGTGGCACCCCATAAAGCGCACGTAAAGCTGGTAAAATTATTGTGCGTAACATTCCCAAGTACACTGCTCCAGTGACAGTACCATCAAAGAAAAAGGGTCCTAGTAAGCCCCTCGACGACAGTCCACACCAGACATTATCCCCTGGTAGATTGTTTCTACAGCCTTAGAGTCCGCCAGAAAAATGTATACACTCTTTGTCAGACGATATCGGGATATGGACATTGTCAACTGTTATCAATGTTTTTAAATGTTGTAGTATGGTCTTTCGCGTAACAGATGTCGTTGCTGTGCCCGATATGGATTGCGTGGCCCGACACACCGCGATCCCAGGTTGAAATTCGAAACAACATTTACCAGAGAATATCACACCAAAAAAACGTGAATGGTTAGACATACGCCGACATGAAGATAAAACCAAAGAAAATTGAGGCATCAAACGACCTCGGGGCGAGACGATGGACTGGGGTTCATATTTTACCGTCAGACGTCGTCTCCCATCCACGTTATGTTGCGAAGCCACAGAAAGAATATGAACAAATAAGATAAAACTTCCACATTTTATTCACATCAGCACTGGTACAGTTAATAAAGAAATAAATAGTTCCTATCCCCCTGCACGTGGAGATTATCTAAATTATGTCTTGATGTGCAAACAAAAAAACATCACATTAAATTAATTGTTAATCGGGACAAAATCTCCTTGTGTCCTATCTTTAGGTACAATCAAACTTACGGAGATCCCGCATATGGATTTTAATGGGTTAA
Organism: Meconema thalassinum; assembly: GCA_946902985.2. Lineage (NCBI taxonomy): Eukaryota > Metazoa > Arthropoda > Insecta > Orthoptera > Tettigoniidae > Meconema > Meconema thalassinum. The sequence continues at coordinate 65,427,689 of OX336389.2, read as the reverse complement.
ATTTTTAATTACACTATTGCATTGGTCATCCGTTTCTTATAATAGAGTTCATTTTTGGATGCCTATTAAACTGTTTGGATTATAAAATAAAAACACAAAAATATCACTGCAACGATTCCATTTGATCTCCTTCTATCTAATTCATGACAGATGTATAGTGGATATTCAACTTACTTCTCTAACATATTTACAGTGTATTTACATATGTGCATGCTCACATTTAGTTACGTCAACTTCCCTCTTAACTCAAAATTACAACTTTCTTTCTGCCGTATACTGGATTCAATATCTTTATCTCAATGAATATTCAAAATTCAAGATCTGAAGTATCACACAACAGATTATTCCTGCTTTTATTCTTACTGAAGCACTTGCAAACAAATTATTCCACTGGTATAAATCTCAATAATGTTAAATGATTTTACAGAGCAATACAAAATTCATCAGGCAAAATTTTACTGGCTGTAACGTTGATATGACAATTATCCTATTAATTTTATACACATATTAAATGGCCCTCATGGCTCCATTGAATTATTCTCAGGCTTATCCTTATTTAATTATTTGCCTCATTAAATCACAGCGACCTTTCAATTCACACTTATTATTTCTCATTCTTTACATAATTTGAAACTTTGCTCACCTTATTACGTTACCATATTTTATCTGCATTGCATTTTATCATCGTAATTACTTTATTTCAGCATTATTATTACCTGTTATTCACATTTATTACTTAAATCATTGAAGCTTGTAACATCGCGTTGTGTTTATAGATCTCATTCAGCTCTCAGTGTGTTTAAAGAACAGTTTAGCTGTATTTTATAGATGTTAAAATTGTGCGATTACTTCTGTATTAATTTAGCTTTTATTATATTCCTTTCAATTTAAATGATTATTATCCATTACCTCCAGAAAAATTTATAAATGTTACAGTGTAAATGGGATTAAACTTATTAAAGTGTTTATCTAACTCTTTCCTTTAACGTTACATGTTCAAAATTATCCACTTCTTATTTAGCAATATATATCCACCATATCTATGAAAATCAGTCGTTTCTAAAGAATATGAAAAATTGTGTAATGTCACCGCTTAACTCGTGACAAAATAAATCCCCCCTTACGTTTATAGCAATATAATTTGACATGTGCAATCCAAACCACTAAAATCTACTTCACTACCACACTAGTTCTAGAAAAATCATGGTGTAGTCATTAGTACCTTGGACTTCTTGCTGTGGAAATATGGAGTTCCAGACGGTCTAACGGCGTCTTCCCTCGGTCTCGCCATTTAGTCTTTACCCATCTCTAAGTCTCTTGGCAGACCCGGTGATGCTTGTGGCTCTCCATTTCACCTCCAGGAACGTCACATGTACCCGTAATCTCCCATACCGCCTGTACTTTAGTGTGCCATGTTACGGTGTTTAAAGTTCCTCGTGAAATAAATATAGATATTGGGTCCGATGACCTTCATGTCCAAAACATTCCAGAAATTCTGTCCGTCTAATATGATAGTTCGCAGACTCCTGGATACACTCGTGCATACTTCAACAGTTGGCAGTCAAAGTGAAAGGTCGTGTTTTTCCCGAGCTCTCAGGTGTGCTTAAATGGGTTGTTCTCTGGCGTGTTATCGGCCGAGGATCGGGCTGTGGTATGCGAAGGGTAGTCGGGATTTCCGGTGTTTGTGTGTGCGTACGGGACCTAGTAACTTGTGGTTTATAGCCCTAGTGATAGCTGCGTTGTTAGTTATTGGTGGAGTGGACGTGAATCCAGGGCCTGTTACTCCAAATGTGAATCAGGCAAATGATCCAGTGGCATCTATAAAGTGTTCGACGTGCAGTAAAACATTGAAGAATGGTGTTGAGTGTGGACTTTGTGAGAAATGGTTTCACTTCGGCTGTATTAAGGTCAAGAAGGAGGATTGTGATGTCGGAAATTGGTTTTGTAAAGTATGTGATACGCCGGACAGTTTGAGGGTGCAAATCAAAACAAGGGATCAAATAATACAGGAACTTAGAGCAAAGCTTCGTGAATCAGAAGAAACGGTGAAGGATGTGACTGAGCGACTTTCTACTGGGATCAGTGTGGAAGAGGGCGTGCAGGAGCAAACTGAGGATGACGTTATCATAATGGGTGATTCTATGATACGATGGAGTGCGAATATCTCGAGGAAATCAGGTGCGAAAGTGCGGTGTTACACGGGGATTAAGATTGACCAGCTTGCCCAACAAGTGGAAGAAGCAAATGTAGAGGACTGTGACAAAGTTAAAGTGTTGTTGCTCCATGTTGGGACGAACGATTTGAAGAAGAGGGCTACAGCTGATTACATCATGGGGAGCTCTACGAACTAGGCAAAAAAGCTAAAAGCAAGTTTAGAAATGCAAAAATTATAATGAGTGGCATTGTTCGGCGGGGAGATGTTCCGTTGAGGCGAGTTAAGACTGTAAATGACCGCATGGACTGGGTATGTGCACAACTGGGATTAGTGTACGTAGAAGCTGACTGCTGGATTGGTGGCCGTGACTTCGCCCGAGACGGGCTGCATCTAAATCGACGGGGCGCTTTCAATCTAGGGAGCCTACATGACAGGGTCATCGGTTCGTGCCGGCCATTGTGAGGAGGAGCAGGTCCAGAGGTTGCCAGCCGATTGGAACAGAAGGAGCTATTTCGAGATATTTGCTGCGGAGGTAAGACTCTAAGATTACTGCAGGTTAATTGTCCGAGTTTAGGAAATAAATTAATTGAATTTTGGAATCCTGTAGAGACGTATTCTCCGGACATTGTCATTGCAACTGAATCTTGGTTATATGAGGGCATAAATAGTAGCGAAATAATTCAAGGGACCTACGAGATGTACAGAAGGGATCGGGGGAAGCGAGGTGGTGGGCTATTTATTTGTGTGCGCAAAAATATAGCTAGTTTCTTAAAGTGGGCTGATATGGATCATGAAATGTTATGTGTACAAATTTCGGATAAAGGAAATAAATTCCCTCTTCAGGTGATAGGGGCGTATAGAGCACCGAAAGATAACCTTTCTCTCCTCGAAACACTGTATGATAAAACTTGTACGGGTAATGCTATGAAAAAGAGCATAATAATTGCTGGAGATTTAAACCTCCCCAAAGTAGACTGGTCTGGTGAGTCAACTAGCTGTGGTCAGGCTCAGAGCGCTGCAAATAAATTCTTAAGGGAGGGGGGATTTTCCCAAGTAGTTGACTTCCCAACTAGAGACAATAATACCTTAGATGTTTATCTCGTAAGGCCTGTAGAGCTGTATATTAACTGTCTGAAAGTACCAGTAATTAGTGACCATTCTGGGGTTGAATTAAATATTAGATATGGTGACATTACAAAATTAGACTCTGATGTAGCAAAAACGATCATATTCCAGTATCGCAGGGCGGATCAGGGCAAGTTTCAGGGGTATTTGAATGAGCTATTTGTAGGATGGGCATCGGAAGTAAATCACATTAATATCCTGTGGACTAACTTTTTGAAAAATGTAAATAGCGCTGTTGATAAATTTGTCCCATTTAAATTGCTGGAACAAAACCCAGATCCTGAGTATTACACACGAGAAATTAGGAGTCTAAAACGGAAAATTAGGAAATTATACAATAAAAGACATGATAGTGACAAGTATATGTTGAAATTTAAGTCCTTATCAAGAGAGCTCGTCTTAAAAAAGAGGGCTGCTCATGACAGTTATATGCAAGGTTTATTTGGTTCGGGAGGTGATGGGTGGAAAAATTTTTACAGTTATGTTAGGAGAAGAAAGGGAAATTCAAATAATTTGTCGATGATAATGTCCGGTGACGGTAAATTAATTACTGAGAAACAGGCCATTGCTAATGAATTAAATGTCTTTTACGGTAGTGTGTTCAATAAATCCAATAGCTGTGTGTTGGACCTTAACGACGAATCAGGGGCTCCCCTGTTCCAAATAAACCAGTCAGCAATTGTAAAGCTAATACAAAAACTACGATTCAATGTATCAAAGGGTCCTGATAATATTGTTAGTGAAGTACTTAAACTAGGAGGTAGGGCCGTGGCACGATACTTGGAGGTGATGTTTAATGTGTCCATAAACAATGCGCAAATCCCAGATGACTGGAAAAGAGCTACGGTAGTCCCAATATTTAAGGGAGGGAGCAGACTTGAATTGGGCAACTACAGGCCGGTTAGCCTTACGTCCGTCGTTTGTAAACAGATGGAGCATCTCATTTGCGACTACTTGAGGGAACAGTGGGAAACATTATCATGGTTTAATGATAGGCAACATGGATTTCGGAAAGGTTACTCATGCGAGAGTCAGATGCTATCACTTTTTCAAGACATTAGCGAATCGTTAGACCATGGAGTTTCAGTCGACGCCGTGGTTATAGATTTTGCGAAGGCATTTGATGTCGTTCCGCATGACATGCTACTCCATAAATTAGCTTCGACGAAGATTGATAGAAGAGTAATTTTATGGATCCATGAATTGTTGACGGGTCGTTCCCAGAAAGTGAAAGTCGAAGGCATATTCTCGGATGAAATCACCGTAACGTCGGGTATCCCTCAGGGCAGCGTAATCGGAACTTTGTTATTTTTGGCGTTTATAAATGACTTACCAAATGGGATTCGCAGTGACTGTCGATTGTTTGCGGATGATTGTGTAATATATCGAAAGATACATGACTCACAAGACAATGCAGTGCTTCAAGAGGACCTGAACCTGGTCTATAAGTGGGCGATTGTAAATAAAATGAAAATAAACACAAGAAAATGTAGTCTCTTAAAAATAGGGAAAGTGCGAAGGCAAGATTTTCAATATAACATTGGCTCGGAAATACTTGTAGAAGAAGATTCTTGCAAATATTTGGGCGTTCACGTAAGGAATGATATGAAATGGAGTAGTCATGTAGGATGTGTAGTTTCAAAAGCTTACAAATCCCTGCACTTTGTAATGAGGGTATTAAAAGGAAGTAGTACCTCTGCTAAAGAATTAGGCTATTTGTCACTTGTAAGACCTATTCTGGAATATGCCTCGGCGGTTTGGGATCCATATCAAGTAGGGCTTATCAATGAGTTGGAAATGGTACAAAGAAAGGCCGCTAGATTTGTGCTCAGTGACTTTAATCCCAGGAGCATTGTGAGCCGTATGTTAAAGAAACTTGGGTGGGAATCACTGGAGGCTAGGAGGATGAAATCTAGACTCTGCGCTATGTACAACACGTATACAAATCAACCAGCATGGGGTGAGCTTAGCAAACGATTGGGAAAGCCCACTTACATGGGTAGGAGCGATCATCCTTTCAAAGTTAAGGGCCGACCACAGCGAACAAATTATGGTAAATATTCTTTTGTAAACCGTGCCATTGATAACTGGAACTCTCTACCTGCCGCAGTCTTAGAGCCTTTTCCCAAACATATAGGTGTGTTTAAGAAAAGACTGACTATTTGTGTAAATACTCCAGTTTAATTGTTGTATAATTGTTATTGAATTGTTATGTATAATTATTTATTTGTTATGTATATAAAATTTACCACCGGGGGACACACCCTCCATTGCAAATAAATGAATGAATATGAATATGAAAAATACCGCACTTTGATAAACTCAAAGGTTCATGAAATATCACCGTTTTAAAAAGCTTAACTTTCGTGAGAAATCTGTCCGATATTGCCGCCTCTAAGTTTGGCCTTCAGACACATATGGGTCTCACGTCACAAGTAGTTGGCCTTGGCTCGCCCACAGTCGGCTGGTAAAATGACCTCACTGGTCTGTAAACAGAACATATCTGCTAGCCGCTTACACATTCAGTTCTACCCTCGCGTTCAATTTCCAGCCCCAATATAACAGTTTTTAAATGACTGTAACTGCGTGAAACCAAACAGACTTTCACTGTACACCGACTGTTCGCGTCTTCACAATTCTGAAGTATTATTGTACTCCGTAAATGTTCGTTTTGTCAACTCGTTCTGACAGTATAGATCACATGGAAATATCGCCATGCTGGCTTAGTGACACCACACGTCTTTCGTCACTAGACATGCGTTGGAAATATCACCTGCGCTCTCGCGGGACTGTGCTTACTGCTCTGCGTGTAAGATTCAAGTGAACGACCTCCCGGTCATTTCCTCTCCTCCAAAACTCGCTCTGTGTTTCCAGTGCCCTCTACTGTGTCTCTTAAATCACGTGTACTGCTTCTTCCTTACTGGCCCTTCAGGTTGTTACGTCATAGCAGGTATTCACAAATCCTCTAATAGCCTTAGTAGAATAGTGAGCGTTACGTTCTTACATATTTCAAGTTCTCTTGACATTATGGAATCCATGTGGCCATGGCAGTGACGTCACAGCAATCATGCACGTCATCTGTTCTTCACTAAATAATGCGGTGCAATCCAATCTCTTGACACATGGCAAATCGGGTACAGTACTTACATCACGAAATGGATGGAGCACACTTGACGTTCGAGCAGCGAAAGGTCTACATTCTGAAGTGGTTTTTCAGGTTTGGTAATGCCGTTGAAGTGCAACGTCAGTGGAGGAGGTAGTTTGAAACAGAACCCCCATCATGCCTAACAATTAAACGCATTACTGGGAAGTTTGAGACGCATGAAACGATTTGTGATATTCACAAAGGAAAATCGGAAAAAATGCGTACAGCTACTAGTCCTGCTTTGTCGGCTCACGTGTTGGAAAGGTTTGCTAATTCTCCACAGAAGTCTGCTACGCAATGTGCGCGGGAAGTGGAGATTAGCAGTACAAGTGTACGGCGGATTTTGAAAACAGCTAAGTGGAAAGTTTACATCCCACGATTACTGCATGTGCTTAATGAGCAAATGGTCACCCAAGATGAACAATTTCTGACGAATTTAGTGTGGTCTGATGAAGCCCAGTTTAAATTTAATGGAACAGTGAATCGACATAACTGTGTCTACTGGGCTCCGGAAAATCCGCATGTCTATTTGTGTCGTATCATCCAAGCTATGGGAGACAGAGTGAGAAAAGGTTGAATTTAATTAATAAAAAGGTTACAATATGTGATTGTGAGTTTCTTTCCCCCAATAAATACAAAATGCTATGCAGTGAGACGGAACCTCGTGGGGCTATTTTCAATATCTTGCGTGTACGAACTGAGCACGAATTCTGATTATTTTTGGTCAATTTTGTGGTCATTTCCAACTCAATGATAATGGAATTGTATTGGATACTGGATATTGGCAAAGTTTTCTCCACTGTGGCGATATATTAGGTGCATTATGGGTCAGATTAAGAAGGTTATTTTACCCTTGAAATGAACCGTGACCGCGCCTATAATAGGATAAAGACGGTATACATCAGCGAAGGTATTGAAGTAACCAATCAGAAGAGACTGACATGATCGGAAGACCCTGAGTGCATAATTAGGCTAATTATCTATTCATTACCTGGTCCCATTAAGAAATTCGTATTGTTTGAAAATATCTATAAATTATGAAGGAAGCATTATTCAGAAGTATTATTGCTGAAGATGTTCGCTGTACATTGTTTAATTGCAAAGTTCAGGTATGCGCGGATTATCCCCACCACAGAAAAATGGCGCTGATAAAAATCCAGGAGGGAGGTGACTGCCAGAGAATGACATTCTTATAACGAGTTCGTTTGAAGCAAGAGGTGCGAAGTTGGACGAGTCCATTCCCAGTGCCCTGAAGGTTAACGTGAAAAGTGGCGAGGTTGACCCTTCCATGCGGCTTCCAAGTTGGTTCAAGAGAGCCGGGCAAAGGCTGGACTTTCTAAAGCTACAGATATTCCTACATTACATTAGGGTGGTGTTAAACTAGCGTGTTTCACCGTGAAAGTAAAGATTGCATATCAATTCCGCGAATAAGTGCGAGTGAAGAAGAGAACTACAGACATTTAGTAGCGAATTATACTGACATTAATACGAAGTTATTGTATTCAGAACCGAAACAGTGCGTGTTCTTGAAAAGCGCCTAGCCAGTAACAATTTTCGCAGTGAAGGCTAACAGGCAAACGCGTGTGAGCAGAGACAATCAGTATCGTTTTGTGTTAAAGCTATTCACTTCTACAAAGCTACGTGAATGAACATTGAGGTTAGTCATACAAGTGATAGATATATTCAAGAGTTATTCACTATGTTTATTAAAGTGAAGTATTACAGAATGCAGTTCGACTACTTTACGAAGACTGCAATGATGGCCTAAGTTTTCTATATGCGCCAGGAATACAATTGACAGAGATAAGATGACAACGCAGAGCAACTATTATTTGAATATCGAGCATTATCAACATTGCTTCGAGCCACTGCGAACATTCATTCACTTGTTGTATCTTCACACTCTATGAAGTACATCACAGTCTGCTACAATGATGGTTCACCAACGATATTGCTCTTATATGAATGTCAATTATAAAGCACGTCGTAGAAGAGCCAAGACTACTCTTGAAGAACGAAGAACGGTAGGGTTTCCCACCTAAATAGAAGAATGGATCTTAGCAGAGACGGAGAGGAGTTGTTCGCTTTCCGATGGCACTGGAGCAGTCCAGGGGAACGCAGGTTCGATCCCCGAGACAGCTGTACGTCCGATGTGGAGGCCAACAGTTCGAGTCTTCTCTTGTGCAGATATACCAGACCAACAGGGTATATTTAATACCTACTGATTCTGCTAGATTCTTCACGAGGTAGACACGCCGATTTATATTCTTTTGCAGTGTTGAGTAGTTTGACAATTTTACTATGAGCACCAATTTTTTAATATTGTTGAGACTTCGAATTTTCTTCGAATTATCTTTAAACTAGATGGCTTGTTGGATTTTTGGTTTTTCATGCCAACATTGACTACGATTATACAGTTGTGGAACATCAAAATACATTATTGGAATTTTTATTTCCTCATTGAGGAATATTTTAAATTTATTTTAATTCAATCTTAAATGAACTCTTTTTGAATTTTGATTTTAAGGATTTCTATTTCAACGTTCGTCTTCGACGATATTTTAATTTTTCATCTGTTTGGATTAACATGATAATGGGTATTTTTCTGTAAGAAGATCATAATTAGGGGAATATATCATCGATTATTATCAACATATATATCAACGTGTGATTTGATATCACGGACGCTTAGACGTTTTGGCAAGAATTATATTCACGATTGCAACGTTATGCCATGCTGAATATGCCATATAGACATTGGATTTAAATGATATTCGTTATGTAAGTTGACTATCTTATATTTTATAGATAGCTTTGTTCTATTTTTAACTATCATTAGATCAGACAGAAATCTTCTTGGAAGATTTATTTCCATAGACTTTTGAAATTATAGGAAAGTATTGATCCAGTTATTAATTCAGATTAATCGTATTCCTAATAACAATAATGTTATTGTCACATTTTGCAACGTTATAGACAATTGTAGTCATGATTGTGCAACAATGTTGAATTCTGAAGTACAGATCAGTATGGAGATATATGAATGTATTTTTATTAACTATTGGTAGCAATTGTTTATACCACAGTAACTTTATAAAGTAAACTTGCAGGAAAGTCGATCAGTATATATTATACATTTCAAAGATCAGCAGTTTACTGGAGTACATTGTAAACAACAAATACCGTTGTAGTAACTAAGAATAAAGCAACAACTATTATTAATAACAATTAGAGGAAGCTATGATAAATAGGTTATGTGAAGTTATTGTAATAAATACGAAGGTTAATGCCGTATTGTAAAGTATACGAGGAATTGTAATACCGAGTAAGAATATTGTAATAAGAAGTCTACAAGGAAATATTGAAGTAGAAATACGAAGCTTAATGCCGTATTGTGCAAGTATTGCATTGTTGTATAGTTATGGATTAAGAACATGCTGTTCAGAGCATTGCATTTAATGGAGTTGAGTTGGTTGTAACTCACATATGTTGTTGACATGATTGAATATTGACGAAGGAATAAGCAAGCGGAAACGTGAGGTGAAGTGTCTGATAACAATTGTTTCCTATTTTTATTAACTAATTATCCCGGATTTTGGAATAATAATCATATGTTCTATACTTAACTTACGGTCATATTAGCCAGGAATAAACATTTAAACTTAACTAAACTTTCAACTAATGTGATAAATATACTGAGTGAACTTTTAAATAAGCTGAGTGAACTTCTTAAATAAGTTGAGTGATTTTAATGAGATGAGATTGAAGTAAACAATTAACATAAACATGTTATATGGATCTTTAAGTGAGGATATTTCATCTACACTAATAAACATTGTTTAATGTGTATTTAAAACCCATAATTACTAATAATGATATTATTAATAAAGAAAGATGTAGATAGACAGTATTAAACTTAAACTTGTGGATTTAATCCGATGTAAGTATTTTTAATAATTATTTAAACTTTATCTACATTTATTATTCGTTCTTTTTAACGTCGAATATAACATTAATTATTTCAGTGTTTATAAATAACCGGTGGAGCTTATTCCACGTGTGTTCTGAAGTATGAGGGGAACTGTTAACTTGAAACAGTAAGGTAAGTGGAATATTGTCTTGAATAGACAACAATTTGTGAATTTAAGTGAACAAGCATGAAATGGAGAGGCATGTAATTCTTCAATGTTGTTCAACTCTGAGCGAAGGATATTTGAATGTAAATAAGAGAGTGTATTTGTGATTTGAGTATATGTGTGACTTAGGGTTCAGTCATATGTGTGAACGGAGCCCGTGAATGGTAACAGCTGATCGCTATTCATAATGGTGACTGTCTGTAAACAGCTGATAGTCTAGGACAGGAGTTCAGCTGACTTATGTTTTGATTTTAAACAGTAGGGAGTTCTACTTTGTATCAGTTAAAAATTAGTTATGTTAATAACAATTCAATTTATTTTGGAAAGTCATTCATGACATCTAAATTTAATTTTCAACTTTTATTTTTCAATGAACTTCACCTGATGGAGTTGGTTTTGAGTGTGGATCATGTGCGATCTTGGCACATTGACATTTGAAGGCGTGCGTGCCTTGTTTATTTATTAATTAAATTTTATTAATTTTTATTATTGTTCCTTTTGACAATAAATTCTTCTCGTTCCTTTTTATACGTCGGAGTTGCGTGATTTATTTTAATTATAGCAGAGATTGTGTTATGGAAGGGGAATCATGGTATTAGGCACCCTACACCCATTCCGACCCGATATTATGGTAAGGATCTCACGCTCCGATTGTAGTTAGCGTCCTTGGCCACAGTAGTTAGTCCATAACACAATCGTAACGACTGTGTGTTTATCATAGAAGTGCTTGTCGGAGGGATTTTTAGGTTTTTATCCGGACCTTCAAGATTATTCGATCCATTCTTCATCTTCAGATTTCGACAAGTCAGCTTCATGGTAAATACGGGTACAATACCTTCAGCGTAAAATGACGATAGCAGTCTCGCCTATTGTTCCTAAAATACAGCTATTGGAGGAATATGATACCCCTCACTTATTGCCCACAGCTTCCGATCCGGCTTTGGTTACCGCACATTCCATCCTTGAACAGTTCCGCAATAATGTATTAAAAGTTCTCCGCTTGCTTATCTATACTATTCCATATCCCGCATCTCATTTCCAACCAGATATTTTTCTCACTCATTCCTTACCCCATGTATATCAGTCTTTTTAACATCACCCTGTAATCATTCCCCGTGTTTTTCACGAGATAACGAGCCATTTGCTACTGCCCCCGTAAATTGAATTATTTTGGGACAAAATGAGAATATTTTCTGTCCCCATGATAAAATTTAACCAGCAAAGATAAATCCTGGAAGTGACACAAGAGAGTCGTGTTACAAGCTCGAGGCAGTTTGAGAGCCCGATCACGTGATATATTGCACAATAGACGCTTCTAGAAGGCTATAATTGGCATAGCAACAGCGAGTTTGGAAATTAATATTATAAATATTGTTACAAATTATGCTATTGGAGCCCAGACCAGAGCCAATGAGAAGAGGTCTTATTGAAGACGGGATCAACTTCAATTACACAATTTGATGAAATTATGCATTTAGGCCCTTAGAAGAAGATTTTCTTATTTGGTAATGAAGAGAATATTAAGAGAAATTATGTCTGATACATTAAAAACCGCAGATCGGTTAATCTACGCAGTAATAAGCATTAGTAATCTTCGCACTAAAATTATGGTGGGAGTTTGATATGGCCGCCAAAATTTCGACTTGGAGGGGGAGATCCAAGGATCGAGGTTCTTATTCCATCAGTCTTTGAAGAGTGAGGAAGTGTTTTATTGGGTTAACGGAGATCCCAAAGCTTTGTCCGAGTGCGGCGATTGTCGAACCGTGGAGACGCTAAGTTAGCAAGGTAGAACATTGGAGATTACCGCACTAACATTCTAAGCGAAGTTGAGAGGAATATTAAAAGTAGAATATCTCATATATATTTGAGACTAGACTTCAGCCAAGTGAATATATAGAAAGTACAGATCGAATACTACATTCTGTTGAAAGTCGAGAGTTCTAAGTCACACCATTTCGACGAAATAAGCCTGTTAAGACTGCTTTTCAAAAGTGTTGGAAATATAAGCTGAATATCATTTTAGTTGCAACGTGAAGTTGGCGAACGCAGTTCAAGTGTACAGTAGCGGAGGACTATACCATTGGCGCAGCAAACAAACATTATCATAATGACTATCATTATTCTTCGATTAGTTTCATTCGACATAATTAATATTGTTGAAATGATGAACTAAATAGTCATGCGCCAGAGACATATTTAATACAGAGTTAAGATACAACAATGGAACTTCGATAGACAACGTATTGCAGAATACAGACGTAGTGTAGGTTCCACCTTGTACATTTTCGTCAGTCTACGAACACTAATGTAACATCAATTAGCAATAGAAATAATTCATTCACCATCTACATGAATATTTCTATACATTATTATTCAACGACGATGCTGATATATTTGCGACGGAGAATGAAGATTCTACAGAAGATGATTTTCACGATGCTAGGGTATCCCAGCAAGAACAGAAGAATTTGCCAGAAGGATGTCGTTCAAGCCCAGACGAAGGTTTGTGAATACCGGAGAGGGAACGCTATCTCTGAGGTCGCAGGTCTGAGGTTAGAATGGAGATCCATCTCAGTATCTTGGACTGAGGAAACACCTAAAATATTGTGTAAATATTTACCCAGACCTTCAAGATATCGTCCAAATGAAGGTAGCTGGTCTTTTACTTATAGTATAGAGCTTGATTAGTGACATTCTGAGCCGACGTTCTTACTCCATATTTCATATTTTATGTATTTCAGTGTTCTCATGTATTTTACACTTCAGATGTGCGTTAAGATTTTTATGCTTCAAGATTATTAGAGATATTTTGTTTGAGGAATCAGATTGCCTCATAGAAGACGAGTCGTTTCGACTATTTGAACCAAGAATTCAGACATTGTGTCATAGTTGCAAATTAAATTCTTTTAATTTTAATTTGAGCACTTTAATGTAACAACTTCAACTTCAAGAGCAGGAGAAACATCGAATGATATCGTCATATCATTATTGTACATAAACTTTCGGCGATCTAGGAAATACTAGTCGTTTGATAAGACCGAAGTCTTGATCCCTATAGACATTCTTTGTGTAGAGTGGAAAAACATTACGACATTGACAAACCTTTTCATTATTGGTAAAGCTGAGAACTTTATTCACTTATTGTTAGAGGAAATATCTTTTGATAGAGGATTATTCAAATCTTTGGCTAGGAGTTCAAAGCTAGTTTATCCCGGTCAAGATTGAATTCTATTTGACACTGTAAATAACATGTGTGTTTTGTGTAATATCACGTCATAATGTAGACCTGATATTGCAACGACATGCAATTTAAAGCTTGATAAGTGAGGTGAGACAGAAGTATTATTTTATTACATGTATTTGTGACAGACGAGTTAACAGTTAATTATCTTTTTGTGTAGTAAACTTTAGGAGGTCAATCACGACAGTCTAATATCGTTCATTATTATTGGAAGTTTCATTTGAAGAACTTAAGGATGTATAATAGTAGATCAGTAGTCCTGTGTAAAGACACTGAGGGTCATGCCGTTATTTGAGAGAAGTTCGTACAGAAGAAATGTTAATAACAATTAATCCGTTTTGGGTTATTGTTTAACATAGTGGATGATAATTGTTTATGCCATATATACTGTTATATGAGGATTTGTAGAGCTATGGAGAGCTCGTGCGAAGGAAGTTGCGCATTTTAAGGGAAGTCAATGAAATATTGTTCTTTGATAAGAAAAGGCATGGATCATGATAAGAGTCGTTGTATACAAGAAGTCCAGTTCATGTAAAGTAACGTTTAACTGTGTTGAGAGAAGGGTTTAAGCGGAAAGCAATTAGAGAACGATTGTCTACTCATGTCATTGATACTATTATTAAACTTTATTAAACCAGGATTTGTGTAAATACGTACAGTTAACCTTTGTCAGTCGACTATATTAGATCGACAATGTAAATGAAACCTATATAAGACGATGTGTGAGCAGTATATAAAAGCTAAAGAGTATTAGCAAATGTTTATGTGGAGAAACATTGTAAATAACTAATTACAAGTTGTATAGTAACAGAGAATCCAGAATCTCGAAGGTAACATGTTAGCAACGTTAAATATTGTCTATTATTATGAACAAATTACTTGTAAATATTTTCCGTAATGATTTAATAAATTAAATGATTTTAATATGATTAATTAATAGAATGTTTTTGGAATAGAGTGTTTTTGTGAGAGGATGTTTTTGTAAGGATGATTGCCATCTGTTAAGAGTAACTGTTCAACCTAGTTGGTCTAGAACAACTACGGAGTATGAATGAAAGTGTGTATTAAAATTTCAGTATGATTGATAGAGAATTGTTTAAGTTATGAGCGTTTTTGTAGTGGCAAAATGTAACTTTTATTTGAGGTTTTTAGACGCGAGCCAGACAGCAATTGATACAAGCAAATGTTGACAGAAAGATGAACCGTTAGCAGGCGAGGTCATGACTGTTATATAATGGGAAGCCAGATGGTCAGCCACTGCCTTGTAAACGGAACAGTTTTAGAGCGTAGCTCTTTGCTAGCGTACATTGAGGAATCAGGCCAATCCAGGTGTATGTCCAGACGCGTGCCGGAAGAGGTAACCAGTTGTATGGAATGATATGAATGCAGGAGCCTCTGTTAAACGTTTTCTTCACGTATTGTAGGCCTAGTTATGCCAAGGTTTTTATGCTTGTAATTTATACACAGTAATTGCAGTAAGATGTGTAGTGGAAGAGAAGCGCGTATGATTGTATGGTTTTATTATTTTTGTTCTTGTTTAGAATTGTTTATTGTTATTTTTGTTTATATTAGATTAGTTTACTCTTGTTAATAGATTTTCACAGTTCGTTATTTTTCGTCGTTGACGCGTGGTTCATTTTAAATATAAGGATTAGAGTATTGTGGATGTATTGTAGGCGAAGCTGAGTCCCCAAACCCCGAGACACGTAAGTAAAGATAAGTGTGCCCCGTGCAGTTTGTTGTTTTTTCCACAATATTCTTGTAACTTCTGTATGTAAATCCCTAAAGACCATGTTGGAGCGATTTCTAATTAAGTAATTTGCCGGTGCTGTTAGAAATAGGCAATCCAGCTGGGGCTATGGATATTCCAACAGGCTACTTTCCGGATTTATGGGTACATTACTTCGCATTATTTTTTATACAGATGGTTCCAAAGTGGTTAACCCTTCACGTGTAGTAGCCGCCTTCTTCTCTCCGAATTTACATATCTCATGTAAGTATACTTTGCCCCCGGACATCACGATATTTACAGCCGAAATTTTTGCCGTCCGCCAGACGTGTTTTTATATTAAACAACATGGTGTTCGCAATTCCCTTATTTGTACCGACTCGATGAGTGTTGTGCAAGCACTTACAAACGTTCTTGAGACCGATAATTGGTTTTAATGTCAGTTAGGCCACCAATTGTACACTTTAAAAATGAGGGTTTGGACGTCACTATCACGTGGATTCCCGGCCATTGACGTATTGAGGGCAATGAAATAGCAGATAAAGTCGCCAAAGATGCTGCTGACGATCAGGGCAAAGCTTATAATATAGTGATCCCCAGTTCTGATTTGCGTTCTATAATTCTTTCGAAGATACAACATGAATGACAAGTCACGTGAACTAATTATGCGAAACTCAAGGCGAAACAATATTTTGGTATCCAACCGACTATTTTACGTAAACCATGGTTCCAGGGTGGCAAATACACAGAGTCAAATAACCTTTTTATCCCCGTCTGTCTCCATGTGTTTTCCTCCTAGTTACGTCATACTATTTGTTTGGAATAATCCGTTCCTCACTGGTCTTAAGCCTTTATCTCGGTAGTAGATGTTTACCT
Organism: Meconema thalassinum; assembly: GCA_946902985.2. NCBI lineage: Eukaryota > Metazoa > Arthropoda > Insecta > Orthoptera > Tettigoniidae > Meconema > Meconema thalassinum. The sequence continues at coordinate 65,411,282 of OX336389.2, read as the reverse complement.
CACTACACATAACACTGCACAGCAGCCATTGTGGGTAAAGTGTGTTTACTGTGCCCATTACCTTAACGAGGAGAAGAAGACTCACACCCTGTAGTCACCACTGATGAGAAGTTGCCAAGGGAATACCGGAAAACCTGTTTCCTCTGTCCACCCAAGAAAAAAAGAAAAACATGTTACCTACGTCAAGTGTGCAAACATACGATCTGCTTGGAATGCACCAAATAGTATGTCTGAACTGCATCACAGAGGGATAGCTTGATATGAAGAGCTGCATGATTTTTTTTATTTGTACTGGTTAACATTTTAAGTGTTTTTTTGTGTTGTCCATTATGTGAACTATACATCCATCATTCAATTTCATGTGTATGCGTCATGGACAGCAAGGACTGTCAACATTTTCGATACCTCTGTTTTTGTTCAATCCAAAGTGCCATACTAAGAATTATATTATTTTTGTGCAGAGAATTTGATTTTATTTGCTTATGTTTTATGTGTTTCAATTCAATGTGGGGTTGTTTATTAGAATAAACGATTAATGAAAAAACATTATGGCTGTAGCGTTTTCAAATCCATTAATTCGGAAGTGGTCCGTGAGACCTCATGTCAGTAACTATGCAGTAAAGTTTAACGTCAGTACTTAAGGGTTAAGGGTTAACTACGTTTAAGTGTTGCCATCACGACATTATGGAATTATGCTACCATGTGTTGAAAATTATGTTACTTTAGGGCATTTTGAGAAACATTTAGCTACACTAACAAGTAAATATCCCCAAAGAAAATATTGGATACTACAGTAGAGGCCCCATATATCGCGGTTGTCGAGGGACATGCTTTACACCCGCGTTGGTTATTGTATACAGAGCTTGAAGTTTGCAGCAATAAATAATACTGCAGAAACGCAACATGCAGACTGAATTCAGTTTTTCTTTAAGTTTATAAAATATCACTGACAGTGCAAAAAATCATTCATAAATGATACAGTATTTTATTTTGGGAGACATACTTCATCCGCATTATATCGGAACGCGGAGTATCGGGCTTCTATTGTACGGTACTATTAAAAACTTACCCAACTACTTATAGTCATACCTTTCTTCTTTGTGGTACCATTACTTTTGCAAGGAAAACTATCCACACTATCTTCACCACACATTTTCGAAGCTGTTGAAAATAACAAATAGTAGCATTAACATTGACACGGCCACGTCCAAGAGAGAACTGAACGACTAGACCCAATATCCTGTGTATGCTGTGCACATTGTTTATTTACAGCGTGTTTGCGAAAGAAGCCAATATAATCAAATTCAGCACCGCCATATAAATTACACCGACGGCAAGAAAATACAGAGGTACTGTACAATAATACCGCTTATTATTGGCGGCATCGTTTCATCACACTACCACTGTTGAAGGGAAGCCACGTGCGAGGTGTGACGTGCCGTACCTTGCGCCTTTGAAATTAAAACCTTGCCGACATCGACAGAGGACTGCGGAAATGTGTAACAATATCTGCCTAAACCAAATTATGTTACATTTGCGTAAGATAATGTATTCATTATGTTATATAGCTCAAAATTATGGTACAAAATAATGACATATTTGTGTTACGGTTGGCAACACTGTAAAATTATCGATACAAAGCGAAACTGTGGTATCGAAACCTTGATCGAAACACACTACAAAACCATCACCGTCTACAATTCTCAAGCCGTGTCATAAGGTTTGTCAACACCGCCCATCTGTCATCTGGGAGGCTTAGCGCAAGCACATGGTAATTGTTAACACTGCGTAAACACATAGATTTTGACGCCAAATGTTACCGAAAATACAACAGAATATAACGTGCGCTAAATCTACACACAAATATCACAAATAAAGGATACATATTATCATGCTATGTACTGTCGATTCCCGATAAGGTGATAATAAAAGGTTGTATTGTACATCAATGTCCCAATGTCTGAAGTTTCATTTTATTGCTTTTATGCTCACTGCCGTCATTGACGCGCTCAGAAAAATATTTAAGACTGTTCTTACTAACTTAGAGACAGCCTTTGATAAAAAATCCTTCACTTTTTGCCCACACATGCACTCATCATAGTCACAATAGTATATATAGAGCGTCTCTACCTTAAAAGACAGTATGGGATTAAATGTAGCATTTGCCTCTCACTCGCACATATATGTCCTGCAATTACCTTCGTCCTCTTCTAGCCCGGCGATGTTGCCATTTCCCAATAATGCAAAGTGATAAATCTAAGAATATGTTTGCGTGGTCTTATTGAGAATTTTCCGCTCTTTATGATGATGTAAAATTAAAAGCCATAAGTAATTAACACATGGCCCAATTTTCACAATTACGATATTTTAGCGCGAATCTATGTTTAGGCACATATAAAACTTAACACGTCATAGCTAATGAACTAATGATCACTACTGATAAGAAATTTGTTTTTATATTGCCTGATGTTGCTAGAAGATATCCTATTTCTCAGGGCAGTAATTTGTTTCATAATAAGAAAGTTATAATTATTTTCTTAAACGTTACTTGAAAATTATAAGATGGTATCACAGAAAAGTTAGTTAGCGAGAAACGTTTTTGCTGTTCACTTTACGTCGTTGACTAAGCGAGAAGAAATGTTCATTAATGTTTGACATAGCTTTTAAAACAAACCACAGCTCTGTATCAGATAGCATTCATAAGTTATCGCACTTAGCCTAAAGTCCCCGCTCAGCACTAATTGACGCTGCGATATTTTGTTTATGCAGGCGGGCTCGTTATCTTCACGGCTGCGTTTGATTTGTGTAGGAAAAGATGCTGTGCTACCCCAGAGCTCAGTGTTATTAAATTTGTTTTGGTGTGAAGTTAAATTGTGAAGTGAAGTGGTCCTTGTGTTGTTTTTTTTATAAATTGTGTCAATTATTATTAAGTTAAAATTATATTTATTATTGTAATATTCACTATGAATACAGCAACTAGAAAGCGGCGTAGTATTGGCAAATTGCACAGTAGAGAACGGATTATAGTACTGAATATATTTCATTATTTCTTAAAGAACATGAACGTTACCGAGGCAGTTGAAAAGACAGCAGAAGCTACCGGGTGTTAAAAAAGTTTAGTATATAGAATAAGAAAGGAAAAAGGAAGGTCCTCTGAGAACGCCAGCAAAATCAAAACCTAATAGAGTGAGTAAACAAAAAATGCTAGGTTAATAGAGTATGATGGAATAGTACAAAGTGGAGTCCGTCGTATCGTTCATTCATTGTTCTTTCAAAACATACCACCAACATTAAATGTAGTTTTGAGCAGGGCAAACAGTGATGATACATTGCCAAATTTTTCGAGGTCCACTTTTAATAGATTTCTTCATGACATAGGGTTTGAATATGTAAGAAGAGCCAACAAATGAGCCCTGATTTAAGGGGATGATATAATTAGTTGGCGTCATAAGTATCTTAAGGACTTGAAAAGATTTAGGAATGAAGGCAAATCTATTGTTTTTACTGACGAGTCTTGGGTGAACATGGGCCACACCGTGACAAAAGAATAGAGAGATACTATAATTAAAAGTGCTCGTCAGGCAGCAATTGAGGTTGTGAGCACAGGTCGTAGGCCGTCCACCATCAGCCCCCCCCCCCCTTCACCACTCTTCACCCCATCTTACGCCTAAAACCAAGGAACCAACAGCAACTACTACCATCTAGCTACCACAATTACATCCAAGCCAGACAGGCAAGCTGCCGCTCACATGATGCAATCTTTTCAACACTACATTAACATAAGTAGCACAGGAATGCACCGACTTCTCTAGAACCTACCAAAGTAGCACAAGAATTTGCTAATGCCTGACATAGCATTGACACTTCTAATAAATACACGCCTACACTTAGGACCGGGGTCTGTCTCTACCCGACATCAGCCATCTACGACGAAGGTTCTGCCCGAGCGCCAGCCGATTAGGTGAGTGTACTTCTAAAGGGTTGATTCCACATACAATTCCTTCCTCAAACAACAAACCCTTTTATAATTTGTAATCATCCATCACTGTACTTCTTACTTCGCTGAAGTTCAAACTAGTGAAGCTGCACACCCTTTCACAATAAGTCTACAACTAAATCTCTTACATTCTTTTGAAAGTTACTTTGGTGTATTTCTTAAATCCTTATTTATTTTAAATACTGGCCCGACGCCATTAGTGAGTCTCAGTTCATTACGGTGCCTGACTAACTCACGGCCATTGTCTTGTGTGCTAATCTTATAAACAAACGTCAGCATTCAGATTACCCAACACTGCTTGCTAGTAAACCTTCAGGCTATTTCTTTCCTTCAGCACTCCCTCTCTCTCTTCCACACCAAGCGCCACACTTGCTTTTTGTCCATAAACAGATATCCTCATCTTTTCAAACATAGCCACCCCTACCGGGCAACTTAACTCCCTAACAATTGGTAAAGACGCCGGGTTGAGTCCTTCGAAAACGGCTCAGCTCAGCCCTCAGGCCAAACCTCAACAACTAGGTTAGGAAACTCAAACCCCTAACAATTGGTCGAGGCATCAGGCACACCTCACCAAACACACAGTTAGGGAACCTAAACAGCTAACAAATTGGTTGAGACGTAGGGTAGTTGCATTATAAGGTTCAAACAACGAGTCTAGCAACTACGAACCGGTACCAAATTTTAATTAGCCAAGCGATTTGTTTTTCTTCTTCAATTAACCTCCCAACAGCGAAACAAGTCAAACCACCCCTAGTAAAGACATTAACTTCCCCCATCACCCACCGTTAAATCTAGAAAATGGACCACCAAAATACAATTTGGTAAAGCCATACGCCGTCCTAGTTTAACACAACGTGACTTGAGACGGAATCAAACCATTTTAACGGTTCAATTGATTCCTGGCAAAACCTTCCTCCTGTAGCTAAGCCGAGTTAGGGAAAATACCCTCACGCTCAGACAATACAACACATTACCTTACAGAAACAGCATTTACATTAACACAGGGACCATGGGACCACGCTCAGAGCCGACAGAGTTATCCGCCTATAATGTAAGGATATATACTTACACTACAGAAAGCTGAAAACCGCACATATTATACACGCTATTAAATGTACAGCATACACGAGTACGAAATATACAGGCACGATTATATACAGTGCATACGCGATTAGGCGCGACACATGCAAGATTAACAAACAAACACAATCCTTGCAAAATTAAATACAGAACACGAGAAATTACACTCAAACTATAGAAAACTAATAAGGGAACATGCGCAATGAAATATCACCATCTCCACACTAGGCCAAACCGTGGGGAATCAGAAAAACGACGCCACAGGTTCAATGCCGTCCTAAATACATGTCCTCCCGTTCAGCCCATACTACAATTACACGAGTTTATATGAAAACATACAGCCCCTGACATATATTAATATCCATATGCATATATATGAAGAATTAGTGCACAACAATAGCCCTTTTCATCGAAGTGGAGAGAGGATTTTACAGAGCCTTAATTTATAGTACCATATTATGTATGTGTAGTGTATATGTTGTAAATGTGTTGTATTTTCGTATATTTATGGTCCATACACAGTAAGGGGAAACCGGGTGAGTTAGCCGTGGTCTTTACGGCATGACTGCTGGCAGTCGCTCACATCCGGGAGGCGAGGAGATTTGAATCCCCCCGCCGGCAACCTTGAAGATGGTCTTCTGTGGTTTCCCATCTTCCTTCCAGGCAAATGCCGGGGTTGGTCCCTAACTAATAGGCCAGAGCCACAACCTTCCAACTCCTCGACCTTCCATTCCAACTTTCCTCCCCAACGGTACTTGTAGCTCATCCATTGGGCGTCCGTCTCGAAGCAGCTACAAAACTGGCAAGCCGAACATGTCCTCGGACACTCCCGGCACGAAAAGCCATACGCTAAAAAGTAAGGGGAAACCGTTACAACTATGCCAACAAATAACACTGATTAGCATTGCCACATTCAAGGGGAAACCATTACAACTATGCCAACAAATAACACTGATTAGCATTGCCACATTCAAGTACACGGGGACACCTTCACAAATAAGCTAGGAAATACTTCAAAACCAATAGCAATAATTACAACTATACCAACAAATAACACTGATTAGCATTGCCACATTCAAGTACACGGGGACACCTTCACAAATAAGCTAGGAAATACTTCAAAACCAATAGCGATAGAAAGACCAATTAACTTATCATACAGGGGACCGATATGGCGAACACATAAATACACAACAAAGCATACAAGGGAAGCAAGTTAACATCCATATTCGCCACACTTAAATCAGACTGTACGAGGCAGACACATGTTCAACAAGCAGACAGATAAAACAGAAAGTAGGCCGACACCAGTCACCTAGCTGCAAGCAAAAGTAGCATTACAATATTTACTCGTGTCAGCAACACGGCCTCACAGCCGTGCGCCAGGCACGTACTCACACATAATGACGTCACAGATACACCGGCAGGGCAAGCAAAGCTTCAGGCCACATGAGGCCCACAGCCCAAACAATAGGTTCGCTACAAGAATTTGAGGAAAGCTACCGCCGAAATACACTATACATTTGCATCTACTCATTAACACAGACGTCTAAACACATCGTTACGCATTCAGAGGCGTGTTCAGTCGTTCACAAGACGGAAAAAGTTATCCAAAGGAATGCAAACACTCAAGACGTTGTAAACGAATCCATATACACAGAGCCATATTGGGCGTCCGCAAAAATGCCAACATGATCTAAAAATATGGAGGCTATGTATAGTAGTCGCAACAATACAGAACTACTACAACTTAACTTTGAGTGGTCTTCCCTAGGATCTTTTCCTTTTTCAAATGGATCATTTTCTTTTGCAAATTAAATCGCTTTAGAGACCACATCATTGATACCTGACTGAACAATTATGGTTAATTCCCATCCACTGCACCTCATTTTAGTGGGGCCTACTACTTGAGGTAGTAGAGTGGTGTCAAGCGCCTTTACCCACCCTAGGGAACTCACCCCTAGCCTACGCAGCAGGGCGTACGGCCATCTTGCAGTATTGTTGTGTTAAACGCCTTACCTGAAAATTAGGTATAATTTTTTCTTTGTCTACATGCTATTGCCATGAGCCATAGTGTGGGTTTCATCGCCTCACCTACCCTAGGGTCCATATTTTTCATCTAATGCTGAATGGACAGTCAGCGAATGAAACTATAAATGTCAGTCACGAGTCGGACGATTATTATTAAAATCCAATAGCATTGAAGGTCAACGGGATCACACCTTTTGATTCCTGCACATGATCCAGTAGTTTTTCATACCAGAGTTCCATTTTGAGAACAGAAAATTATATATTTTTGATTAATTAATTTAAAGACACAACCAAGGATTTTCGAAATAGGTAGTTCACATAGCAGACATGTTCGGGAGCAGACATAGACATCATATAGTCAAAAATACAATTTCACATATCACAGGGACAGGGAATAGTATGAGGCAGCTTCGCGAGTGAAACTCATACTATGAACACACTTAACAATAAAGGCAACAAGAGGTTGCAACAATAAGCCGCTGAACACGCACGGTGCACGAACATATAAACGACATTAAACATCAGGCGCTTATGACAACAGCACAAGGGGTAGGAAATACTGTGCCCGTTTATACGAAGGATGGCTAGTCAGCACTCGGCTTTTTGCTGCTGCGGCATCGGGGCGTGTAACGTTCCCTCCACTGCCGACTTAACATCCGATATGGAATACTCAAGGTTCACAAGGATTTGAGGAAAAACTCAACATTATAATTTACATAATTTATTTCATAGAAGAAAAATAGATTCACTCAAAACATGTCAAAAAATTAATCACTTGGCATAGTCTCTTCAAGTGTCACTCAAAACTAAAAATCACTTTGTTAAAAATTCATCAAATTCACTATAATGTCAGTTCATTATTCCGCGAACTTTGTAACTATTTTGTCTTGCTTAAATTAAATTATTACTACTTGTAATACATTTTACTCAGGCGTCGAGCAGGCCTATCATACAAGTCATATAATCTCTCCAAGGCTTTGGACATTTACATTCATTTCAATCTTTACCCTTCAGGGTTTCTTTTATGTTTACATAAACATTATTTATTTATCATTTATTTAGTCCTCTGGACCTTAATAAGAATTCTTCACAAAGCCTTAGATTTTAAACATTTAAAAATACTTTACAAGAACATGCCATGTCTGTGGATCGAACCCTTATTCCACAAGTTACTCTCCATGCATCAGGTGATCTTTCTCAGCAGCGTACCATGCACTGTGTTATTTATTATAGTGGGATCTCTATTCATATCAACACTTCATTGTTTCATAACCCATTATTCATTCTTTTTGAGGAAGGAATCCTTTTATTAACAATAAAAGTATTTGACAAAATCCGTCAAATTGTATACAAATGTTTCAAACTTATATTCTGGAGAATTGTCTCAATCCCAGCATCATGATTTTATAGATTATTTTAAGCTTGCATCTTTTAATAAAAACTTTCATATATTGGCCTCTTTATTCCTAGTCTTTGCTAGACCCTAATTTACCGCGGAACTCGTTAAAATCTCTCTCTCACTCCCTCACTATGGTAGGTCAGGTTCTAACAGCTGACACTTCACTTGATTTATGGCGTCTCGCCAACCGCCTTGCGTTTACAATGTTATTTACTATTGAACCATATGTTCCCAAGACTTACAATTCACTTCTAAAGCGGCTATTTGTTCCTGCTTTTAATATTATTATTATTATTATCATTTCATTTCGTGTTTACAGGATATTTATGTCTTATTCCGGAGAGGATGTATAATAGTTGACTACACCAACTTTAATAATAACTTGTATGACGTCTTATCACAACAATATATTCATAACAATGCCTTTTTGGACTTACTTGTACATTCGCACACGATACTTTATTTCGACTATTATTGCCTACAATATTTTATTTATAACATTGCCATCACGGTCTTACAATGTAACTATTATTTTCGACGCTTCACTATGGCAATACTTTAATGAGAATTTTACCTACCCAATATAATACGACGTTTTCATACAACAACACTACATTAATGGGAATCTTTCATCCACAATATTTCGACGATACTTTCCATCTCCTGAATAAATATATCCTGATTAACGCATATGTATTAGCTTGAAGCTACATTTATTTTATTATTTGGCCTTTTCGGCAACACGATTCCTTGCTTGGATATTCGCGGTTTATTTAATATCTTATCTAATCTTTCATTTATAGCGGCAAGACCTCGGTCTTCCTATTATTTTATTCTCATAACTTTGGCTTGATAGCCAGCGATAATACGTTTTTCCTTGAGTGTTTTTATTCACCAATGACTATAGAGATTTACTAATCGATCATTTTTGACAACAATACGTCAATATATTATTTATTTCGTTCCGTTTTCATTACTTGAGTTCCTTATTATAATGTTTACCACCACTTTATTTTTAAAGTATGACAACTCGATAATAGTTATTTTCATTAATATCATCTCAGATTTCAATTATTTTTATTACAACTTTTGTTATTCGCCATTTAATTATATGGTATAAAATCAAACTATTTTTATTTTTCCTCATCATATCGACATTTAACGACTTCATTATGATGCACATTTATTTCATAAGCTATTTTTACTATAGCAAAATTTTAAGCCATTTAGTTTATTATTTTCGATTCCTTCCTCCAAATCATTTATTACTTATTATTTCATTTCTTGGGTTTTTATTACTTTATATTACTGATCCCATTTTTATATTTATTTTGCGAGGTCATTCTCGCAGTCATTTATTATTATCCCAACATTTCAATTATATTAATGCACTCAACTACCCGGTGAATCAATCGTTAAACTCCCTAGTCACGACTGATTTCACTGGGTCAGTGCATCGTACGGCTGCCAATTTTAATGAAAAATCATGACTCACCGGTGTGCTTCTCCTGCTTCATCCTGAGAAGGATTCACCCATCTACGGCATAATTAACACTTTTCCATGGCACTTTCATTCGTGAATTTCATTTCACTTAGGCCCAATTGACCTTCACTTATATTTAAACACATTATTATTCTATAAACACTGTATTAACACTGAACACATATATCTTTTAAATGATTTACACAGCACTATTTTTTTCACCATATCTCAGTGATCTTCGGCACTTCCTATCGGTGATCGACGCCCTGATGAGATCCTAAGACCCTGCATTGGACGCGTGATAACTCGAACGGCTCCTAGTTCTTCACTGGATTTAGTCTCTGTCCTGTCCTTTTAACAGTCTATTTCGGCTTTCTTTATCGTCTTTTATAAGCAATTTGCATTTTTCACTTGCCCTACACTTATGTAGCGGTCTATCGAACCTATGACCCGCTTACTTCTTGACCGTAATCTGTCCTTTTTATCTACTGCGACAAGATTTTTCTTCTTTCTCCTACGAGAATGTTTTTCTGGCTACGTCCCTGTTTGACACACTGTAACTTCACTAGAGTTCACTGAATTCGCTTTGGGTCTCGAACCCGTGTCCATTTACTTGAATTTTTGGATTTCGCTCCAATATCTGACCCTTGATACTGTGGTCTTTGACTTGACTTTCACGAAGACTTATCTATAGTCTCGAACCGATGATTTTCAGCGTAATGTCTCTACTGATCTGGACTGTTGTTTCTAGCTGATTAATGTTCTAGAATTTGACGCGGCGCAACTTATTTTGTCACGGTTTCCGTGTAGCGTACAATTTTATTTGATATAGCACAAGTGCTTTAGTGATCACTTACAAACAACAGTAGTTTTTGACGTGACGTATTTATATTACCACGCACATACAAACTTTTGTTGAAACCGCGGATACTGACGATTTGTTAATTTGTCTTAACACGATCCACTTTAGCGGTTGGTAACGAACTGAGTAACTCGCTGTGACATCTCCATACAGGAGTGTGATGAGTTTATACTAACGTGAGGACGGACTTCCGTCCAGGCAACCTGATAATACGCGTATTGTATACTTATGTACGGTGCGAATTTGCGCTGAGCCTCTCCGGGCTTGACTGAATTTCGACTGATATGATGCAGGGTTTATGCATTTTATGAGACAGCGTGTAGCGCCTCTACGCTGGCTGATGGTGAAACAGCTTCTGATACAGCCTAACGTCTCACTGGGCTGACGAATACTGCATTCGATACAGCCTGACGCCCCCTCTCGGGCTGTCGGAAAACTGCATTGGCGATACAGTACCTCCCTACGGGGTCTGTAGTAGACGGCATGCTCTCAGGTTGAAACCTTGGCTATATATTGGGAACTTGCAAAAATAAATTACTTTTGTCTTCTTCTTGGAACTATCTTTTGAAATAGACGTCGCACGTTTTTGAAAAATATATCATTATGTTCCCCATAATTCAAACGTTACATTATGATCTCGTTTTCCGAAAATCGATCGTCTGTTTATTTTAAATAAAATCTACAAGGCTCCTCAGCTGTGTGGGCGAATGGGTTTTATTTTCACATTCCCAGGACCTCCGCTTAGCTCCGCCTAATGACGTAACTGCGTCGTAAGGGCTTTTTCCCTGGGCCTAAATTATTCGATTTTAGTCTTGATTAATTCATAATTCCCTGGATTATTCTGTTCTACGTAAACATATTTATGTAATTTTGCGTTGTTTCCGCGAAAAAGGGTTATTTCACAAATTTGCGGTGTTGGGATGCAATCCATGGTTGTCATAAAAATGCGAACGTTGACACTCTGCGGTGATTTCCCTGCAAATCTGCTCCGGTGATTCATCACAGCGTGACTGCCCTCATGATTCACACACAGCTTGCATCCTGTGACTTCAGATAAGGCTTGTCAATGCTATTCGTCATTGCCTGAATCACTTCTTACTTCCTCATGGCTAGCTTGTAACTGAACCTCTTTTCATTTCAGAGATCCGAAGTTCATATCCTGTACCAACCCCAGTTGGGTACAGAATCCCTCATTCAAAGGTAAATAAATTTTTGAAGAGCTGAAGAAATTTATTTATCAAAGTTATAAATTTTCTTTACTTGTATGAACTTCCTTTAATTATTTCTTTTAATTTCTTGAATGGGGAAAGCCTCTCCCTGCCCGTTTCATTAATTCAGTATTTTTATTTATCCTCATTTTATTTTCAGTTCACTCCGTTTCCGTTTTGTTTTTCTTCTTTCATCAGTCTTTCTCAATAACTTGTTCCATCCAGCTCGGGTTTCTGTTCACACTTTCCACTTGGAATGGGACATCGCCCTCAACAGGGCTGTAAATCACCCTTGTCTTGCTCATGTTTCTTCATCTCCCCAATACATTGGCTCACAGTCCAATTGTGTGGTAGATACATTTTTCTTTTTGTAGTCTTCTAAAGACCATTATTCTCTTATTCATTTATTGGTTGCCTTGTTTCAATTTCTCTTTGCTGTATCACAAGGTTATTATTTGTACATTTTATGATATGAACTTGTACGCGTACATCGAACCCATCTGGTCCTTTCTTGTTCTCTTCCTTTTCGATTTCTTGTAGCCTCTTTTTCTATTATTTACAAATTTCTTGTTCTTACAGATATATTATCAATTTATCATCGGGTTGGGCCTGTCCTTACTCGTTTCAATTTAATTTTGTCATTTTCATTAGGTTTCTGAACCTCTCACCCCTTTCTCTCAACTCCTCATTCTCTTCCGCGATGTGTCTGATCAATTCTTTCATTTCTTCATACGTTTCCTTCAGATCACATTTGCACTCTAATTTCTTCCATCTCTTTTCTCTTTCATCCTCACTGTTATTTTCTACTTGGGTTAGTAATGCTTGGATTTCCTTCTCGTATTCTTCTGGAGGATGGTAAACTTTTAAATTTGCCGCATTCATGATCATTTTTTGCTCGGTTTCAGTGTGTTGCACCTTATACGCGTTGTTTTTAAGGTCCTAAATTATTCGATATGGCCCATGATAATTTTTCCTGAACTTTTTGTATACACGATTCACAGGATCTGATATCGCCGGTCGTTTCACCAGTACTAATTCTCCTTCAACCAACGGCCTATGATACATTTTATTACGATTTCTTTTCTGCCTTTTATCAGCTTGTGCCTTCAAATGTTGATATGTCCTCCTAATTCTTAGTTCCCTTCCTACTTGAGCATCAGTAAAGGTGGGTAGAATCTGATCCCATGGCCTTTCTGGCTTCTTATCCAAATGCAACCTAACAGGTACCTCCCCTGGTGCTTCGTGAACTGTATTATTGATGCAAAATTCAATGGTTGGAAAAATATCAATCCATTTCCAGTTCTCCTATGAACAATAAATTTTACAATTATTTTGCACCTCCCTCATCACTCTTTCGACGGGGTTGCCTCTGGGTGTCTTATACTTGATAAGATCTGCTGAATTTCCAAATTTTCTAATTCTCGGCGAAACTCTATACTCGTAAAACAACTTCCATGGTCTGAAAGTAGATTTTCTGGTTTACCCAGAACAGGGATTACTCGTTCCTTTAATCTCTTGACAATCTGATTTGTTGATGTTTTCTGTATCGGACATAGCACGACCATCTTTGTGAAAACGTCCATGGCTACCATAATATGTCTGTTACCTCTTCTGGCTTTTAGTAGCGAACCAAAGTTGTCCACTGACAAAATCTGACACGGTCTTTCCGGCAAAAGTGGAATTGGTTTTTGCCTCATCAGGGCGGAATTTGGCTTTATTCTCTGGCATGTATCACAAGTTTTTATAGTGTATCTGACTGTATCTCTCAACCTTGGCCATGTAACTGCTTCCTGTAACATGTTTACTGTCTTATCAACTCCCATATGTCCGAATGATCTATGCAATAACCAAACTAATTTTCTCTGCATGTCTGCGGGCACAATAATCCTTAAACGAGTATGGTCTGCATCTGCAAATATGTGTAGGATCCCATTAAAATAACTGTAATCAGCAGCTATTCTTTCTGCCTCAATGAACGCGGGTGATGCTCTATCAAGGCTTCCCTCGAAGTAGCTTATCAACATCCACATCCATGGGTCTTGTTTTTGTCTTTCCTCAATTCTTTTCAATTCCTCAATTGTTTCTTGATCTTTAGTGTCTATCTGAATTGTACATGCCTCCCCACTGTTGCCTGGATTCCTGCTTAGAAAGTCCGGAACAATATTCTCCTTTCCAGGACAGTATTCAATTTCCACATCATACTGTTGGATATATAATGCCCATCGCATTAACTGCTGACTTGATAAGTCCGTTTTCATCAGAAATGTCAACGCCTTATGTTCTGTCCGTAATATAATCGGAAATCCATACACTATCTTACGCCAATATAGTAGCGCGTACAATATTGCGAGAAGTTCGAATTCACTAATAGTGTAGTTCTCCTCATGGGGTTTCAATCTTCTTGAGGCGAATGCTAAATAATTTCTTTTAGTTGTTTGCTCTTTAATTTCTTGATATAACATGGCTCCTACGCCTATCTGAGAAGCATCTGTCTGAATGATAAATTTTTCGTTAAAATCCGGGTATCCCAATTTCACGAATTTAGTAACATGTATTTTGCCTTCTTGAAAGCTTCTTCACATTCCTCAGTCCATTTCCACTTTCCCCCTTACTTAATCAAGTCTTGCAAAGGTGAAACTGTACTTGTGTACGCAGGACAATGGCTGTTAAAGAACCCTATCAATCCTAAGGACTGTCTTACATTTTTGACTTTGGTTGGCCTTGGAAAATTTTTGATTGATTTTAATTTACATGGGTTCGGCCTGACTCCGTGTTGGTCGATCACGTGACTCAAAAAGTCACTTGCCTATGGCAATAATTTGATTTCTTGAAGTTTAATTTAAAATTAGCTTGTTCCAGATCCTTTAATAATTTACTCAAATTTTCCAAATGTTCTTCCATAGATTCTGATGTTAATAAGATGTCATCGACATATCTAATCGTACATTCTTTTACATCTTCAAAGAGGTTCCTGTCTAACGCTCTAATTAACGCTGACCCTGCCGTTCTCAATCCGAATGGTAACCTTCGAAAACACATGGTATGTTGTTCAAATTGAAATCCTGTTAATAGGCTTGTTTTATCTTCCAACTCCAAATGGTGGTAAGAACTTGTTAAATCAATATTTGTAAATATTTTTTCCCTTTAAATTTTCTCAAAATTTGTTTAATTGGAGGTGCTGCATCACTTTCTGGAATTATCCTTGAGTTTAAATTCCTGGCATCCAAGCATACTCTCACAGATCCATCTGGTTTGTTTACCACGACCAATGGGCTTACATAAGGCGAAGCTACTTTCTCTATCACCCCATCTTCCATCATCTTTTGAAGTGCTTCCTTCGTTTGTTTAAAATGTTTTCCGGCTACTGGATAAGGTTTTTGGCAAAATGGCGTCCAGTCATTAACTTGGAAGGCATACTTGAAATTTTTAATCTTCCCTGGCTTGGTATCGAATGCATTTCTCTTGTCTAGAATTATTTTCTTCAAAGTCTCTTTGCCTTCTGCTGACATCTTAGCTTCTTCTAGTTTTTCATTAAGGCATTCTTCGAATTCGACTTCTGCTTCCTTTTCAATATTTGCAGCAAGTGTACTCAATTCCCTTTCTAAAAATAGTATTTCTTCTTCCGTTACATTCCTGTAATTCTCTTCTTCTATGTTCCAGATTTGTTCGTCATCTCTAGGTTCTGCCTCCTGTGATGAGATATCAATTTCCGAGTTCTGTTCTTCGTTTTTAAATTTAATGCAATTCTGGGACGAGTCGATCACGACTTTATGTTCTCTTATAAAATCAATGCCCAAAATTATGTTGTACGGTAGCTTGTTCACTAACAAAAAGCTTTGAGACAACAATAAATTTCCGATTTGCAACTCTAAAAACACTTGATATTTGCAAACCAAACTCTTTTCTGGAATTATTCCTTTTATTTTAATCACTGATATAGGTATCTTTAGTACTTTCCCCTTTCTCTCTAACTCATTTACTAATGCTTGGGTCACTAAGCAAACCGTTGATACTGTATCTAACAAGCTTCGAACTAGAGTACCCTCGATTCTTAATAATATTATTGGTAACTCTATTTTTATAGCGACTGGACCTTCTATTATTTCATCTATTAGTTCCTCAGGCCTTTCAATCCAATTTACTACTTGAATAGTATTCCATCCTCCATTTTCATCTCTTTCTAACCCTTCAAATTTTGGCGTTTTTTCCTCAGGATCCTCACGCTGGGATCTCTGATTGTGTTCTTGGAGTTCCAAGCTCTCTGCTCCTCTCATATCATGAATATCTGGTGAGGTTCTTCTTTCCATCGCATTACTCCATTTCACTTTAGGGGGCTGATTATATTCATCTCCTCTTTCATCGTAATACCTCTGGGTTATCACTCTGCGTTCTTCAATTTCATCCTGATAATCAATGTCATTATCTCTTTGCTGAGTATTTCTATGGTAATTTGGGTTCCACCTTCTTCCCTGGTATGGCCTTTCATTTGGTGCTCCCTTCTGATTTCCGGGGTTTGATCCATAGTATCCTCTATTTTTGTTATTACCCGGGCTATAATTTCCTTTGTAGTTACCCTTATAATTCCCTTTATAGTTTCTCCTATAAAGTGTATTCTGTTCTCTGGGGTCATATCCTGGGGTATTTTGTTCACTCCTTATTTCCTCCGTACCCGTTGCTTTATCATTTCTTGACCTTTCAAAATGTCCGGTCTGGGCTTCAGTCACGTGCGCATGTTCTACCGATCTGTGTTGTCGTGGTGACATATGTGCAGTAGTCATGTCTAATTGGCGTAAGACGCTTTCTACCTCAATTGCTGTCTTCGCATTCGATAAGATTAGAAATCTTTGTATTTCAAACGATAACTGCTTTGTTATTGCCAGGCATAAGTAATTTTCTGACGGTGCGCAGTCTAATTCTCTAAATTTGCACAACTGTGCAGTGAAGTATTCGGAATAGCGCGTTGGCGTATTCGTACTATAATTTTTGGAATATAGATCAAGCCTTAAATTTTGTTGGACCTCTGCTGCCCAATATCTTTTTAAGAATGCGTTTTAAATTCGTTCACGGTGTCGAAAGTATACCTAAAACTTCTAAACCATGTTAAACAATCGCCATCCATTAATTTTTCAATTGATCTTAATTGACGTTCAGGTGCAACTCTTGTGTCCTTTAGGTATTCGAATACCTCTTTTAACCAATATTTAGGCGTTAGAGAAGACAAGTTTCCCGAAAACTTTCTGGGTTTATCAGAGTCTGATCTAATAATTGTTATTACCTGGTTCTGGACTTCATTATTATTGTTATTATTAAAAGGGGTAGACGTGAATATAGGTTGCCCTGGCGTTTTGAATTGCCTTTCCCCTTCGGGGTAGTTCTTAAATATGTTTTGGGGTTTCGTTTCTCACCATTTGTCTCTTAAGGCCTCTGTACTTCCCCGATTTGACTTATGATCTCTCCCACTAATTCCTTCGATAGCAATCATTCTCGTTTCACATTGATTTACCCTTCCTTCGAGTCTCTCGATCCTAGCAAATGATTCTTGTTCTATTTTATTCATACGATCCTCGTTGTCCTCAGTTCTTCTTCCTATTTCTTCTTGTCTTCCTTTCAAGCTTTCCTTGAATATTTCAAATTCTTCCTTTATTTCCTTCTTGGTTTCGAGGATCTGTTGTTCTTTCTCTTTAAATTTAACTTGTACTCTTTTTTCTACTTCCTCTTTTGCGTTTTCTAAATTTTGCTTTACGCATTTCTCCACTTCTTTAAGATCATGTCTTATAGATGTTATTTCTCTTTGGGTTTTCTCCTGGGCCTTCTTTATCCTTGCCAGATCTCCCTGGTTTGGTTCTACTTTCTTATTTGTTTCCCCTATGCTAATTTTCAAAGGATTTATACCATTTATGATTTCTTCAATTTGGGATTGTTGCCAATCGATGTTTTCCCCCTGTTTCTCAACAATTTCTCCCTGTGTCTTTATTAATGACTGTATGGGTTCTATACGTTTACCTAACGTGGTTTCCCATGCTTTATCCTGTTCATTTAACCTTTGATCTACATACTCTCTATCTTCCTTTGCTTGTATGTCTATTCTTTGACTTATTTTATCCATATCGAACTTCCTTTGTTCATTACTTTCTTGGATTTGTCTCGATAAATCATTTATTTCCCTTTTTAACTCCTGTGTGGAATTTTCGCATTGATTTTTATTGTTCGCTAGTTGCTTCGTTACATCGTTCTTAAATTCCTGAAAATCGACCTTATTCATTTCTAATCTAAGATCTAACGTGTCTCCGAACGATTTCTCTATCTCTTGGAATTTACTATATATTTGCTCTCTTGTTTCGGTTTTGATATCGTTAATTTTCACATCGATCTCATCTAAGCGCGACTTAACCTCTGCCTGTTCGCCTGAGATATGGTTTACAACATCTTTAATAGTATCAATACTTCCCTGTATTTTTACAATACTATCATTTACATTTGCCTGTACGGCGTCAACTTTATTATTTAGTTCACCTAATCTATTGTTCTTTGTTTCAAAATTCTGTTGACATTCCATCCTACACTTACTGATATCATCCCTATTTTCGAGGAGTTTATTGTTTATTACTTCCAAGTCCTTTTTAGTTTCTTGGATTTTATTGTTTATTCCTTCCAAGTCCTTTTTAGTTTTGTCCCTATTTTTATTGTTTAAAACTTCTGAGTCCTTTTTAATTTCGTCCTTATTTTCTTAAAGCCTATTATTTATTGCTTCCAAGAGACTTTTCATATCATCCGTCATAGCCATTCTTTTTCCAATTATTGGAGAAAAGATGGGCTACTACCCTCCAAGGATGAATCCTGCACACAAGGTAAATCTGGGCTCGACCCAACATGCTTGTGTTTTTCCTTTATTTTTGAGGTGAAGTGTTTAACGGGTGTGTACGCGTACGAACCCGACCACACGTCCCTCCTTCAAAACTTCAACAAACTTTAAGCAAGACATTTTGAAATCATACTTTGAAATTTTTTCGAAATTTTCAAAAACAATCCGGAAAACTCGAGTTTTTCTCCGGTCTTACCCTAAAAAACCTCCCCTAAAGATGGGCGCCATAAAAATGAAATATAGAGGTGGATTCATTTTTCAATATTTATTTATAGGGATAGTTGGGCTGTGGTCATTTACCCCTTCCGTATTTAATCTTTAATTTATCTTTAATTCGACCAACTTTCCCTGTGACCTAGTATCCATATCTAGCACGCAAAATATGCATTCCCTATGTGCCCGTTTATACGGTGGATGGTTAGTCAGCACTCGGCTTTTTGCTGCTGCGGCATCGGGGCGTGTAACGTTCCCTCCACTGCCGACTTAACATCCGATATGGAATACTCAAGGTTCACAAGGATTTGAGGAAAAACTCAACATTATAATTTACATAATTTATTTCATAGAAGAAAAATAGATTCACTCAAGACATGTCAAAAAATTAATCACTTGGCATAGTCTCTTCAAGTGTCACTCAAAACTAAAAATCACTTTGTTGAAAATTCATCAAATTCACTATAATGTCGGTTCATTATTCCACGAACTTTGTAACTATTTTGTCTAGCATAAATTTAATTATTACTATTTGTAATATATTTTACTCAGGCGTCGAGCGCGCCTAACATTTAAGTCATATAATATCTCCAAGGCTTTGGACATTCACATTCATTTCAAATTTTACCCTTCAGGGTTTCTTTTATGTTTACATAAACATTATTTATTTATCGTTTATTTAGTCCTCTGGACCTTAATAAGAATTCTTCACAAAGCCTTAGATTTTAAACATTTAAAAATACTTTACAAGAACATGCCATGTCTGTGGATCGAACCCTTATTCCACAAGTTACTCTCCATGCATCAGGTGATCTTTCTCAGCAGCGTACCATGCACTGTGTTATTTATTATAGTGGGATCTCTATTCATATCAAAACTTCATTGTTTCATAACCCATTATTCATTCTTTTTGAGGAAGGAATCCTTTTATTAACAATAAAAGTATTTGACAAAATCCGTCAAAATCTATACAAATGCTTCAAACTTATATTCTGGAGAATTGTCTCAATCCCAGCATCATGATTTTATGGATTATTTTAAGCTTGCATCTTTTAATAAAAACTTTCATATATTGGCCTCTTTATCCTAGTCTTTGCCAGACCCTAATTTACCGCGGAACTCGTTAAAATCTCTCTCTCACTCCCTCAATATGGTAGGTCAGGTTCTAACAGCTGACACTTCACTTGATTTATGGCGTCTCGCCAACCGCCTTGCGTTTACAATGTTATTTACTATTGAACCATATGTTCCCAAGACTTACAATTCACTTCTAAGGCGGCTATTTGTTCCTGCTTTTAATATTATTATTATTATTATCATTTCATTTCGTGTTTACAGGATATTTATGTCTTATTCCGGAGAGGATGTATAATAGTTGACTACACCGACTTTAATAATAACTTGTATGACGTCTTATCACAACAATATTTCATAACAATGCCTTTTTGGACTTACTTGTACATTCGCACACGATGCTTTATTTCGACGATTATTGCCTACAATATTTTATTTATAACATTGCCTTCACGGTCCTATAATGTAACTATTATTTTCGACGCTTCACTATGGCAATACTTTAATTAGAATTTTACCTACGCAATATAATACGACGTTTTCATACAACAACACTACATTAATGGGAATCTTTCATCCACAATATTTCGACGATACTTTCCATCTCCTGAATAAATATATCCTGATTAACGCATATTTATTAGCTTGAAGCTACATTTATTTTATTATTTGGCCTTTTCGGCAACACGATTTCTTGCTTGGATATTCGCGGTTTATTTAATATCTTATCTAATATTTCATTTATAGCGGAAAGACCTCGGTTTTCCTATTATTTTATTCTCTTAACTTTGGGTTGATAGCCTGCGATAATACGTTTTTCCTTGAGTGTTTTTATTCACCAATGACTATAGAGATTTACTAATCGATCATTTTTGACAACAATACGTCAATATATTATTTATTTCGTTCCGTTTTCATTACTTGAGTTCCTTATTATAATGTTTACCACCACTTTATTTTTAAAGTATGACAACTAGATAATTGTTATTTTCATTAATATCATCTCAGATTTCAATTATTTTTATTACAACTTTGGTTATTCGCCATTTAATTATATGGTAAAAAATCAAACTATTTTTATTTTTCCTCATCATATCGACATTTAATGACTTCATTATGATGCACATTTATTTCATAAGCTATTTTTACTATAGCAAAATTTTAAGCCATTTATGTTATTATTTTCGGTTCCTTCCTCCAAATCATTTATTACTTATTATTTCATTTCTTGGGTTTTTATTACTTTATATTACTGATCCCATTTTTATATTTATTTTGCGAGGTCATTCTCGCAGTCATTTATTATTATCCCAACATTTCAATTATATTAATGCACTCAACTACCCGGTGAATCAATCGTTAAACTCCCTAGTCACGACTGATTTCACTGGGTCAGTGCATCGTACGGCTGCCAATTTTAATGAAAAATCATGACTCACCGGTGTGCTTCTCCTGCTTCATCCTTAGAAGGATTCACCCATCTACGACATAATTAACACTTTTCCATGGCACTTCTTTCGTGAATTTCATTTCACTTAGGCCCAATTGACCTTCACTTATATTTAAACACATTATTGTTCTATAAAACACTGTATTAACACTGAACACATATATCTTTTAAATGATTTACACAGCACTATTTTTTCACCATATCTCAGTGATCTTCGGCACTTCCTATCGGTGATCGACGTCCTGATGAGATCCTAAGACCCTGCATTGGACGCGTGATAACTCGAACGGCTCCTAGTTCTTCACTGGATTTAGTCTCTGTCCTGTCCTTTTAACAGTCTATTTCGGCTTTCTTTATCGTCTTTTTACAAGCGATTTGCATTTTTCACTTGCCCTACACTTATGTAGTGGTCCATCGAATCTATGACCCGCTTACTTCTTGACCGTAATCTGTCCTTTTTATCTACTGCGACAAGATTTTTCTTCTTTCTCCTACGAGAATGTTTTTCTGGCTACGTCCCTGTTTGACACACTGTAGCTTCGCTAGAGTTCACTGAATTTGCTTTGGGTCTCGAACCCGTGTCCATTTACTTGAATTTTTGGACTTCGTTCCAATATCTGACCCTTAATACTGTGGTCTTTTACTTGACTTTCACGAAGACCTATCTATAGTCTCGAACCGATGATTTTCAGCGTAATGTCTCTACTGATCTGGACTGTTGTTTCTAGCTGATTAATGTTCTAGAATTTGACGCGGCGCAACTTATTTTGTCACGGTTTCCGTGTAGCGTACAATTTTATTTGATCTAGCACAAGTGCTTTAGTGATCACTTACAAACAACAGTAGTTTTTGACGTGACGTATTTATATTACCACGCACATACAAACTTTTGTTGAAACCGCGGATACTGACGATTTGTTAATTTGTCTTAACACGATCCACTTTAGCGGTTGGTAACGAACTGAGTAACTCGCTGTGACATCTCCATACAGGAGTGTGATGAGTTTTTACTAACGTGAGGACGGACTTCCGTCCAGGCAACCTGATAATACGCGTATTGTATACTTATGTACGGTGCGAATTTGCGCTGAGCCTCTCCGGGCTTGACTGAATTTCGACTGATATGATGCAGCGTTTCTGCATTTTATGAGACAGCGTGTAGCGCCTCTACGCAGGCTGATGGTGAAACGGCTTCTGATACAGCCTAACGCCTCACTGGTGTGACGAATACTGCATCGATACAGCCTGACGCCCCCTCTCGGGCTGTCGGAAAACTGCATTGGCGATACAGTACCTCCCTGCGGGGTCTGTAGTAGACTGCGTGCTCCCTGGTTGAAACCTCGGCTATATATTGGTAACTTGCAAAAATAAATTACTTTTGTCTTCTTTTTGGAACTATCTTTTGAAATAGACGTCGCACGTTTTTCAAAAATATATCATTATGCTCCCTATAATTAAAACGTTACATTATCATCTCGTTTTCCGAAAATCGATCGTCTGTTTATTTTAAATAAAATCTACAAGGCTCCTCAGCTGTGTGGGCGAATGAGTTTCATTTTCTCCTTCCCAGGACCTCCTCTTAGCTCCGCCTAATGACGTAACTGCTTCGTAAGAGCTTTTTCCCTGGGCCTAAATTATTCGATTTTAGTCTTGATTAATTCATAATTCCCTGGATTATTCTGTTCTACGTAAACATATTTATTTAATTTTGCGTTGCTTCGGCGAAAAAGGGTTATTTCACGATTTTGCGGTGTTGGGATGCAATCCATGGTTGTCATAAAAATGCGAACGTTGACACTCTGCGGTGATTCCCCTGCCAATCTGCTCTGGTTGATTCATCACAGCGTGGCTGCCCTCATGATTCACACACAGCTTGCATCCTGTGACTTCAGATAAGGCTTGTCAATGCTATGCGTCATTGCCTGAATCACTTCTTATTTCCTCATGGCTAGCTTGTAACTGAACCTCTTTTCATCTCAGAGATCCGAAGTTCATATCCTGTACCAACCCCAGTTGGGTAAAATACATAATAGATGGCGTATACGCACACCCAGGTACACGGTACCTGACATCCACATAAGGACTGTAGAACACAATAGGGACACCTAGGAATAACACAACAATTATGAGTATTTTAGGTCGTGAGCTAAGTAGAATCAATTAAACATACACTTTCCTGGAGCACAAGTGAGAAACCGTGGAATTTCACAATGCACCACAAATTGTACAAAGAGACAACGAATACAAATATACGAAGACTCCACACCACAAATTAACACAAATTGCACATATACGCAGTTACATTCAGCCATTACAAGGGTGTGACACTTAAAATACAGCCCCAGTTAATAATTAGGAGAGAGCAGCAGGATTTGAGAAAACTGCAGTGAAATAATTCAAGATGGCTAATTCAACATAGTTCGGACAGAAAATAATGCAATTTTCCCTTCCAAAAAGCAAATAACGAAAACTTGCCCATTGCTATTAACACTGTTTTGCTCAATAAGCATTTTTGTTGTCGAGGACAGATTAGTATACCTTCCCCATAAACAGAGGCAATTGCACAAATTGGCCCAATATTTTTTTACAAATTAGAAGCTAACTCTAATAAAATCATCGCTAACAGCTCTACTTTGATATTTTGTCATTATTCTTATTGTTATGCTTGCTATTATTATTATTATTGTTCTTGCTACATCATTATTAATATCATTATAAAGAGTATTATTATCTGGATCAGTGTTATTATTTTAAAGAGATTAATTGCAACAATTAATATCTACACAGAAATTATACGGTAGAGGAAAGATGATGATGTTAGTCAGTAGGTCAGTATTGTTTTAAAAAGAGGAACATAGAAGTTACTTAAGAAGAAGTGATAGGCATACGTGTAAAATGCCACAAGGTGTTAGAATATAAGATAGTTATTAATGCTTACGTAATAGAAGAACATGTACCAACATTACTATTATTATTGATTTGAAGACAACACATTTCACACCAAGAGATAAGGAGGAACTGAGTTCGAATACACAAACACGGTAGATAACCTCGATCCAGCAATAATATTAGTAGCATTTTATTATTATTATTATTTTTATTATTATTATTATTATAACTATTATTATTATTATTATTATTATTATCATCATCATCACTATGGTCATTATTGTTTCGCATGGTCACTACGACCATCACTAAGTAATACCAATTTAATTCCTCTACACCCCCCACCCCCCAAACTAAATCCAGGAAACGTTTTAATTAGCATCCGCAGAACGCAAGGAGTGACTAGCGAAACATTACTTGTGCGCGCCAACACAGATAAGACATTTTATTTTTATTTTTACGAGCAATCATTTTTATTCACATGTACATATACAGATGTTGTATCAAAAATACATGGTGAATCCCACATAAGATAAACTTGTGCGTGGGCTTTATGAACACAATTTCTTAATTTATTTGCAACATGGTATTTGACTGCTAATAATAAGAAAAGTTTATAGTAAAAGCTTTCATTATAAGGATACTGAAAATAAAAGAAGATGATACATTACTTGTTTCTGACTGAGTTGGTTTAAATACGTTGGTGAAAATTTATAAGTTCATTTACTCTATCAAAGTTACTAAGGAGCCATATAAAAAGCCTTTTCTTCAATATATTCAGGGTATTATTTGTCACATTTACTGGCAATATATTGTATATCCTAGTGCTAAGACAACTTAAATTCCTTTGGCCAAGTAGTGTGTTTCGACGAGGGATATTTATTCCAGTTCTGTCTTGAAGTCTAGTGCACATTTCAAGTTTTTGTCCATTAGAGAAGAGCTTCATATTTTTATGTATAAATATGATTGATGACTGAACAAATAACTGTCGTATGTTAAGCAACATGCTTTGTTGATACAGTTCACATGTTGGAAACGTTGGTGGCCTTTTGTACATAACTTTTAGAATGAAATTCTGGCAGGTATTTACCTGAGCCAGATGTGAATCAAGTATTCCACCCCAACCATGTATTCCATATTGTAGTAGTGACTGGACTAAGGCAAAATATACAGTTCTCAAGACTTTTGCTGAAAGGATATTTCTGATTCTGTAAAATATATAAATTAACTTTTGGAGTTTATTGGCCAACTTTGATGCATGCATATTCCATTTTAAATGACTATCTATAATAACCCCTAAATATGTAGCATTCATTGACTTCTGTAGGGTATAGCAGTTGCATCTTTCGCCATTGTTACAAATTGGTGTGTGGATCTTCAGTGTTAAATTGTCTGTGGGTTGTAATGTTTTGTTGTGTGAGAAGCATAGGTATTGTGTTTTGGTTTCATTTAAGGTAAGGAGGTGGTTTCTTAGCCATTTTTGGACTGTAGCAAGGGTTTCTTGAGTTCTATTAAAAGTGTCCTCCCAAGTTGTTCCTGTGACTGTGACGACAGTGTCATCAGCATATGAGGTAATCATCGCATTACAGTTCAGCTTACACAAATCGTTAATATATAACAGAAAAAGAATAGGACCTAAAACTGTTCCTTGGGGAATTCCAATTTTTACTTCAGCACTTCTACTTAGAGTACCTTTGATTCATACCATTTGTATTCTGTTAAAAAGAAAGCTTTTTATTAGTTCTTGAGGAGTACCACGAATACCTTCCTTTTCAAGTTTTCTAATGAGTATATTGTGGTCTACGGTGTCAAAAGCCTTTCTTAAATCCAGGAACACAGAAATTGTTCTTTTAGAACTATCAATGGCTTTATACAAATAATCAGTAAGGGAGAATATTGCATCTTGAGTACTAGTGTTTGGTCTAAAACCAAACTGATTTGGTGACAATATGTTGAACTTATTCAGATAGTTAAGTAATCTGGTTTTGATGCATTTCTCTAGTAGCTTAGAGAGGTGGGTTGTGAGGGAAATTGGTCTATAGTTATTTAACTCTCTTTTATCATCTGATTTATGGACTGGGATTATGATGGCAATTTTGAATGAGTCTGGAAATTGTCCTTTCGTTAGTGATAAATTAAAAATATGGTGCAGTGGTTGTAGAATTTCTGAACTAATTATCTTAATTGTTTTACTAGAGATATTATCATAGCCATTTGCTGAGTTATCTTCTAGAGCAGCTATGTGGTTTGTTATTTCTGATTTTGTTATGGGTATAAAAAAGATAGACAGAGGTTGAGATTTTGCAGTGCTATCACGTGCATTTGTGTTGTCAGGTTCCTTTCTTGTATTACTTATTTTTTCAGAAAGTTCTAAACCTATGTTACTAAAATAGTCGACAAATTTGTTTGCAATGGCAGCTGGTTGGGATGTTTCTTGTGAGTCTCTGATAAATATGCTGTCAACAGCAGAAGATTTATTTCCCTTCCTACATGTTAAATCATTAATATTTTTCCAAAGGACTTTAGAATTATTGGAGTTTGACATAATTTGTTTGGAATAGTACCTTTCTTTTGCTATTTTAACAAGCCTGTTTATCCAGTTTCTGTACAATTTATGTTTCTTAACAGTTTCTGGGACCTCATCACTGTTTGTAGACCTCTCCCTTTGTTTAACAATTTTCTGATGTAATTTATCTCTTATTCTAATAGAAGTTAAAATTCCGGTTGTGATCCATGGAGTAATTTTTTTAAAAATTTTGATCTTACGTTATTTATGGTAGTAGAGTGTTCAGAGATGTATTGAGTCAGTAACTTAATGAAACTATCAGCTGCTTTGTTAGCATCATGTTCAGTTATGATAGATTCCCAAGTTTCCTTAGTTAAGGATTTTTTTAGAGTTTCATAATTTATTCTTACATTGTTCAAAGTATTTTCTCCTGTTTGTGGAGTGTATTTTTGAGATTTATTTTGTATGAGAAATGTAGGACTGTGATCTGTGATACTGGTATGCAGAACAAAAGGGTCAAAGTTGCTGTTTCTGTGGGACATAACATGTATGTGATCGATACATGTTCTGGATTTTGGGGTTATTCTAGTTGGTGAGTTTATGTACGATATGAATCCATTTGCATGTAATACATTTAAATACTCATTTTTAATATTTTGGGCATATTGCCTTGTAGGATTTAAAATATCAATATTTATATCTCCTATTAATATACTGTGTGTAGCTGTAGGCAAGTGCTGGAGAGTATTTCCTAGTTCTTCTATGAATTTCTTTGGGCTTGTGGAGGGTGATCTGTATATAGCAAGTACCAAGTAACTTTCTTTATTATATCTGAAGTTGAGTAGGCTAGCATGTGCAGCTTTCAGTGTTTTTACAGTAGATATTATAATATTTTGTATGAGGTTTTCATGCACATATATCTTTATGCTGTCATGGGTATAATTTTGAGTTGGTATGAAGTATTCATTATATCCTAAAATAGCAAATGGTATATCCTCAATGAGCTGAGTTTCAGACAGTATAATGACATCTGGTTTATGATCAAATTGATCGAGCATGACTAGCATACTTTCAAAATTTGTTATCATGCCACATATATTTAGGTGCATGATTTTAATTCCTACAGTAAAGCTAATTAATTTGTTCAAGTCTTGAGTACTGTTGACAATCTTTGAAGTAATATCTTGAAAATTAAGGTCTACTTCGTTATCTGATTTCATACCGTAGTTGTTTTATTTGACGGTACTTCCATAATTACTTTACACTCACTTAGAAACAGAATTTCATGAAATATTGATTGATCACTTGGCTCAGGCAAACATACCTTCAGTTTCCTTGATTCCCATGAACTGTTGGTAGGTCAGCTGCAGTCTTGATTTGTAGAATCGGGCTGTTTTCATTTTTCCTCATGAAGATCTTACCGTTCCTGGTCCATGCGAATTTATAATTCATTGCCCGTTTAGAATTCCTGGCAAGCCAATATAAGTTTTGGTTGTCTTTGGTTAAATGTTCATTTACATACACTGTCGAGTCTCCCTTGATCTTGACATCTGTGCAAAGAAGTTTCACATGTTTCCGTTTTTTGCTCATGATCATGTCTTTAGTTTGGCGGGAATAAAATTTTGCTACTATGAGGGGCGTTTTCTTCTTGCCATCCTTATCCGTAAAGGCTGGAAGTCGGTGGCAATATTCAATGTCCCTATCAGTTTCGATTTCAACATCAACTGCACCTGCCACTTGGGTCACAATATTATACACATTCTCCTGTTCGGAGACTGGTATCCCGGCGATTTCAAGGTTGTAATTCTTAGAGTATTGCTCCAAGTCATTAACTTGCCTTTTAAGATGCCCATTTTGTTCCTTAAGCAAGCCATTCTCCACTTTAGTGTTGTTTACCTCTAAAGTGAGTTGGTCAATGCAAGATTTTAGTGCGGTATTTTGCTCCAAGAGTTCATCAAATTTTTTTGATTGATACTCCAGAGAGCTAAAAACATCCTTTAGCACTTGTTGCATATTGTTAACCGCTTCACATAAGCTTGCGGTGTCCGGTTTGACCTTAGTCGGCTGAAAACTAGATGTAGCTGTTTTGACTGAATTAGGGTTATGTTTGCATTGTTTACAATGCCACAGAATTTCGCCCAGGTTTGCAAGCATTGCTTTAAAAACGGCGTTCGTCACACGAGCACAGTTAAGATGAAACATTTCACCACACTTTCCGTCACATTGTACGAAATTTTCATTCTCCTTCAGCGAAACTTTACAGGAGGTACATATAACATTACTATTCTTGGGCGCCATGTTGACATGGCGAGCAACTCCCTTTTAGCGAGCCACGACGCGACATGCAGCTCAGTCTCCAGTAGTAACCATTTTGAATAGAGCTCTCTCACAAGAGTGACGTATACGCGTTACGTCAGAGCAGCCTTGAAAACGCGTTGTTTAACAACACGGACGCCAGCTACCAGCTGAAAAGAGATCCAGAAGTACTATTATACTATTACATGCATAGCCATTTCCCTACTAACGAAAATAACCAAACCCAATACCCAATTAACAATAACGAAAATAACCATACCGCCATCCCGGCACCTAACCAACTTTCTCACTAACGAGCCTTACAAACTAACTAACAAATCCTATCCAGCCTTCCAGGTAACTACCAAATCCTATCCAACATTCCAAGTAACTAACAAACTTACGAACCAGCTGCATGACTAACAAACTGTTAGCTACCTAATTAATACGCTACCAAATCCTATCCAGCATTCCAAGTAACTAACAAACTAACGGTGCAAAATGACATGCACATATATAAGTACATAACTGACTAAGTAAAGCAGAAATCACAAGTACAGTTTTACTTCCTACCACCCTCCCCCCATCCTATCCATATAACCTATGAGTACACGCCACCTAGCTACGGACGTCGAAGGGTAAGACGCACTCGGAGAAGACAGTCCAAACATTAGGGTAAAAATAACCACGTTCAGGGAATTAGCCAGCCAGTGCACGCGGGGAAAATAGCTCTAACACACTGGGAATTCAACCGAGCTGAGTTATGACGTCGCTTTCCGACCAGCCAGTTAAAATAGGATGAAAACCCCAAAAAATGTGCCCACATACCGGACAAAGGCACAACTGCGCAATCACGCACAAACATATACACTAACGTCGTACCTAGAAAGTAAGAAAGTCAGTAATGCGTATGAATATGGAAGACATTTCGTAAGAGCGCAACTCACTCAACACTCGAGAAACAAGTCATATATATGCTAAGCGTCGCAAACACATAACACTGCGTTTTAGAGCCAGAATAATTAAATGAATTTTCCCATGGATGCCACTATATGCGAAGTATACATGCCGCTTTAATGCGATGCCGCGATAATGCGAGGTAATATTTGGTACACCACAACAGTACAAAACATAGTATGCAACCGTTCGACAAATTACACACCGCCCCTGACCGAAAAAGGGATGATCCGATGCCAAGGAAAAAGTGCGAATATTAATTTAGAACAGCCTGCGTAGACAAAACCATCAGCGTAAATACACACCTACTCGTAAGACTGAGATATAAGAAGAATATAAGGGATCTAAGAATATAAATTATGAAAAGGGAAGGAACAACATAATATTCAAATTCGCTAGATGTCACACACAAAAAACACGGCAGAAATTGCCAGAATATCAGCGGTTCCAACACTCGCCAGACAAGACATGCTATGTTTCCGCAATAAACACATTCGTTGCCAAGGTCGACCTTCACAAAAACAATCGGACGGACAGTAAATAGTTGTGCAATAAGATTGTATCTATTAAGATTTGCTATTATAATAAGTTATAAATAGTTTTAATCTTAGTAATATATACCTGTTAGTTCTTTTATTTTATGCATGTAAATTCTGACGTGTCCTATATCAAAAATGTATTGAATGCATGTATTTGATCAAATGGAATTAATAAAAATCTATCTATCTATCTATCTACTACACTATTGACCATAAATAGACATATACTAACATAAGTTTCACTTCCAGACAGCACGAGTTCTACTTCCAAGCGGCACGAGCCGCGGAGAGGAACTACATGGACTTGGCAGACTACACGCTCTTTTTCTTTACAGACTACAGCACGCAGCAGACATTCAACATCAGCCATATCCAGTGCCTGTGGAACACTGGATGTTGTACCAAAACACGTAACGTCATCACTTTCACTCAAGCGCCCACTTGCGGCAACACAAATAACAGTGAGAGAAGTCATATTTTTGTAAATGGCATGCCTCACTGTTACACAAAAAATTGTCTATCCACAGGAGGCAATGTTAGAAGCCAAACTTAGGCATAGAACGTGATCGAATAGCTCCTTAGCATAATCCATAAGTTAGGATTAATACGGCCGTTTAGAACATAGCTAGACATAAGAAAATAGCGCGCACATAAGATTAGAAATAGGACGTCACCATAGTTGTAAGTTACTTCTAAGACCACATACTTGTGCACGTCTTTAGTACTGTATCTGAAATTCACGTAGCCATAACTTTAAATCCTGAAGATGGAAGGGATCGCTACGGACGTTGATACCCAGCCAGATAGACCAACTGTACCTTGCTAGGTGAAAGGCTAGTAATCTCTCGATACAGGTATATTCCTAAAACTACGATAGTACTCCTACTTAGTTACGTAAAATTTCCTACAATTAAGTAAAGTAGGACGACATTCTTAGAATCTCAGTGAGTGAACGGTTTAAAAGTGCAACGGGTGCCAGTACCTAACCAGCAGTACTATCGCATCAGATCGTTAAATAAGGAGATCGTTATGTTTTATTAAAATGGACAGGCAAACTAACAAGTGCCTGTTAGAATTTATTCAAATAGAATAATACTGTCATAAATGTCCACTTACAATCATACGACACTCACGCGTTGTATAAAACTTCAAATAAACTTTATAATGGAAGTATAGCATTGCTATATGCAAATTATAATTGTGAGTTTCGGTTCACGACTTTACAAGTCCTCGTTGACTAACTAAAATAAAATTATGTCCTAGACACCTCGTCTAGAAATATTTATTAAACTGTCCACGTACTTGTGGATCTCACTGTACTAGCTAACTATCAAATCCTCACACACTATTGTTTTACAATCCTTCCCCTGCATGATACATACTTAAATTCATTTACACAAATCTAATTTCACATATTAAAACTTTTTAAGTGCCCTCAATAATAAATTATTTACATATTTACACGATTATCGTTAGCTAGGCGATAATGCTGTGATCCACTGACCATCCTTCCTATTCACTCCTTCTGTTTACACTTTCCAAAGAAATCACCTACCTCTTGTATTTTATCTGGATTTAAATTGTCAAATATTAAATGAACATAATGTTACGAGCTGTAAAGCTTATAACTGCTCGGCATAGTCATAACCTTGATAAAAATGATAAATAAGACGGATATATATCAGACTATCTTTTGTGGTTCGTTCAAATACGTTGTCTAGGAAGTTTCACTACTTCATTCTTTAAAATACCTTAATCGCAAATTCACATACTTAACACATCGACTACACAGTCGTAACTTCATTATTTACCTCACTCTATTTTCAATTAATCCATAGGAACATTATCTTTCACCTTAAATACAAGTCAGCGTTAACACCTTCGCTTATACAGCCTTCCTCTTGACAAGTTTCGCAATAAAAATTATAATAATCATTTCCATTTCAATAAACACTCTACGGGTGTATGAAAATTAGTAATCCTACTTATATAGTTCAAATTATACGTTATCTATCGATGATACATCTATCTTTCATATATTTAAATACTTATGACTTGTCCAACCGTTATTTCACTTACATTTTTCATGTTTTATTCCTTCCTGAGCGATTCAATTGCCATATTATCCCTTTCTTATCATTTTATGAAACCACAGATCATTGAACTTTATACATATTTAAGATATCTGACTGTATAGTCTCGTCTCGTTAATATAAATGCATTCCATATCCTCACCTTTCTTTTATTTCGTGAATATAAATTCAACTTACCGGTATTCATATCTTATGATTCTCATAATATTTCCAGTTACAATTCATTATAATGATTTGCCTTTTGTATTGTCGTACCGCAATATAGCGTTTTATAATCTGTGTTACAACATCAGTGTGTCAATCCTATTTAAAGAAAACATTAAGCTTCAACTATGCGTTGTTTCAAGAGAAAAAGTTCATTGTCGCTCTCATCAGAGCTGATCAATAACTTATTTGTCATTTCGAAAAATGAATTATTTATCTGTCAAGAATTTACCAATTCTTTCCAATATAAGTTTGATATACTTTCAAGTAAGTATACAAGCTAACGCATTTTAAAATATTCCATTATTTATCTAGCATAGATATTTATAAATTCAAATAACCACGCAATATCAGAAATCGAAGACTAACTGACGTCACTACACGTCAAAATCTAAGTGGCGACGTCTCAAAAACAATTACTTGAACGTTAAAACATAATACGATGCTAAATTAAGCTCTAAAACAATTAAAAATAACATATAAAATTTGCCACACAAAATTCGGTCATGTCAAGGGGATCTACATTACTGCAATAATATTCGAAGAGTTTCTTTTACCTTCTGCCCGAATATTTCTTCTAATAGCAAGGTAAACCTTAAGTAATTTAACCCTGCCGGCATAGACTGCGGCAAACAGCACAGCTAGTTAACAGGACTGGTGTCGGCCACGAGACGGCAAGCAAGTTGGTCAAGCGTCTCCTCTGCTCTCGCCTTGAAATCAGCTGGTGGCACGTGCGGCTCCTTCCCCTTCAATCCAGGACTGCAACATTCCCGTACGTTTCCGAAACTAAAAGCGTTTCTGATGATCATCTGCAAGCGAACCCCAAAGTAGAAGTTCTGCGGCGAATATATATTGTTGTTTAATAGGTTAGGTATTTCTGAAGTTGGCAAAGAAATACCTCGTAACTATATGTGCAATAGTATCTTGGGTGAAGCATGATGTTAAGCTTACACCCTCATTGACTAGGCGTTGATATGCGGCTAAGCCTCTGATGGAATCCACATGTTGTAAAATGGTTATTTCCCCTTCATGATCTAGTACGACTTCATGACATCCAAGTTGTAAACCATGTTAAACTTCCTTGTTGACTCCAATATGATAATCATGTTTGTGTTTCGTAAAATCAATTGGAAATACTTCCTTGAGTGAAGATTTGTTAAATCCACTTAATTTTCAACAATTCTTGTACTTTTGGAAAAATGTTGCTCTCGCTTGTCAATAGTAGCTCTAATGCGTAGATTTATTCTTTCGTTGATGTAGCGATGAATTCATGTTGTAGTTATTCGATTTTTAATACTTGTTTGCGTTGAAATAATGTTATATCTTTCTGCTGTAGTATTTCATCGGAGCTCGTATTCAGCTTGGCCGGTGGCGATGCTGTCTTCTCCGTCAAAGTCTATTTGGCTTCCTCGGTCTAGATTTCCCGTAGTTGACTAACATGTCTATCAATTTTCGAAGTCAGATATGGAATGAATTCACTGACGCTGTCTCCCTTCTCTGATAGCGAATAGAAATGGCGTTTATGGCATTAGACCTTGAAATAATCTTCATCTGTTAATATCTTTTGATCCGTATTCACATTTTAATAACATTTATATAATTGGCTTTTATTTTTAATTTCCTTCATATTTCTGCGATTTAATCACTTCTAAATAAGTTATAAATAATTATTAAAATATTATTGACCACCAATATATAATATTCCTATTGGTCCAGATAGGTAACGTGGTATAAATCCTTCCTTTTGCGGCATGTATTCTAGACCTCGCGCGTGTCAATGTCACCTTCCCTCTCCCTGTGGCTCGTGGCTCACCCTAACTAGTTCTTCCAGGGATAAACACTGACAATCTCGCTAATCTGCCAATTTCCAGACTAGATTGATTCTCATTCATCGCTGTGTGAATAAAAATATCATTTTACATTGCTTCTTCTCGCCGTGCTAAAATGTATATGAAAAGCATTCAACTCACTCATAGAGTTAGCTGCAGTAATGATATTTCATACAATGCTGCAGGTTGCCTAACTAGGTCCTTAACATCGGCGCTTGTGTTCTCATGAGCGGGCGGTTCAACTCTCGTCACATGACATCCTTAGTCCTTTAAATTATGGGTTCAGTACTGAACCCGTAATTCAAAGGACTTAGGATATGGGTCTGAAATCGAACGGACAGATCTTGAGAACACGAACACCGATGTTATGAAGCTGGTTAGGCAGCCTGCAGCATTGTATGAAGTATCATGACTGTAGTTAATTCTAGTAAAGAGTTGAATGTTTTCCGTATACATTTAGTTAGGCAAAATGTAAAAGTGTGAATTGATATTTCATTAGCACGGCGATAAATGAGATTCAATCTAGGCTGGAAACTGGCAGCGGTAGAAAGATTGTCAGTGTTGTCGCTCAGAAAAACCAGTTAAGGGAAGCCACGAGCCAAGGTGACTTTGACACGTGTGAGGAATGGCAGACTTGCCACGAAAAGGAAGGAGTTTCATCATGTGACTGGATATTGACCAATAGGAATATTAGCCATTGGCGGTTTCCAATATGTTAATGATTATTAAAAGTCGTCGCTAGAAGAAAATAAATGGCAGGAATTTGAAGGAACTAAGAAATGAAAGCCAGTGATATAAATTATATTAAAAGATTAAATCGGATGAGAGAGATATTTGCAGATAAAGATTGTTACAAGGTCGATTACCATAAATCGCCATTTTTAATAGCCACTAGAGAGGGGAGACGGCATCAGGGAGATTATTCCATAACTGACTTCGAAATTGTACGGACATGTTAGTCGCAGAGGGAGAAATATTGACCGAGGAATCTCCAGAAGTCTTGGTGGAGGAAACAGAGGCGCCACCGGCTATACCAACTACGAGTATCGCTGATATGAAAGTTATTGCATTAGTTCAACAAAAGCCAACATTATAATTAGCAGAGACACGACGAGAATTCATAGTCATACCTACAGGAAAATCATCCTACAGTTTGGAGCTATTGACGAAAAGCATAAGCAGCGTTTATTCCTAAAGTCCAAGAGTTGTTGGAAAAATAAGTGAAATACACAAACCTTCTTCAACGGAGTATTTCCAACTGATTTTACGAAATACTAAGATGGTTTTCGAATTGGAGTCAACGAGGAAGTTTGACATGACTTATCACTTGGTTGTCATGAAGACTTACTAAATTATGGAGGGGATATAACCATTTTCGACATGTGGATTCCATCAGTGACTTAGCCGCATATCATGGACTAGTCAATGAGGGTGTAAGCCGACTATCAATGCTTCACCAAAGCTACATCCGCACATACAACTGCAAAGTATTTCTGTGCCAACTTAAGAAATACTTCTTAACTACAACAACAACAAATATTCGACGTAGAACTTCTAGACTGGGGTTCGTTTGAAGATGATCATCAGAAACGCTCTTAGTTTCAGAAACGTACAGGTGTGTTCGAGTCCTGGACTGATGAGGAAGAAGATGCAGGCGCGACCAGCTGACGTGAAGGCCAAAGGGGAGCACACAGGTGACCGACCCGCTGCCTGGCGCACGCCGTCTGTCTGTCCCGTAAATCAGCTGTGCCGCACGCTCCAATATCTGCGGGCAAGGACGCTCGTTCTTCAGGTTCGACCTCGATTAAGAAGACATATTCGGGCTGAAGGTAAAAACCACCCATCGAATATTTATCTTAGTTAGATTTTGCAGTAATGTAGATATTCTTGACCTGACCAAAATTTTGTGTCGCAAATTTGATATTTTATTTTTTAAGCTGTGTTAATAACAAGTATAGCATCGTATATATCATTTTAACGTTCGAGTAAATGTTTTTAAGACGTCATCATTATGATTTAGACGTGTGATAAATTCTTAGTAGTCGATGTTCGATATTACGAGATTTAATTTGAATTTATTAATATTTGATAGTTAAATCTGGAATATTTTAAAATGCCTTAGTTATACATTTGATGCAGAAATATACTGTTTATATTTCTGATATGTAAATTCATGATAGACAATTAAGTTATTGTTCTGTTCTGTTGAGAACGACAATTAACTTGTTCCTTTGAGACAGCGCATTATTAAAGCTGGATGCTTTATTTAATTATCTGGTGTAGTAACACAGATTGGAAACGCTATATTGCGGTACGATAAATACGAGATGTATAGACTAATACAAATGTAACTAAACATGTTGTAAGGAACTTAGAAACGTATAAGAAAGATAAATAAGCACGAAATACTAGAATGGAAGGACATGTAACGTATTTATATTGCATTAAGGCGTGAATATACAGACAGATGCCTTAATTTGTGATGTTCTGTGAACTATGGTTCTATAAAATAATAAGAGGTTAATAATATCGCAAATTGAATCGCTTTAAATGGAGATGTAACAGAAAATGTATAAGAAAATAACAGGAACGGTTAAACAAGTCATAACTAAGTAAGTACGGGAAGTGTTGGATGTATAAGAGGTAGCCGAAAAGTAATTTGAACTCTATAAGTAGAATTACTGATTTTCATGAACACCTGGATTGTGCATAGAAATGGGATTATTTATTAATATTGCGTGAAATGAAAAGCGTATGTGTTGACGCTAGCTTGTATTAGTGGTATAAGTTGATGTTCCTTTGGAGGTATAGAAATTGAGCGATATTTATAATGAAATTCCGACCGTGTTGTCGAGGTGTTGTATGTATGAAGATGAAATTAAGTTATTTTGAAGCAAGTTGAATTAATGAAATGCACTACGTGTGTAGAACGAACCATAAGATAGTCTGGTATATATCCGTCTTGTTTATTAATTATTATCAAGAATATGACTATTACCGAGCAGTCTTAGCTTCATTGCTCGAAACACTATGCTCACATATATTATGAAACTCAAACCCGAAATATGACAATGAAGTAGGAAATTTCTTTGTGAAGAATAGATATGGACAGGGTGATTGATCGATGGATCAATATATTATCGCGTAGCTAACGATAATAGTGTAAATATGTATATAAATTATTAATAGGAGTATCATTTTATTACGGTTATTTAAATGTGTTTAATTTAGGTTTGAGTAAATGTAACTAGTAATGTATCATGCAGGGGACGAACGCGAAATGTTTTGCGTGTGGAATGTTGAATTCGTGACAAGTATAGTATGATTCACAAGTGTGATTTTTGTCTAAAATGTTTCTAGACGGTGTCTGGAAGGTAACTTTATTTTTCATTGTCGCTGAAGACTTATAATGTTGTGAAGTGGAGTTCACAGAGTTTTATTTGCATTAAGGAATGCTATATATTTTAATCTATTAATTTGTTTATGTTTTGTAACGAGTGAATGTAAGTGTTGTATGGACATGACTGTCTAGGGTTTTTATGAATAAATTCTTGCAGGCACGTTTTCGTTTGCCTGTCCGATTCCTTTATAGAACATCTCGACTTTCCAATTTAACAATCTGATTACGATGATATTGCTAGTTAGGTACTGGCGCGCTTTGCATAGTAGGAACCGTTCACCCTCGAGATTCCAAGAATCTCGTCCTACCATATTTTATTATAGGATGTTTTATACGTAACTAAGTAGGAGTACTGTCGTAGTTTTATATTTATACCTGTATCGAGAAGTTACTAGCCTTTCACCTAGCGAGGTACTGTTGATTCATCTAGCTGGGTATCGACGTCATTAGCGATCCCTTCCATCCCAGGATATTAGGTGAGGGCTATGCCAATTTCGGGTACAGTACCAACACATCACCTGTCTACACATGTACTTATGCATACAATTTCTAAATGCTCTAACAATGTCCATCTCATTCAATAAAGAACTTCAGATTTTCACGCCATTTCAAAACCATACAAGAGTATTTCTCAACACTGTATTACACTGTATTTCATTGTATTTTTTCTACTCACTTGTAATTTAACTATTTTCACTGTTATAATATATTGTATTTCTTATGTATTTCTTATAATGTATTATATGTTCCACATTTGTATTGACACGTCAACATCCTGTAAAGCATTGTTAACATCGTCATCTCATCATCATCATCATCATCAACATACAAAAAATAAATATTCCACCCTCAAACAAACCTACCCTAACCCGAGTACACTAAAACGACACCGGCACCTACACCTACGACTTACGACTGCACAATTACACGACCAGGACAAGAAAAGAAGAGGACCAGGAAGAAGATGATAGAGACAGTACCTCCACGACTTTTCCAATTGTTGAGGACAACAATTAAACCCGGAGAGGGTCCTGTTACAACCTGGGGTTCCTACAGGGTGTAACCACCCCCCCCCCATCAGGCCCCCTTCACCACTCTTCACCCCATCTTACGCCTAAAACCAAGGAACCAACAGCAACTACAACCATTTAGCTACCACAATTACATCCAAGCCAGACAGGCTAGCTGTCGCTCACATGTTGCAATCTTTTCAACACTACATTAACATAAGTAGCACAGGAATGCACCGAATTCTCTAGAACCTACCAACTGCTAATGCCTGACACAGCATCGACACTTCTAATAAATACATGCCTATACTTAGGACCGGGGTCTGTCTCTACCCGTCATCAGCCGTCTACGCTGAAGGCTCTGCCCGAGCGACCAGCAGATTAGGTGAGTGTACTTCTAAAGGGTTGATTCCACATACAATTCCTTCCTCAAACACCAAACCCTTTTATAATTTGTAATCATCCCTCACTGTACTTTTTACTTCGCTAAAGTTCCAACTAGCGTCGATGCACACCCTTTCACAATAAGTCTACATTTAAATCCCTTACATTCTTTGGAAATTTACTTTGGTGTATTTCTTAAATCCTTATTTATTTTTAATACTGGCCCGACGCCAGCAGTGAGTCTCAGTTCATTACGGTGCCTGACTAACTCACGGCCATTGTCTTGTGTGCTAATCTTATAAACAAACGTCAGCATTTAGATTACCCAACACTGCTTGCTAGTAAACCTGCATGCTATCTCTTTCCTTCAGCACACTCTCTTCCACACCACGCGTCACACTTGCTTTTTGTCCATAAACAGATACCCTCATCTTTTCAAACGTAGCCACCCCTACCGAGCAACTTAACCCCTAACAATTGGTAAATACGCTGGGTTGAGTCCTTCGAAAGCGGCTCAGCTCAGCACCCAGGCCAAACCTCAACAACTAGGTTAGGAAACTCAAACCCCTAACAATAGGTCGAGCCGTTGGGCACACCTCACCAAACACAAAGTTAAGGAGCCTAAACCGCTAACAATATGCTAAAGCAGGAGCTCCTTTTTATTGTAAATCAAAACAGATAGAGATATGACAAATGCATCATTGACGAGATGGCCAAATCAGCAGTAGAATATGTTCTTCGCTTGCCACCATACCACTGTGAACTTAATCCCATCGAAATGGTATGTACGCAAGTGAAGAATTATATAAAATAGAACAACGTCTCATTCAAACAACAAGACATGAAGACTTTAATTTCGGCTGCATACCACCACGTGACCACACAAAATAGGGCAAACTACGTGAACCACACCAAAAGAATCGAAAGCGAACTGTGGAAAGCAGATGAGATTTAAGATGACGAGGAAAATTTTTGTATACGCTTGTCATCATCATCATCATCATCATCATCGTCATCTTCGTCTTCTCCCACTTTCGATGGATCGCTTACTGGTTCCGATTCAGCTCAAACTGGACCATCCAGAGACATGGAGGAATTTATGGAAGGGTTAATACCACTACCAGAGGATAGTGGGCAGGCCTGAAGGTATGTGATGTGTTTTTTTAACTGTCAATTTTCTGATATTATTATATTCGTGGAAAATGCCATATTATAACTTATTATGACCTACTGTATGATATTCCGAGAAAATGTAATATTATAACATTATCATATTCGTGAATAATTGAAAATTATAAATGATAATGTGCGCTGTGATGTTTGGTGTATCATATCTAAATTGTGTACCGTCGTTCCCTGCAGGGGATGAGGTACAGTTATATACAACAAACAAATATTTCGGAAATGTCGAGAGTTTTGCGTAAAACCATGCCTGTATACGAGTTATGTTAACATCATGTGCCTGGCCTTACAGAACTTTGTATATGCAGCAGATATGGCATCAGCGCGCCCCATTTAACGCGTACTGTCATTTAAGGCAGAGACGCACTATAGACGGCGATTCTTCAACACAAGAAGACTCCAAAGTGTCATATTTGGGTAAAGAGTTTACTGTGCCCACTATCGTACCAAGAGAAGAAAGTGTCACATTGGGTACAGTGCTTTGGCTGCACCGAGCAATAAGGAAGGAACGGGCGAAGTGCTGGTGCTAAGCAAAGTTTAATCCGAAACGAAAGCCACGTGCCTTTGTTTATCTCGTTTAGGTATTGCAGTTCATACCCGGTATTTTGATTGATAATCAGTAGTTTTCTGCAGCAGCTTATCTGGCTTCAGGGTACTAGTGGAGTGTATATATATATATTTAATTATTATTATTTAAATCAATATTACTATTTTTAGAGGTAAATATTGA
Source organism: Meconema thalassinum (assembly GCA_946902985.2). Lineage (NCBI taxonomy): Eukaryota > Metazoa > Arthropoda > Insecta > Orthoptera > Tettigoniidae > Meconema > Meconema thalassinum. The sequence continues at coordinate 65,369,605 of OX336389.2, read as the reverse complement.
GTTGCAGCATTGAGATCGTTTTTATATGTAGGCTAGAACGGTGAAACCTCTCCATACAAGGAATGTATGATTCTATAGCTATTATTTCCTCAGTGCAGTGGTTTCCGCTTAATACCGTCTTGTGCATGAGCATACATTTCCTTGTCTACATCGATTGATGCCATTAAGTTACTAAATACATGGATAAAATTCCGAACCTGCTGAGGCAACCTGACATGTACCACATACAAGACCAATCTTGAGAACTGTTCGTTATGAACCAGTAGTGTAACATGCACCATCTTAACCTCTGAAACCATTTCTTATTCTATAATCAGATAGGTAATCTCATTCACTGGAACAAGTTAAGAATACAACAAAGCTAATTCACAACTGCTGTGCTTTCCACGGCCTTCCATGAAGCAACGGGAGCTGGGTTTATGTCGCATTTTTGGTTGCCTTCAAAATGACACAACTACATGCATATGTATGTATTCTTTATTGCCAGACAGATCGAATCCACTTGTGACAATATAATAATTAACAATAAAATGTAAAACTCAGCAATTCTTCTAGGTTTGTGCCGTGTCTTGTGTGGGGTTTCGCCTAGGACACCAAGCTAGGCTCATCGGCGGGCTCTTGGTGTCCCCGCCCGGACCCCCACAGGAGTGACGAACTGCGCGCCACCTCCCTTTATATAAGGTGCAACTGCACCACGCAGTTCGTCACTCCTGTGGGGGTCCGGGCGGGGACACCAAGAGCCCGCCGATGAGCCTAGCTTGGTGTCCTAGGCGAAACCCCACACAAGACACGGCACAAACCTAGAAGAATTGCTGAGTTTTAATTCACCGGCCGTGAAAGCCAATATACCATCTTTTTGGAAGCCTTCATAGGGAGGTTAAGGCTGCTTGAACTTTTAGTTCTCGTAGTCAAGCGGTGCAGTTGCACCTTATATAAAGGGAGGTGGCGCGCAGTTCGTCACTCCTGTGGGGGTCCGGGCGGTGACACCAAGAGCCCGCCGATGAGCCTAGCTTGGTGTCCTAGGCGAAACCCCACACAAGACACGGCACAAACCTAGAAGAATTGCTGAGTTTTAATTCACCGGCCGTGAAAGCCAATATACCATCTTAATAAAATGTAAAATGCATTACACTACAAAATTCTTCTAGACACAAAATGGCGGCATCCATGACGTCATGGACGATATCAACGCTTTAAACAATGCATACATGTTAAATTCCATGTGTTAATTAGACTTAACATACAAACCTAAACCTAACCTGGGGCTAATGCCCCAGACCCCCTTGCTTGTGTTACAAGCAGTAATTTTTGTCCAGACAGTGGTCTAACCTAGTAGCGGCCAATGGTTTCGTGTAGAAAGTGGGCTAACCTGGTAGAAGCCAATGGTTTCCTAACTTAGTAAGTTAGCAGGCAATGGTTTTGCCCAGACCGTCGTCTAACCAAGTAGCAACCAATGTCTTTGTCTCACCATGGCTTTAGAAGAGTACAGTGCAACTTTTCAATTAAATTGAACAACTAAAAGTAGTTTACAAACATTCATAACTCACCAGCACACCTCACACTTGAACACATATAACTACATCGGCATGCAACGACACACTGGTTGAAACCTCATTAAACTGACCTCTATGGTGTCAATTCATGCCACACCATCAAACAAACTAACATCACCGTCCAAGTCATCTATACTAAAAATTTCCCCTAATATCGCGGTATATAGAGCCACAACCATACAGACATGCACTCAAACATCCTGGAAGAAAATTACCTCTAGCTTTCATTCATTCATATAATCCCAAATGTTCAAGAAACGTTAAAACAATTATTTACAGAAAATTAGGCTATAAACTATCTACAGTAATCGAAACACTGGAGATACAGAAAATGTAGTCTATACAAAAGGCAAAAAACACAAATAAAAAGCTAAGAAGAAAAAGTTCAGAAACTGGAAAAACTAAATACAAGTGAGGATCTAGAAAACAATGAAAGATTACATTACATCACTCGCTTGACATTTAGGCTAATCAAAAAATCAGTCAACCATTCGTTCATCCATCCACATATTCAACCAACCAATCAAACACAAATACTCAAATAGACAACTGGCAGTGTATTCTTAACTGATACCTCATTCATTATTCATTATATATCAATACCATAAATCAGAAGTAGCCGGTGCATTCAGCAGTTTGTAGTACAAAATAGCCTAATTTCTGACAAAATTTACGTTTGCCATGTTTATCACTGGTGACTGAATGTGGTCCAAGATTTTGTGCAGGCTACAGTAAAGTATTGAATGAAAGTACATAGTGCACAAATATATGTTAGGTTTTGCAGAAATCCGTTAGAGATTTTGTTCTCTTCGTGCAACTATTGAAATGATAACGTTCACACTGTTCTTACACAGCATGCATACACCTTCGATAGACAGTAGGCTACTTGATATCCATGGTGAGAGCAAAGCCTATTTAAGGCACTCCTCATAGCATTGTTTGATCCCGTCCAAATGCGGTTGAGCATGGCATCTGTCGAGTAGAAGGCCGGGTCGATGTCAGATCGTTTCTCTGGTCTGGTCTGGTCTGAAGAAGGTCCTGTCTTGTGGATAGAAGTAACATTCCGGTTCTGAGGTCCTCTAGTAAGATTGTTTATAAAGCCCGTCTTCAGGGCGACATCTTTGAAGTATTGGCGGGGTGGTACTGAGCCATCAGGCAAGACTCCTAGCATATCGTCACTGAACTTGTAACGTCTTATCCATTATTTTCCTTATGTTTGGTCATGCCTCCCAGCTGTATGTAGATGTCCCATACAAAAAAAAACAAGTTCATCATTTTCCTGTGTATAACACTAAAGGAAAATGAACCTCAAATATACTGTACTGTAGGCGTGCGTAACTAAACAAAAATATACTTTTCTAGAGTGATTTTAAAGTGCATTTTTCTTGATGTGTTGGCAGAATTTCAAGAACGCAACTTAGCCGTAGGTGGCCTTATCTCTAGGAATGTTGATCGGTGGTTCGGAGTTCAGCTGAAAAATGCCATCGTCCGATTGATCGGACGTTCTGAAAAAATGTATTTTCCATGTTACTTATTCGTTTTAATAGTTGACAATGTATGTTTTGGTCTAGTAGTGGATTAAATAAGACTATATACAACAAGTTTTAAAGTTTGTCACACTGACGAAGTTGGTGCTGAGTAACCAAGCGCAAATTCAGCTATCGCGGGCGTGCAACGAACCCTTTCACTTTTTACCGGGAGAAAAAAATGAATGCAATTGTTCCGTACACAGCAAGATTAGTACAATTCGAGGTGGTAGAAGGAAAAAGACCAGATACATTTGTAAAGAATGTAATAAGAGTGTACATCCTCTGTGCCTCTCTAATCACAATTGCTAGGGCGTGTAATAAACATGTGTAAATATTAGGTAATTAGTTTCTTTTCATCCAAAAAGTGAAGTCTGTTGTGTTCAATTTGTGTGAAGTAGTGAAATAGACATTAGTAGGCCGGAAATACTTGTAGAAGAAGATTCTTGCAAATATTTGGGCGTTCACGTAAGGAATGATAATGGAGTAGTCATGTAGGATGTGTAGTTTCAAAAGCTTACAAATCCCTGCACTTTGTAATGAGGGTATTAAAAGGAAGTAGTACCTCTGCTAAAGAATTAGGCTATTTGTCACTTGTAAGACCTATTCTGGAATATGCCTCGGCGGTTTGGGATCCATATCAAGTAGGGCTCATAAATGAGTTGGAAATGGTACAAAGAAAGGCCGCTAGACTTGTGCTCAGTGACTTTAATCCCAGGAGCAGTGTGAGCCGTATGTTAAAGAAACTTGGGTGGGAATCACTGGAGGCTAGGAGGATGAAATCTAGACTCTGCGCTATGTACAACACGAATACAAATCAACCAGCATGGGGTGAGCTTAGCAAACGATTGGGAAAGCCCACTTATATGGGTAGGAGCGATTATCCTTTCAAAGTTAAGGGCCGACCACAGCGAACAAATTATGGTAAATATTATTTTGTAAACCGTGCCGTTGATAACTGGAACTCTCTACCTGCCGCAGTCTTAGAGCCTTTTCCCAAACATATAGGTGTGTTTAAGAAAAGACTGACTATTTGTGTAAATACTCCAGTTTAATTGTTGTATAATTGTTATTGAATTGTTATGTATAATTATTTATTTGTTATGTATATCCAATTTGCCACCGGGGGACACACCCCCCATTGCAAATAAATAAATGAATGAATGAATAAACATTTTTACTTAAAACTAGCCTGGAACTGCAGCCATTTGCATATAATGGAAGAATTAGAACATTTCATGTTACAGTAATGAAAATAACAATGAATTATTGTAACTGGAATATTTTAACGAAAGCTCAAACATTTTTATAGACTCTTGTGATATTGGAAACATCACCTTTCTATAATAAAGCAGTTTTTGATAATAAACATATTTTTTATTCTTAACGATTTTTGATCATGATTTTTCTTTTAAAATTTTTAAAGTAAATAATTATTTCAATTATCACTCCATTTAATATAAATTATAGAATAAGAGTACATTAAGTTACATTACAAAGAACGATCATCCAATATACATAAATAGTTCAGAAGTTATTACGTATAATTTACCGCAGGGTAAAAAGTGCAGATTAGGCCTTGGCAGTATAGGGTACGGACACCGCGTATATGGCTGGCGATCAAAGGGTTAAGTAATCATAGCGTTACGTTAACTTACAATTCTTTATTAATGCTGTCTTTCTGTTTTGTAAATTTTCTTAATCTTGGGGGAGGAAGACTGTTTTGTTGATGGGATCGTCATTTCTAAATTTTGCAACTTTAAAATAAATAGTTGTTTTTTAGGCTGCTTAATGCATTAATATTTATCGGTAGCATTGTGGTGTTTGAAGCCATTTTTCAGTGTTGCCTTAGTAAACAAAAGTTTGATGCTCTTCAGTCGGTCAACACGATTGTACCCAAATGAGATGGGTTATTCCCTAATCCTGAAAGAAATTACATGAGATTACTAAATACACTTCGATGACCAGTTTCGATCATCAAGCGATCATCATCAGATCAATTACACTTTGGCTATAAAATCTGTCTGAAAGTATGGGTGAAAATATTTACATAATATATAACTTATATACATAATACAGAGAGTTTATTTTGTATCTGACGGAGACCCTCGCTTGCCCACTCGCTCGCGGCGCGAGCCTGTCTCCCGCCGAGCACTTGGCCGTAATCCGCTTCTTGGCGCCACAAGTTTCCCTCCTTTGCAGTCTGCTGAGAGCTTTAACAGTGTGAGGTTCGGTTTAGTCAATTGTTCACGTGTTTAGTGCTCAGTGTGCTGTTCCAGTGCGATTTTCATTATGTGAACGTGTGTATATACAGAGAGTTTAGTTTGTATGTAACGGAGACCCTCGCCCGTGGCGCGAGCCTGTCTTCCGCCACGCACTTTGCCGTTATGCGGCGCCAGTGCGGCACTGAGTCATTGAGTATAGGAATGTGCACTTACCTAGTTCACAGCTGGTGCTGAAAATGTTCGCCATTCACTGCTACACATCGCTGGCACCTTTTTATGAAACTGGCATTTACTCTCTGAAGTTCCTCAGCACCGATTGACTGTATTTCGGCTGTAATATAGTCTTTAAGCTCATTTATAGTGGGAGGGTTTCTCGCATACACTCTATTTTTGAGCATCCCCCACAAATAAAAATCACATGGTGATAAGTCTGGGATTCGCGGGGGCCACACGTTCCGACTTGTAATCCTCGTACCGAAAATGCGACGCAATTCTGTCATGGATGCTTCGGCAGTGTGAGCAGTAGCAGAATCTTGTTGAAAGTAATTTGACAATCACTCTCCGTGAATCAGTTCGTCAAAAAATTGGTCAAGGATCACATTGAAGTACAAACTCCTATACGGCCAAGTGCCTGGCGGGAGACAGGCGGGCAAGCGAGGGTCTCCGTTACATACAAACTAAACTCTCTGTATATAATACCTTCATAAAGTACAGGAAATTTTGTGCGAAAACACGACGGAAATTCCGTCAGAAATTTCCAAACAGACCCCTGCCTAGCGTCAATACAATAAAAGATCTAGCAAAAAAGTTCAAACAGACAGCTTAAAGACTATATTACAGCTGAAATACAGTCAATCGGTTTTGAGGAACTTCAGAAAGTAAATGCCAGTTTCATAAAAAGGTGCCAGCGATGTGTAGCAGTGAATGGCAAACATTTTCAGCACCAGCTGTGAACTAGGTAAGTGGACATTCCTATACTCAATGACTCAGTGCCGCGCGGGCGCCGCATAACGGCAAAGTGCGTGGCGGGAGACAGGCTCGCGGCGCGGGCGAGTGGGCAAGCTTGGGTCTCCGTCAGATACAAAATAAACTCTCTGTATATACATAATATATAATTATATATAAGTGTATACATTGTAAATAATTTCAGACAGATTTTATAGCTGTGTATTGGATCTGATGATGATCGCTTGACGATCGAAACTGGTCACCCAAGTGTATTTATTAATCTCATGTATTTTTTTCAGGATTAGGGAATAACCCATCTCATTTGGGTACAATCATGTTGACCGACTGAAAAGCATCAAACTTTTGTTTATCGGTAATAGTTACGACACTTACTAAGTTTTATGACAGGTTTTTTATTTTTTGTTTTTGCAAGTTTTGACTCACGTAATTTGTAGTTACACAGTTGTCCGCCACGCGCGCTGCCTGTCTCTTGTTGGAAATGGCGTCTTTCACTGGAGCGGAAAGAGCGAAGTGCGTGTTCTGGTTTGAAGAAACCAAATCAGCAACGAGTGTACAGCGGAGGTTTCACACAGAATTTGGCAAAGACCCACCCAGCAGACCAACAGTGTACAAATGGCACCAGGCATTTATCGAAACAGGTTGTTCTGTGCTACACACAAAGTCGCCAGGCCGCGCACCTGTGACTGGCGATGTGGTGGAAAAATCAACACGGCGTCTGTCACTCGAAACTGGTATCCCTCAGACCACTGGTTGGCGGGTGTTGCGTCGACATTTGGCCATGGTTCCTTTGTCCTTGGTTCAAGCACTAAGTGAAGCGGTTAAACATACCCGACATGAATTCTGTGTTGACATGTTGGATCGCATCAGCCGTGATGAGAGTCATTCTTGAACAATGTGGTCTTCAGCGATGAATCAGTGTTCAACCTTTCTGGCCGAGTCAACACAATTGTCGAATTTGGGGCTCGGAAAAACCACATGGGCACCGCGTGCAGTTGGTTTGTGACTGACCCAGAGTGAGCGTTTTCTGCCAGCATCATTTATCTGGATATGCTACAGAACTTCCTTATTCCACAATTGTATGAAGATGACCATGATGGGCAAATGTGTTGGTGCCCCACCCCACCGCACTACCTGCCAGACGTCAGGGAATTCCTTGATCGACGTTTCCCAGGTAAGTGGATAGGTCGTGGTGGAACAATTACCTGGCCGCCACGGTCCCCAGATTACACACCAATGGACTTCTTTCTGTGGGGCTTTGTGAAAGATAGGGTGTACATCCCTCCCCTACCTCCAAATCTTGGTGAACTGAGACATCGCATCACAACAGCCATCGCCTCTGTTACCCCGCAAATGCTGGTTCATACGTGGCAGGAAATCGACTTCCGTTGGGATGTGTCCGGGATGACAAATGGTGCACACATTGAGCCGTAATGGATTTGTCAAAAAAACTTGACGTGTTTTGCTATGTAATGACATACAAACCATGTCTGTAAGTGGTTCCAATAAATAATTACACATTATTGAAGTTGTAAACTACATAGAGAATCACCCTGTACACTCACCGGCAAAAAAAAACCGCAATACTTGGTTTTCAAAATTAAAACTTATGTATTAGCTGCTTACAGACAAGAAGAGATTCGGTCTCAGATCGCCTAACATAAGAGAAAGAGTGTGGAGGAGGGTTGGAGAAAGGTTTTCTCCTGTAACTTTTTCCTCCAGGACTGTATTCGACGGGGGTTCTGTCATGGCCTGGACCGGGGTCAGTATGGGTGCCAGGACTGAACTTTATCTGATTGAGAATGGGACTCTCACAGCTGACCGGTACATCATGGAAGTCCTCGAAAACCATGTTGTACCATTTGCTCCATTTGTCGGGAATGAATTTTGCCTGATGCTCGACAACGCACGAGCACACACTACCCGATGTGTCCTGCAGTACTTGCATGTGGTTGGAATCTATGCACTGGACTGGCCAGCTAGGATCCCTGACCTGAATCCAATTGAACATGTTTGGGATATGTTGGCCAGAAATGTTCGGCAACGTGCTCCTGAGACTCTCCAGCAATTTTGGGTGATGCTGCATGAGGAGTGGGAATGCATCCCACAGGAAAGCATTTCACAAATCATCGCAAGTATAGCAGAGAGGTTACTTGAGGTGATTCGTGCTAGGGTTGGAAATACCCGTTTTTAAAAGTGTTCAGTTCTTGTGTCAGTACTCAAAGGAATGGATTAATTCTGTAATGATAAATTTTGGAACTCAGGTTAACATTTTTAAACGACTAAGTGATTTACTCAAAATTTAAGACATTTTCACTTTTTTTCTTATTCTAGAAAATTAAACAGATTTTTTATTCGAAGCATTTTTTTTGGATGTGAAGTGGTTTTTAAATGTTTAAAAAACAATTCATTATTCATAATTTTTACATAAGAATAATTTCAGTGCAATAAATTATGAGAATAATTAAAAATACAAGTGTTGCGTTTTTTTAACCAGTGAGTGTATATTTCCTAATCACGTGTAATTTATTTCAGGTGATTTTTTCACATCTTCCAGTAATTGGAATTATTTTGTGTGACCGACTGAAAGTTACAATATCAATTGAATCGCTCGTTGTTGAAAGGCACTTAGTCCACATTTTTGACAAATCCTTTTTACCAGGATTTTGCATCCTAGGAAGCAAGATTCATGTTTTGGTGTTGAACGGAACCATGTCCTGGCAGTGCTCGTGCTATTACCACTGCCATCAAGTTAGTTATTTCGTGTTGATGGGAACTTAGTCCAGCAGTTAAGTGCGTTTCAACATAACAAATTAAAAGTAACTGAATGTAATAACTGTTATTACTAGGGCTCGGATCGATATGCTCGATAAAATCTCCAGATATGCTCGAAAACCATGTGTTTTATGCTCGATAGATATGCTCAAAAACCATTATATGCTCGATAGATATGCTCGAAAACCCCATTATATGCGGTTAAACATGCAGAATATGCTCGAAAAACACCGTTAAAAACTATAGAATGGAAAGTGAAACGAAAAAACAATAACATACCTTTATATACGAGCTTTATTTTCTAATTGTATGTATGATACACTGCAATATACTCGCATTCCAGTTTTTCAAGTATATATAAGAAAAGTTTTCTTATAAAAGTTACATTTTAAAAGTTCATTTACAAAATGTTCAGAATTAGGCGAGTCATTGAAGTAGATCTGCATTGGTCTGTACAACAACATTGTTTTCTATGTTTTCAGCTTTGATTGATTTTCTTAAATCAGTCAATAAAAGTTTCAATGACGAGAACGACCTCACTAAAGGTTAAAAACCTGCGGATCTATTATTCGCACCAGATGGGCTTTTCAATAATTTTATTATTTCTGTTTTCGAACCTTAAGGATGGTCAGGGCCCAAATCTGGGGTGGGGAATTCGAAGAAAAGCAAACTATTTGGACGGAAACCACAAGAATATGCATTTATATGCTTCTATTCTGAAAACCACGGTTTTATGCATTTATATGCTCGATAAATTTCAATTCTGTTTGTCCCAGAGAGGTGAAAATACCACCGAAAGGCTTCTTTCAATGTGTACTATTCAGGAAAAAAATATGCAAATGTGCTCGAATCCGAGCCCTAGTTATTACATTCATGTTACCTTTTTTTTCAGACTTCCATACACATCAGTTCATTTAGAAATAAAGGAAATAAACTAAGAATGTGAATGATATTCCTCGTTCAAAGGTTCTGCTCGTTCCATGTTGAAATGGACTAAGTCCAGTTACGTATTTTGTCAATAAAAGTGTTAGTAACATACGGAACAATGCTATTTTGGTTTTATTATATCGGCGTGTGTGTGCACTTTCCAGATTCAAAAAACTATGTCTCATATTTCAGAACAAGAGCGGAAAAATAGATTTTGTGTTTATCTCAAAACTTTAAAAATTGGACTTAGTGCCTTTCAACAACGAGCGATTCAATTGTTAATAGGGCAACACTGCAAAATGGCTTCAAAGCTATCTTATTTTTTTGTCCTGGAAACGCTTTGCTGAACTTCAATGTAGATATTTTTGTGTAACTTTCTTGTTGGTTTTCACCTTTCGAGATGTGCCAATACAAGTTTCTCTTTAGGCCTACATGCTACTGCTAACCAATTAATGCTGAAAGAATTATTTCGACACCTTATATTTACAGACATAAGGTCATGGTAATTGACTCAAGTAATACTCAAAGAGGTTCGGGTGAAGAAAACTCGCAAGACCAAGGAAGCTCCTCACCTACATATGATGGGAGCACTTATGGCTATGACCTGTTCCCAGAGAGAAGGGGAGAAGCTTACAAGCCCAGCTGGACTGGAATATTTCTGCGAGGAGAAGGAAAAGAGACCTACGACAAAGTGAGATGTGAAAGGAATGTCTACTCATGTGTAAAAAATAGTGAGTATTATCATTTTCATTATGACCTAGATTAGTTAAATCTATAATATTATATGACACAGAGGAAGGGATCCTATTCATCTTGGTTTCAACTGTAGTGTCCTGAGAACTTTGGACCAATTTTCCGTGATTGAAATTCCAGCTTAAAAATTTATCACTCTTAAGCAAGTGGATTTTCAAAAAACAATTTTAATGGAGGATATTAGTAGGTTACCTTAGGTTGTGACTGGCTCCAGAGCTGCCCATAAGGGTGAGGGGGTGACAAAATAGACTTTCCGGTAGGGATGGGGATAGGCCTACAGTGTAGCTGTATGCGTTAATTCGTGCACCACGGCTGTGATGAGGTGCTGCAACAAGTCACGAGATCAAAGGTTTGAACCGTAGTGCTGACTGTGGCCATCCTGAGTGTGTTTTTTCTCCAGGTTTCCACACACTCTCCAGGCAAATACCGGAATGGTAGCTTCATTTATGTTCTGGGGCACCTCCCCCTATCCTAAGCCCAAATAATTCTAGTTAAACACATTGCTACAGTCACCACAATAATGCAAATTGCCAAGCAAATTAAGCATTAACACAAGTATATGAAAAATGCCTTCATTTCTGGAATGTTAGTGTCATTGGCATCCCTCTCTCGGTCATACTTGCTCCTAATCTCAGCAGTTTTTATATTCTTACTTAAAACAATTTTATTTATCATTTGCCCAGCAAAATATAAATACCAACATCCTGAAACTTCAAGTACATTTTTTGCTGGTCCTTGAACACCTGGTAAATACCGGGTGAGTTAGCCGAGGCCGTTACGGCATGGCTGCTGGCAGTCGCTCACATCCGGGAGGCGAGGAGGTTTGAATCCCCCCGCTGGCAACCTTGAAGATGGTCTTCTGTGGTTTCCCATCTTCCTTCCAGGCAAATGCCGGGGTTGGTCCCTTACTATAGGCCACAGCCGCTACCTTCCAACTCCTTGTCCTTACATTCAAACTTTCCTCCCCAGACAACATTCCACACGCGACGGTACTTGTAGCTCACCCATTGGGGGTCCGCCTAGAAGCAGCTACAAACTGGCGAGCCGAACATGTCCTCGGACACTCCCGGCACTAAAAGCCATACGCTCAAAAAAAAACTGGTAAATGCAATGGTATGGACATGTAAAACGAATGGAGGAGAAGAGGATACCCAGGAGGATACACGAGACGAAGTGGGAAGGAAAGACACCAAGGAGGGAGACCGAGAGACAGGTGGCTGAAGGGGGTGGAAGAAAGCGTGAAGAAGAAAGGAGAAGACTGGACAAGGGTAGAGGCTGAGAGATGGTGGGAAGACAGAAGACGTTGGAGAGGCTTGTGTTCCAAACAGACCCGGCCAGTGGCTGGAAACTGTGCAAGATGATGATGAAATGCATGCGTAAAATATTATGTGGCGATCGCCTCACCGCTTGAGGTGGATTGATCAAATGCCATTTAGTTTCTTTATCTTTTCCCAAAATAAAATTGCAATGATTGTTTTTGTGATAATATATTGGGATAATTTGTTAATCCTCGTCTTCTGAGTGCTCAGTATCAGTATTGTGATCACTTACTCATACCTCGTCTCTATCTGTTGTCATCACTGTCTTCATGGACTGAATTGGATGCTAGAAGTAGTTTCCTGACCTGCTCTTCACCTCTTGCGTCCATCTTACCTCAAGTAACAGTCAAAAGATGGAAACAAAACTGCACATAAATTAGACGAATACTCATGTGCCGGTAAAAGTGACATATAAGCTTGGTCGCTGAAAGAATTTTAGACTGGGTGTTGAAGCTTTTACTTGTGGCAACAGACCGCATGGATCAAACTGATAACAGATGTGTAGTGTCATAGGTGAGGGGCAGGAGGAAGGTACTAAGGAGTGGAAAGTCTTGGCACCAAACTGAGTACACTCACTTGAAATAAATAATAGGCCCAGTCTAAAAGACAATGACTTGACGAATTGAGGGTTAAAAAGAATAATAACCATACAGTGATGTCATATACGAGTTCAATGTACTTCATGAAGAGGTTTCCTGACCATAAGAAATGTGCCACTAAATTTTATGGATCTGCAAGGGTGATCAGAATCATTTTGTTGCATTTACATACAATCACAACAGTGACATTAGTTATTTTTTCTAGGTCCATGTTGTTGTTTGAGTCTTAAGTCTTTTGACTGGTTTGATGCAGCTTTCCACGTCCCCTGTCCTGAGCTAATCGTTTCATCTCTACATAGCTACCACACCCTACATCCGAGGCAATCTGTTTAACATATTCTAACCTTGGTCTACCCCTACAGTTCTTGTCCTCGACCCTTCCTTCCATAACTATGCTTGCTATTCCTGGGGGTCTTAGTATGTGTCCTACTAACCTATCTCTTCTCTTCATTAGCAGTCGCCAGAAACATCTCTCCTCTCCCACTCGTCTTAATACCTCTTCGTTTGTAACCCTATCTACCCATCTGATCTTCATCATTCTCCTGTAACACCACAATTCAAATGCTTCAATTCTCCTCTTTTCTGCTGCACCAATAGTCCAAGTTTCACTTCCATAGAGCGCCACGCTCCAGACAAAGGCTTTCAAAAATGACTTCCTAATACCTAAATCTATATACGATGTCAACAGATTCCTTTTTGTAGAAATGCTTTCCTTGCCTGAGCCAACCTACTTTTTATATATCCTCTTTGCTTCATCCATCACTGGTTATTTTGCTTCCTAAGTAACAGAAGTCTCCTACTTCCTTCAGCTTTTCACCTGCCAATTTGATGTCCATAGAGGTTTCTGATTTATTTCGGCTGCATTCTAGTATTTTTGTTTTACAATTATTAATTTTCATCATGTATTCTTTCCGTAAGACGGAGTCCATACCATTCAAAAACTCATTCAAATCCTCAGGCTTGTCGGCCAAGAAGACGATGTCATCAGCAAATCTCCGAGTTGAAATTATTTCTCCTTGAATCTTCACTCCCACTTTAAATTTCTCTCTAATTTCCTTCATTGCTTGTTCAATGTAAAGATTGAAAAGTATGGGTGATAAGTTGCAGCCTTGCCTAACACCTTTCTGAATATCAGCTTCTCTCTCATGTCCTTCAGCTCGAATGACTGCTGTCTGGTCTGTATAGATTGTAGATCACCCTCCTATCCCTGTACTTTATTCCAATAGATTTCAGAATGTCAAACAATTTAGTCCAATCAACGTTATCAAATCCTTTTCTAAGTTTACAAATGCCATGAACGTTCTCTTATCTTTCCTTATTCTACCTTCCAAAATCAGCCTAAGACTTAGTACAGCTTCCCTTGTTCCTACATATCTCCTGAAACCAAACTGGTCTTCACCCAACTCCCTTTCTATCTGGCTTTCAATCCTCTTGTAAATTATTCTAGACAGGATCTTTGAAGCATGAGTAATCAAGCTGATTGTACGGTAATCTTCAAATCTGTCAGCTCCCACTTTCTTTGGTATAGGGATGATTACATTCTTCTTGAAATCAGGGGGTACCTCACCTGTCTCATAAATCCTACACACCAAGTGAAATAACCTGATCAGACCTTCATCTCCTATGCAGCGTAGCAACTCAATCGGTATATCATCTATGCCTGGTGCTTTGTTCCTGCTTAAGTCTTCCAAAGCTCTATCAAATTCTGATCTCAATATTAAATCTCCTTTTGCATCCTCATAAATTTCCTCCTCCCTTTCCATTACATGATTCTCACTCTCCTTTCCCTTATACAAACTCTCTATGTAAGCTTTCCATCTCTCAACCTTTTCTTCCCTATCTGTTAGAGGCTTTCCATTTGTGTCCTTAATATTACAGCACTTAGTCTTCTTTTCCCCAAATGTATTCTTAATCCTTCGATAAGCTGTGTCTACTTTTCCTAATTTCAGACAATTTTCTGTACCTGCACATTTCTCTTTCAACCATTCTTCTTTCGCTTCCTTGCACTTCTTGTTGACCTCATTTCTCAGACGTCTGTATTCTGCTTTCCCCTTTTCATCTCTTACATTCTTGTGTTTCCGCCTTTCATCCATCAATTCTAGTATATCCTGAGTGATCCACGGTTTTCTACCTATTCTTTCTTCCCTACCAATGTTTTCTTTTGCGGATTTTGTTATTTCATTCTTCAAAAGTGCCCATTCGTCTGCAATTGAAGTTTGTTTAGGGTTTTTCATTAGTCCTTCCTTTATACTCTTCTTGAATCTTTCGTTTACATCCTTTACCTTCAGTCTGTCTATTGCCCACCTCTTTGGCTTTTGACTTTTCTTCAGTTTCTTCAACTTTAATCTGCATTTCATTACAACCAGATTGTGGTCGGAGTTTATGTCAGCACCAGGATATGTTTTACAATCCAAAATCTGGTTTCGAAACCTCTGCTTGACCATAATGAAGTCGATTTGGTAACGCCCTGTATCTCCTGGTCTCATCCATGTGTATATTCTTCTATTGTGGTTATTGAATAAGGTGTTAGCTATGACCAACTCATGCTCGGTGCAGAATTCCATCAGCCTGCTTCCTCGATCATTCCTTTCACCTAATCCGAAATCTCCTACTATCTTCCCTTCTCTCCCTTTTCCTACCACAGCATTCCAATCTCCCATTACTATAACATTTTCATCACCCTTGATATACCTCAGAATTTCGTCTATTTCTTCGTAGACCTTTTCAACATCCTCATCATCAGCTTGACTGGTAGGCATATAGACTTGTACCACTGTGGTGCACGTAGGTTTAGTATTGATTTTTGCTACAATAATATTCCACCCGCTGTCCAAGTTTCCTACTCAATATGAGACCAACCCCTGCTTGGCCATTGTTTGATTTAGTGCTAATGACCCTATAGTCTCCTGACCAAAAGTCCTGTTCTTCCTGCCAGCGCATTTCACTAATCCCAACCAAATCCAACCTTAACCTATCCATTTCCCTTTCTAAGTTTTCTAGGTCCATTCCTTCAGGGAATATTCATCCTAAAGGTGTTTATCGCCAGTACATTCACCTTGTGATAATCTCACACACAGCAATTTCCTCCAAAGAATATTCAAGCAGAGTCAACTCATAGAACACAGTATATAAACATATTATATAATATTTCTTTGAATGAGAAACAGGCCTTAAGGCTTGTGAGCACAAGTATGTAGATGTTCTCATGTTCGTTTGTTTTTTAACTCTTCACACTTCGTAGTTATGGTTTGCAACCTTTGGTTCGGGTTCAGGTTCTTGTATTTTTCCTTCTACAGTTGTACAACATTCTGCCTGATATCCAGCTCATAATCATGGTATCTGTGTCTTGCTCCTTCTTCTGGAGACATAATATTAACCTGTGTAAAATAACTGTTTTTAAGACACTAGTTTTTAAACCATTTGTGCGAACCATCTGTTGCATTGTTTGTACCAGGCTCATTAGATTGGGTAACATGAAATTGGGTGCATAACAGCGCCAGGTAGAAATTGATTCCATAACAATGGCAGGTAACAAGCCTAAACTGGAAGTCTCCTCCCTCGGGAAGAAGTGCAATTTTGCAAGGATTTCTGTAAGTATGATTTGAAAGACAATGGACACCGTATGTCATTGACTGGAACAAATGCTGGACTTAGCATTTCACCAGAAGCTTATCTAACAGAGGGGTCATATGGATCATTATTTATTATTATTTATTTATCTGTAAGTAGGAACACAAATCCCAGTTGGCAACATCTACAACTATGCAATTGTGCATTAAAGGAAAAGAGCAAGACCACTTTAAGGAAACCCCCCAATTCTCATATCACCACTGGTAGCTGTAGAGCATGCCTTCCATGCGTGAATGCCACCAGAACATTCTCATTTGATGATTGTGTTTTGTTTGGTAATAGGGTGTACAATAAGTAAAACCTGAATTTTCCCGCCGAATCAATACTTGACTTAATAGAAAACTCTATGGGTACATGTTTTGGAAACCTTCTGTCTCCTTCCTCAGCCCTCTTTTGGTATTAAAACATCATAAAACACACTCGAAATCCTCAATAAAACAACATAAAACACGACAGCATGTTTTTAAGTGTCCAGATAGGAAACACTCTAATAATTTTTGTCCTACCTCAAACAACAGGTGTCCATTGACACTAGGCAAATACTGGACTTTTTCAACAAGCCCATACTACATACTGTGAGGTCCATTATTGAACGCAAGAATCGCCATACATGTATTTTAGATTTTGAAGACACTTTGAACAATTAAGTGTTTGTCCATAAACAATATTTTAATGTGTCTAATGACATAAATTAAATGCAGGACTGAATGACTGAATAGGCGAGGAGCATTACATGCTTTATTTATGAGTGTTGTTGATATTCTAATTAGTGTATTTCTTAAACTCGTTTTTAATATGTTGTAGTTTTGTAATTGATGATGTGTGTTTTATGTTGTTTTATTGAGGATTTCGAGTGTGTTTTATGATGTTTTAATACCAAAAGTGGGCTGAGGAAGGAGACAGAAGGTTTCCGAAACATGTACCCATAGAGTTTTCTATTAAGTAAAGTATTGATTCAGCGGGAAAATTCAGGTTTTACTTATTGTAAACACGGTCAATACGGAACCTGGAATGAGTGCTGTACCTAATAATAGGGTGTAAACAAATGGCAAGGGCTTACCAACATATTCTCCATGTACAGTTTAATTTGTCAAGTATTTATGCTAAAGCTAGACACTGTTAGGAGGAGACTTGAATCCTAGGGAGAGGAATGTTTTGCCTCTTAAGGCCTTAGATAATGAAGCAAAGTTGAAGACAGATGGTGGTGTTTTGTATCGACACCCTAATATCATATCCACACAGCCAGTGGTTCAATTCTGTAGAAAAACTAATGTACTTTACTAAAGAAGATACTTGAGTGAATATGTAACTTCCTTTTCAGAAATTATCTTGCATATATAACATTTTCATACCTTGAACTGCTAAGAAACTTAAGATTAACAAATAGTGTGGGTCATCCATGCAGATTTATTGTTATAATAATTCAGAGATAAAACATTTCATCATTGTTCTCTTGTAAATTTGCACGGTGAGGCAATGGCAAATTTTCAGTTGAAATACCAAAGATTCTCTGTTGTATGATAGTGTTTGTTGTATCCTACTGAGGCATTTGGGTGGGGGTGGATTTGGCACAAAGGCTTGATCTCTCATACATACCTGCCAACTCTCCAGATTTAGGCGGGAGACTCCGATTTTACTCCATTTCTCCCGCCCTCCTGCTTAACTAATTAAATCTCCTGATTTTTCAAAAAATCTCGCGCGTAATTTTGAATAGATGACAAACTTCAGTCATCTATCGAACAGGTTGATTTTACGTGTGGTGTACGTGTGTTTCAATACCACAGTTTCGCTTCGTATCGATAATTTATAGTTAATTCTCCATAACTACTCATACCGCTTAGTTGGATTTCAATATCTCTTTGTTTGAAATAGTCGATGGTTAATTCAGCGTTTGATCCTAGAGGTTTTCATAATAGCATAATAGCCTGAATATTGTATCTGTTTAACACATGAATTTATTGTTACAACGTAGAGTTTGGCATTAATATGCCGGTAGGCTGTTGTGATTTTCTGATATGAGTGATTTTGTCGGTTCCTCGGTAATAGACAATGGTGAGGAAATATGATTTGACATCGATCGTCTTCAAAATCTCCCAAATTTTCAGTTTGAAATGATGGCAGGTTTGCTCATAGGGCAATTTCATGATGTCATGATATTTTTTAAAAATGTTACTAGTATATTAGAATAATGTGCTTGATTGCTCTGTGAAGTCATTCCCTCTTCCATTTGCAGGTCCAATCATTAAGCTGATGCTTGGTGCACTAAAAGCTTCTGGATGGTAAGTGATGTTGTGAGTAATTTTAACTGTCACTTACAAGTGTATCAGCTAAAATGCATCCTATGTACATAATATAATTGTTAGCTCTTTTTCAATAAGTAAGGCAACCAGACCTCTCATGTGCTTAAATTTATTCAAATAATACACTTACTAACAGTCACTAGTATGGCCTTCATGCATTCTTTACACTCTTCTTAACATTTACTTCACCAGACGAAACCTGTTGCGACTATGCGATTTCAGCGGGTGTTGTCATTGAAATCTAACTGTCCTATGAACTATGGTCCTACCAGCCCCACCATGCTGAATAGTACAGGGCCATCGAAAAATAATGCCAACATTTAAAAAAATGATAGCACCGAAACCCTTAAGTTAAACGTGTAATTCTTTCAGTGAACGCCAGCTGGTTAAAGTAAGTTTTGTTTTGGAGGGGACGTGACCTTACTATGCGCACACTAGCTGCGCCGTAGCCAATAAAGTCCTGACCTCACCCCTTTGGATTTTTTTTCTGGGGGTACATTAAAAACATTGTGTATGGATAAAAAATTCGGGATTTAGAGCACCTGCGGGAGCGAATTTCTGCCGCAATCTTGACATTTACTCCTGAAATGATTCCACGTACCAATCTAGCCATTGGGAAAGCGTGCGTTCAGTGCTGATGTTGGTGGTCGGCCTGGCCTAGATTTTTTTCTCTACAGTCCCTGTTTCCTTAAACTGATTAAACCATGGAATGTCAGCTTTGTAATCAGGTGCAGTTTGTCGGGCGGTGCAGATTTTTGGGAGTTTATTTTAATCACTGTATAAGGGACAGTCAAATGAAAACGAGACAGATGGAATAAAAGTCACTACACTCCGTTATTTCAAAAGTACTAGCCATAACTGTTAACCCTAGAACTGCTGCAGGTTTATCCGTCAAATGCTGCAGTACATTCCCATAAAATACACACTAAAGGAATTTGGTATCTGTAAGCAAACTGTGTTCATGAATATAACTTATCATACATCAATAGAAAGCTGAAAGACTGTTGTATATTATTCTTATAGAGGTGAATCATTCAGACTCATCAGTTTGAATTAATCATAAAAAGTATTTTATAAGAAAAATAAAAAAAATACTTTTCTGCTCTAGAAAACCATATTGCCAAGTTAAATGTTTGTCAGACACATCATAAATGAAAAGTTCACAGTTTTTTGTTACTATTTCAAGAACCAGTTTTAAATAATTCCTGTTATTTACTAAAAAAGAAAATTATTTTTACAATATGACATTTCTCCATTATGCACCATTGTTTCTCTTAAATAGGATTTTATTCGTTTCACGACAGAGAAACTGCGCTCGGCAGAAGCAGATGACACAGGAAGAGTCAGCATCAACTTGAAAAATAATAGTAGCTGTGGAAAAGCAACTTCCATTTTCAGAAGTTCAGAAAAAAAGAATGAGGAAGTGTTTGGATATTTGCCTCTAAATACATTCTTAGCTAAACTGATTTCAGCCTGTAGCACCTTAAGGTCTGTGAAGATTAGTTTATACTTTTCACAGAACGTGAGAATATATATATTCAAAATTTTAAAAGGTTTCACCTCTTGGGTTACAGGCATCCATTGCATTGCACACAAAATCATTTTCAGTAAATCTACACAGTAACTCTTCTACCATGTTGTCTAATATTTCAAAAAGATTTCTTTTACATGTCTCTGATAATGTGACATTTTCCTCTTCTTTCTCCGCAGAGACTGGCATTAATAAAACGTAGTCTGAAAAGTTCTTTGGAATACTTGAGACTCTAGATTGTTTATAAACTTTCACGCCTAACGACTGAACAGAGTCACATGTAACCGCCCATAGTTCCTTAAAATAATCATAATTTCGTTTTTCTTGCAACGATTTTACAAGACCATAGATCAATCTATGTGCCCCTCCGAAGTCCACATGATTTTGTTGTAAGAACATAGAGGCTCCATTGGCAAGCTCGAGAATATCAGAAAAGATTTGTAACACAAACATCACCTTCACTTTACAAAGCTGTTTCCACAAACCTTTTGCTTCAGCTCCCTCATTCTTGTTAGCTGACTTTGAAAAATACTCTAGAGCTGCTTTAACTGAAGCAAAACGTTTCTGAAAATACATTACTCCTCTATATTTTTATACCCATCGCGTGTCACTTTGAAGAGGTATCTCTAAAACACGTTCTCCTGGATGATGATCACTCTGTATCTCAACAAACTTTTGGTGTCTTACAGTAGATACAGACTGAAAAGCATAAATTGCTTCCAGTAAATAAAAGATGTCCCCTACCACGTCTTCAAACTGGCTTTGAAACGTCCACCAAAACTAAATTTAAGTGATGTGTATAACAATGCACGTAAACACATGGGTTATTGACCTTTGGTCGCAATGAACGTTGCACACCGTTTATCTTCCCTGACATAACAGCGGCTCCATCATATGCTTGTCCAATGCACTTACATGGATCGAAATCCACTGAAACAAGGTACTCTAAAGCTGAATTAGCTATACTTTCTGCATTTAGTTGAGACAAATGTATTAAACCAATGAAACGCTCCTCTATAGAATTTTGTCCTACATACCTGACACATACTGACATCTGTTCCACTTTAATAACAACTCTAGCTTCATCCAGGATTAAGGAAACATAACCATTGTTATATTTTTTCGTTTCTCCTCCAATATTTTCAACTATTATATTAGCTGAGATATCAAGAAATTCATTTTGAGAATCATTAGATGAATAAGTTGCATTCTTTGGAAGACTGTTTACATTCTCCCTTGTGCTTTCACTTTCTAGTTTAATTACATTTAAAATTTCATCAAAATTCCCTTTATTATTAACACTATCATCATCCGAAACTGTTTGGCGATGGCCTCTTAAGTCCAATGTCTTGCCGAGCACAAAGTAATGCGACTCGGGCCATTGTTGCCACAGCTGAGCGGTTACGCAATATAACCAGAGGTTTCACGCTTAGCTTCAAAATCACTGTGCCGCTACGTTCACTTTCCAGAAAACTATTTCACTTTACTATTGAAGATTTATGACATTCACTATCAGCATGCTTTGCACGTTTTTCTCATATTCTTTTCCAATTGCAAAATCCAGATTTAGTGAAAACATGTTCAGCATTGCTTGAATCAGATTGAGCGAAATGACGACACAGAAAACAGCATCTTTAATCTCAGAGTATTCAATAAATGTATACCTATCAAACAATTAACTGTTAAAACTTCTGTTCTTATTGTATAGTAACGTTGTCTATAAACTGATTTACGTGGTTGGCATGGACCATCATAGATCGATGCACTGATATAAAATGATACTGGTTCGTCTATATTAGAAACAGTTGCACTCACATTTTTGTCACAGAGTTGGGGAGACATCGATGCACATGTATCGCATGGAGGTTTCTCTAGATTGGAAACTTCTGAACTTGCCTGTCATCAAGTTGGGAAAAGAGTTTAATACTCTTGGTGTATGCACTACGCATTTAAAAAAATGTTATATTTATACACGATTTCAATTGTGTGTTTAAATTATATATAATCAAATACCGGTAAATCTTGAAATTGAAAGAAAAATTAACTTAATTAAATGCATTAGTTTGTTTTATATCAGATAAATTATATCTGTAAATTATCAATTTATTTAGTAACCAAGGAATTTTAAAATAATTATTTCACTAAAACTGGGGGGGGGGGGGGCGCCCGGCCCAGGGCTAGAACCGCCTCTGAGCCTATAACTTATCATACATTAATAGAAAGCTGAAAGACTGTTCTATATTATTTTTATAGAGGTGAATCATTCAGACTCATCAGTTTGAATTAATCATAAAAAGTATTTTATAAATTAATAAAAAATTGACTTTTCTGCTCTAGAAAACCATATTGCCAAGTTAAATGTTTGTCAGACACATCATAAATGAAAAGTTCACAGTTTTTGTTACTATTTCAAGAACCAGTTTTAAATCATCATCATCATCTTGCACAGTTTCCAGCCACTGGCCGGGTCTGTTTGGAACACAAGCCTCTCCAACGTCTTCTGTCTTCCTGCCAGTTCTCAGCCTCCACCCTTGTCCAGTCTTCTCCTCTCTTCTTCACGCTTTCTTCCACCCCCTTCAGCCACCTGTCTCTCGGTCTCTTTCCTTCCCACTTCGTCTCGTGTACCCTCCTGGGTATCCTCTTCTCCTCCATTCGTTTTACATGTCCATACCATCTAAGTCTAGATTTCTCTATACCATCCTGTAATGGTTCCTCCTTCATTAATTCTCTGGTCCCCTCATTTCTTATTCTGTCCATCTTTGTAGCTTCAATACTGCTTCTCAAGAACCTCATCTCACTGGCCTGTATTTTGCTCTTCTCCCTTCCTTTCATAACCCAGGTCTCCGAGGCATACGTCAGGATAGGGACATAGTATGTCCGATATATGATCTTTTTGCTGTTCTGAGGGACATCCTTGCTCCATAACATGCTTCTCACACTCCTCTGAAATGCTTCTGCCTGTCTCCCCCGCTCATTTATTTCTCTATCGTTTCTTCCATTATCTTGTATCAGGCTTCCCAGATACTTGAAACTCTCCACTTTCTTCAGCTGTTCCCCACCAATTGTTATTCCCGTTGTGGTTCTTTCCTTCTTCCTTGTTGTGATCACCATCTCACTCTTATTTATGCTAAATTTCATCCCATATCCTTGTATTATTCCTTCCCACACGTCCAACTGTTCCTGTACTTCCTCCTCCTTGTTTCCCCAAATCATCAAATCATCTGCAAACACCGTTGCTTTCATCTTTCCTTCCCCAATTACTTGTGCCACTCGGGTCATTGTGCCATCCATCACCACAATGAAAAGTAACGGTGACAGTGCACTTCCTTGTTTCAGGCCGTTTCTCTGTTCCGACCAGTCCGATCTCTCTCCTCCCACTTTCACACAGCTCACGCTTCCCTTGTACATCTCCTTTATCCTCTTTATAGTCCATTTCTCTACTCCTCTATCCTCCAGGGACTTCCATACTTTGTTTCTGCATACACTGTCATATGCTTTCTCAATGTCCAGGAAGGCCATCAGTAGATCAGTTCCATACTCATAGTGCTGTTCCTGTAACTGCATTACAGCAAAAATCAAATCCACTGTGGACCTTCCTGCTCTGAAGCCATGTTGTTCTTCCCTCATCCCTCCTTCTATCCTTGTCCTAATTCTCCTTTCCAAAACTTTCTCAAAGATCTTTGCACAATGACTCATCAGTGTTATTCCCCGGTAGTTTCTGCATTCTGTTCTACTACCTTTCTTGAAGATCGGGACAATTATTCCCTTTTTCCAGTCCTCTGGGGTCTTCCTTTCCTTCCATGCTGTCCTCATCACTCGGTACAACCATTGTATCACCACCTCTCCTGCTGCTCTCACCATCTCCACACTCAACTCATCCACACCCGGTGCCTTCCCTCCTTTCATCTTCCTCACTGCATCTTCCACTTCTTTCCATGTTAAGTCCTTTTCTGTTTGCAGTTCATCTTCCTCTTCCCCGATTTCTTCCTCCTCGCCGTGGGTTCCATTTGGGTTCAGAAGTTCTTCAAAATATTCTTTCCACATTTTCTTCAGTTCTTCCCTATTTTCTATCTCTTGTCCCCTTTTAATCACCATTCTAACATAATCCGTAGGATCCTTCCGCCTCTTATTTTTTACCATCCCATGCAGGACCTTTTTTGTACCTTCACTATCCTCCTCTTTGTCCACTCTTCCATCCACTTTCTTCTCTCCTCAGCCACTACTCTCTTTGCCTCCTTCTTTCTTTCCTGGTACTCTTCCCTTGTCTCTACCGTCCTATTTTGATACCACCTCCTCAAGGCTCTATTCTTTTCCCTTACTATATCTTTTGTCTTCTCATTCCACCATGGTGTTTCCTTCCACCTCTTCTTACTACTTGTCCTCCCACATACTGCTTCTGCTTCACCTACTAGTGTCTTCTTAAATCTGGCCCATTGCTCTTCCACCCCTCTTTCTTCATCTGTTGGAATTCCTTCCTTTACCATTTTGAGGTACTCGACCCTTCTATCCCCTTCTTTCAGTTTCCATATCCTTATACGTCTTTCCTGGTTCTCACTCCCTTTCTTCTCCTTACTCCCTCTCAGGTTCATTACCAGCAATCAATGGTCGCTATCCAGGTTTTCCGATGGTATAACCTTGATGTCCGTGATGTTCTTATTTAGTTCTTTCTCATACAGTATATAGTCTACCACCGACTTCCTGGTCAAGTCATCACTGTACCATGTGATTGTGTGCTCTCTCTCTTTTCTTGAACCAGGAGTTCCCAACTAGCTGTTCCTTTGGCAGAAGTCCAACAGTCTCTTTCCTTCCTCATTTCTTCCGCCCCAACCCTCTGGTCCTAGAACACTCTCATAACTTTGTCTTTCTCTTCCTACATGGGCATTCAGATCCCCCATAACAATCATATTTCTTCCTACCAGCTGCTTCTGCAATTCCTCTTCAAACTCCTCCTCCTCTTCAGAGGCGCAGCCTACTTGTGGAGCATACACTTGCACTATTTCTACGGTCTCTCCCCTCAGTGCTACATTCACTTTCATCATCCTATCACTTATTCTCCTCACTTCTTCTTTTAAACCATCTCGTACTACTACTCCCACTCCATTCCTCTTTCCCTCTTTATTCCCACTCCAGTACAGTCTATAGCATTTTCTCAGTTCTCTCCTTTCTTCCCCTTTCCACTTTGTTTCTGCCAATCCCAATAAATCCAACTTCCATCTTTCCATCATATCCACTATCTCCTCCACCTTCCCTGTCATCGTTCTTATGTTTAAAGTCCGTGTGTACAGCCCTGTCGTCGTCGTCTATTATATCCATCATGTCCGAGGCTCGTTCCATTCTTGAAAGCATTTGGTTTCATCCACTACTGGCTTGCTGGGCCTATCGTAGCTTCACCAGAGCCCCGTTAGCCGTCACTTTTCAGGGTTCCTGTAGGACCTTCACAGCTACCATAACGGTCCCGGGGCACACGAAGTCCCCACTGTACTTCGCCCCTACAGGCGATCCCCTACTTTGCGCGGTTGCCCGTCTCCCACGACGGGACGAGGGGTTGGACTTATGGGAGACAACCAGTTTTAAATAAATTCCTGTTATTTACTAAAAAAGAAAGTTATTTTTACAATATGACATTTCTCCATCATGCACATACCGGTATATGAGAAATTCACCTTCTGCCTTTTCTATAAGCAAACCGTGTTCATGAATAGGCCTATAACTTATCATACATCAATAGAAAGCTGAAAGACTGTTCTATATTATTATTATTATAGAGGTGAATCATTCATACTCATCAGTTTGAATTTCATAAAAAGTATTTCATAAAAATAAAAATAAAGACTTTTCTGCTCTAGAAAACCATATTGCCAAGTTAAATGTTTGTCAGACACATCATAAATGAAAATTTCACAGTTTTTTGTTACTATTTCAAGAACCAGTTTTAAATAATTCCTGTTAATTACTAGAAAAGAAAGTTATTTTTACAATATGACATTTCTCCATTATGCACATATATGAGAAATTCTCTTTCTGCCTTTTCTGTAAAAAAAAAACTGTGTTCATGAATAGGCCTATAACTTATCATACATCAATAGAAAGCTGAAAGACTGTTATATATTATTTTTATAAAGGTGAATCATTCAGACTCATCAGTTTGAAATAATCATAAAAAGTATTTCATAAAAATAAAAATAAAAATTGACTTTTCTGCTCTAGAAAACCATGTTGCCAAGTTAAATGTTTGTCAGACATATCATAAATGAAAATTGCACAGTTTTTTTTGTTACTATTTCAAGAACCAGTTTTAAATAATTCCTGTTATTTACAAAAAAAAAGTGCTCAATTTCTGAATCATCTACATAGGCTAGTTGGCTGCCATTTTGCTCAATGCAACTTCAATGTCAACATGAAAGTACTTCCACTTCTGCAGCCAAATAATAGCCTGCTTATTGTCATTTGTTTGCCAAGGAGTAACACAACGAAAGATAAAAGCATCGGGAACCAGCATGACTTGAAATTAGAGCCATCTGATGGCTAACAGTAGTACTATATTTGAATACCGAGACCGTCTTTCTGAGAGACGGTCGCACTTGATTAAACAACACACCGTCTTCCTGGAAGATGGTCCGCAGTTCTAGGGTTAATACATGAAAAGTGACAAATGGACAAAACGTAAGTACATGGTATATTATTTCAAAAGTAGCCTACTCCCCATAACTGTTAATACATTTATCCCACTTTGGGAGAAGAAGGTCAATGAAATGTTTGTGTTTGCCGGAACCATGATTGTACCCAGGCGTGCACCTCTGTATCCGAAACAACTCGACGGCCACGAATGTCTTTCTTCAGGGCTTCAAAGATATGGAAGTCGCATGGAGAGAGATCGGGACTGTATGGAGAATGTGTAGGGGTTCCCAGTGAAACTTCTGCAGCGTAGTCGAAACAACCCTTGCAATATATGGGTGGGCATTGTCATCCAGCAGAATGATACCTTTCGTCAAAATTCCTGGGCGTTTGGACTTGACGCCATGCTTCAATTTGTGCAAAGTGTCCACGTACCGCTGGGCTTTAATTGTGGTGCTGTGTTCTTGAAAGTCAATGAGCAGCGGTCCCTTCCGGTCAAAGAAAAAAACATCCTTATGACTTTCCATACTTTCCATGGCGTGCACGGCTTTAGATTTTTTCGGTGGGGGTGAATCCATGTTCTTCCATTGATGTTGGCTCTGACGCTTGCTCTCCGGCTCATAATGATGACACCATGTTTCATCTCCCATGACAATATGGGACAGGAAATGATCGTCTTCCTCGTGATACCGTTCCAGGTTATATCGACATTCTCTTCAACTTCTCCTCCTCCGTCAGGCTGTGGGGAACCCACTATGCACAGATTTTCCAGTACTTCAGATGCTCCCTCATGATGGCGTGAGCGGTACCGTGACTGATGTCCACCTTGAGTCTAATGTCTTCCATCGTCCGTCGTCGATCAGTTTGGACGGCATCATCCACCGCAGCAATGACAGCAGGGGTAATGATACAATGAGCCTGACCTGGGCGATCTCTGTCTTCCAATGACATCGGATGTTTCTCGAAATCGTTTATTCCACGCAAACACATGCGCACATGACCTACCGCGTTCATCATACACAGCAGACATTTGAGCATGGATTTCACTTCCTGACACTCGTTCCACAGTCAAAAACCACACTACACCTCACTGTTCCTCTTTCCTGACCTCCATAGTGACGTCGGACGCACGCACGATTCACTTGACCTCACATCGAGCATGTCTACCGGACAAATGGCACAGCAGTGAACGTTCGCGCAGTTCCTTCCTGATTCCCAATAGAGGCCACTACTATACTCACACCTACCTGCGTTACCACCGTCCCCGCCATGCTCGTTATATCGTCTGTCTCGTTTTCATTTGGCTGCCCCTCATACTTATTTGGGTGCCTTTATTTGGTATTTTTTATGTTTTATCAAAATTATATAGTGATGTTCAACATTTCAAAATACATACTGTATACACTAGTTACTGATATTGAAATTATTATTCGGTAAAAATCACGAAATCTTGTTTATACTGTACCTTGTTTCCTTTTTGGTAAGGGGACATTACATAATAAATTACTAAACACTTCCCTCAGGGTTTCACAACTACTGGGACGTATGTTGGCGATCGTGGGACCCTATACCTTATTCCATATAAGTTGAGAGTGAAATAACAACACGCCAGAGCTGCTGAGAAGAGCTCTTACTGACGTAAAATTAAAGCCAGTTTACAATTGATGCGGTGCCTGTAATATCTCAATCGAAGGTAGTGTGCTCTTATTGAAAAGAGCTCTTCTTCGTGGCTCTGGTGTGTTGTAATTACTCGCAAGTTATACGGAATAAGGTATAGAATGGCATTGTTTCCACTAACTTGTTCAGGGCTGCTCTCTTTCTCTTTTCCTGTAAACCACCCTTGGTCAACTCATGGTCTCTTCTGACCCTGACAGTATTACGTACCAGTGTCCAAGGCCTAGGGTGTCTTTAATTTTCCGGCCTGAATTGGTCCTTGTGTTTTCTTTTCTGATAAAGTCATTTATCGAGAGGTCAGACGTCTTCAATGTTTGATGGTACCTCCTCTGTTGTAATAAGACCTAATGTGGCAGGGTGTGTGTAGCCCTCTATGCATGGTGCACCCTGGGTAGTGTCAAGTGGTAATTCCATTCATTAAGTTCATTCACAAAGATATTCATAAGTAGGGACCGGACATTATGCACTGAAAACTATTAAAATATGCAGGCAATTATGCACTATAAATGTAGAAAATATGCATTCAAAATTGAAACATATGCACTTAACAATAAGCTAATCTTATTCACTCACTTTATACATGTATCATTCACTGCAGAAAGAAGCATCACCATAGATAATTGCAAGTTTTTCAATGTTTTTAAGAGACAAATTAGGTCTATTTTAATAGTTTTCAGTGCATAAATGTTCGGTCCCTAGCCATCATTTGAATAATCACTATTACCTGACACCCACTGTTTTAATAAATACTTTCTGCTGCTCTTCTCTTTAGGCATTTTGTGTTAAGGATACGGTATGCAGACTAAGAATAAAGTAACACACTAAGGGCCAGTTGTACGAACTTGGGTTATCCATCGGAATAGCTATACCTGGGCTAGCGTCTTCCTTGGTATATCTCCAAGGGTGGGTTGTATGACAAGATTTTATTCCAGGGCTTGCTATTCCATGTTTGTCTGAGAGACCAGCTAAGTTGGTAACAAACGGAGCTAACTTTGTGGACATATTGATACGAAATATGAACTTGTTTGGAAACAGATGAATATCGAATTGACCACTGCGACACTCCACGAGTCCATGAGAGGCAGTGAGAATAACAAACATAATAAATAAATGCATTGGTTACGAGTCAGTAAATAATAGTCTATCGTATCTCTACTTAGTATAAAACAAAGTCCCCGATTCTTGGATGTTACGGGTAAACTCGAGAACCACTGGATGGATTTTGATGCAGTTTTCACCATTCTGTAAAGGATATCTGGAGGAAGGTTTCTGTAGAAATTAATTTATTAATGATCAAAGGAAGCCAAGCAGTAACAATTTCAGTGAAAAATCGAAAATAACCTGGCGTTCTTGTACATTTTAAGCTTACGCTGGGCAAACCGTTAAAAATACCTAAATGTTATGAGTGTAAGAATTGTTCAGCATGAAATGTTCTACAAAAAAGTCCGTGAGAGCATATCTCTATCTTCAATACAACGCCCACTATAAGTGTTTTTACGTTTTAATTTATTCCAAGCATGTCCATTCAACTACTGAGGCGACAGTTTACGAGCTAGCTAAGGGCGAGTCTATCATCCCTGTTGCAGCCTAGCAAGTGGGCGAACCTATTGCCCCAGATACAGCCTGCAGCAAACAGTTGAGTCGTGTTGAGTTAAGTCTTCTGAGAAGGGTGGTTGTGTTTGGAGTTTCCCTGGAAGTGCAACTTGTGTTTTCTTCATTTTGCCTGTGAAACACAGTCAAGTTAAGATGGACGGAGGGGGGATTTGAGTTTCATTCACCTCGCCATTCTCTGGAAGTGCAACTCTCATTTTGCCTGTGAACTTTTCGTTCCGCAAAATTCACAGTCAATTTAAGATTGGACGGAAGGGGGATTATATTAGATTAAATTATACTGATTGGCGTATAATCTCTAGTATAAAACAAAGTCCCCGATTCTTGTATGTCACGGGTAATCTCGAGAACCACTGAATGGATTTTGATGCGGTTTTCACCATTCTGTAAAGGATATCTCGAGGAAGGCTTCTGTCGAAAATAATTTATTTATGACCAAAGGAAGTCAAGCACTAACGATTTCAGTGAATAGGTCGAAAAAGAAACCTGGCGTCTATGCGCTTTTTAAGCTTGCGCTTGACAAACTGTTAAAAATATCTATATACTATGAATATAAGAATTGTTCAGCATGGAAAGTTCTACAAAAAAGCCCAGGAGAGCTTCTTCAATACATCGCCTACTATAAGTGTTTTTACGTTTTCATTTCTTCCAACAATCACCATTCAGTTACTGAGGCGACAGTTTACGAGCTAGCTAGAGACGAGTCTATCACCCCAGTTACAGCTTAGCTAGCGGACGAGCTTATTGCCCCAGATACAGCCAGCAGCAAGCTGTCGAGTCGTGTTGAGTTAAACACTTTAGAGAAGAGTGGTTGTGTTTGGAGTTTCCCTGGAAGTGCAACTCGGATTTTCTTCCTTTTGCCTGTGAACATTTCGTTCCGCAAAATTCACAGACAAGCAAAGATTGGACGGAAGGGGAATTTGTGTTTCATGCACCTCGCCATTCTTAAATTACGTCTGACAAGAATTTGTTGCACATGCATCTCCATGATAATATAATTAATAGTCCAGTCAGTGATTTTATCCCATCATGCCGAGACGTAAAACGGTGGGAAAAAAAGTGACAGTCAGTCTGAAAGACTAGACTTTGTATCATTTTAAATGCTACAAATGCTGAAAAATGCTAGAAAGGCTGGAGGCATCTCGCTTCGCTCGAAGCCAAAGACTCGTGACATGTTAGAAAATCATCTGCATAATACTTATCTTGCTTATCTTCTTTCAAATTACTCACGAACGGCAAGCGCAAACCAAGGGCAAAGGAAGGTCATCGCACGGGATGCCGTCACGCTCATCAGAGCGCGCGGGGACGTGCCCCTTCCATCCAGTCTAAAAACACTTATAGTGGGTGATATATTGAAGGTAGAGATATGCTCTCGCGGACTTTTTTGTAGAAACTTTTCATGCTGACCAATTCTTACGCTCATAGTATATTTATATTTTTAACGATTTACCCTGCGTAAGCTTAAGAAGCGCACGGACGCCAAGTTTGTTTCCGACTTTTTCACTGAAATCGTTACTGCTTGGCTTCCTTTGATAATACATAAATTATTTTCTACAGAATCTTTCCCCGAGATATCCTATATAGAATGGTGAAAACCGCATCAAAATCCATCCAGTGGTTCTCGAGATTACCCGTGACATCCAAGAATCGGGGATTTTTGTCTTATACTAACGAAGTAGAGATTGTCGGGGAACACATGCACCAAGCAGTACTATGACGTCACACACCTCAGTGCATCTGGGTACATTTCGTCCCGTAACGTAACGCCAGACCCCAGCGTAACGACGAATTCGACAAGATCATTTAAAATGATAAAAAAAGGGCTTATCACGTAATGCATTCATAACTGTTCCTGGGCGAAGCCGGGTCGGGTTGCTAATATATAAATATAATGCAAACTAATATAGCCTATCCAAGAAATAAGTACCGGTAGGTGCAGGCTAGACTGCTACATGTTATTAAATTATCATAAATTTTACCTGTCAGTCATATGTTCCAGTCGATCGATAATTTGATCTAATAACCTCAAAACTGTGTCTTTTTCCAGTCTGAACCGTATAAAGAATTCATTTTCATCACAGTTCTGAAATGATCCGACCTCTGTCTGATCTTCTTTGTCTTTCTCCTTTATAGTAATATTCTTTCTAATAAGTGATCCTATATATTAATTCCTGGCATCTCCAGTAAGAATGCTCTCTTGAATATGAGTAGCCTACGCTCTTGACTGATGCAGAGTTACTATTAATACCCTGTTCAACCAAGGATCACCCCAAATGATTACCGGTACGTATAAAAGATAATGCAGAAACACCAAGCATGAAATAAAAACAAAAAGTAATTAAGCAAAAAAAGTTGGACTTGGTGGGATTCGATCCGCAAAAATCGCAACTTTCCGTCGTGAGTCCGGCTTGCTAGCCACTACACCGCCGCCGCGACCTAACGTGATCCCGGGAAGACTGTCCATATGATGCTTAAGTACATGATATCGGTGACATGCTTTCGTAATTTTCTGTAAACATATGTATGTAATTAGTTAATTACTGTGCTGCTATTGTGATTATATATTTCCATGTACATTTATGAATAGTTCCGTGGAATTAAGAGTTTGCGATTTAACTTCGGATGTTATTGCGGTCTCTCCCGTCCGCCATATATATACCTGGTATAAGAAGATCGCCCGCCATTCCATACCCGGTTAGCTATGGCGTCGTTTATACCTCGATTATCGCTTATACCAATGTCGTACAACTCAATTCTGCGTTAACTACGGAGATAACTTTAGCCGAGGTATAACCCGAGTTCGTACAACTGGCCCTAACTGAAGAAACTCTTCACAAAACTAACCCCGGGCTACTGGCTGTCGAGATGGTGAAAGGAATGTTTCACACCATTCCCTTCTTCAAATAACCAGGCAGCATGCTTGCGTAAAGTATTAGTTATTAATCTGTTGCTCAGAAAGTTGCTTGCAAGGGATGTCCAACACGCAGGAGAAACCTATTTTGTTCAAGATGTTTAATATTATACTTAATTTCAACTGTATATGTTAAAATATGCTTTTATGTTCAGAATATGCAAGAAATCCAATAAACCCTCAAAATATGCATTTGCATATGCACATATGCATTAAAAAAACGGTCCCTATTCATAAGTACACTAAGAGTAGAACCAGCAAGAGGAGACATTATGGTGAAGAAACGTAAAATAAAATATTTGGGATGGACACACAAGCATACAGATGCGTCCAAACATTGATCTCAATGATGAAAATATGTGAACTTTCTCATTTATAATGAATTTTTATTACCTTATGGTCTGAACATCGTTTTCTTTGTTTTAGTGAAATTGATATCAGGCGACACATAGCATGCGAAGTGTGCGATACTTCAGTCAGTGGTGGATATGATCCTGTACTAAACCAGGTAGGTGTGCATTCTAGAACTTGTTTTCCACCAATTTTTTCATAAGTCGCAATGTAATAAGTAAAGTGAGGAGGAGTACCATGTCTGACTAACGTGAGAAAGTCAACCTAAAATATTAACTCATTTTTTGCTGTTGGTAGTTTCAATGCCAGTATCAAATCGACGCATTAAATACCGTGGCTTATTGCCTTTCATGGCCAAGTAGCAATTCTTTTAGGTTCTTGCCACATCTTTTGCGGGATTTTGCCAAGTGAGGCTCATCGGCAGGCTCTTGGTACACCCTGCCCAGATTGCCGCTGGGGCAGTGCACCATAGAGATTGTAAAAGCAAAGTAAATGGTTCTGTGAACTCCGACGAAGGAGCAAGTAAGCCTCAAACAGCTGAAATGTGAAAGTAAAAAGGCACGCGCGTAGCGGCGAACCGGTTCGTCAATAGCACCACCATGTAGTAGAATTGGTGACAAACCGTTTCGTTACTAGTACTTTGTGGTGTTTCTGTACTCCAGGCAAGTACCGGGGCAGTAACTTATTTCAAGTACTTGACCGTAATACTAACTACATTCACCATACACACAGAAGTATGGTACTTAAGGTGACCCTAGCAACCAGTAAAGAAGCTGGCACCGATTAATGAACCCAACTGTGTTCAGCAAAGTAGAGGTATTTTTCCATTTCTCTGTCGTTTGTTCATTTCACATCATCTTAGAACCATCTTAATAGGAATTATAGAAAGCTTTGAAGCCATGGATTGTGTTATATTCAATCATTGGCAGTTATCTGTGTAGCTCTTTTGCATGGTGTCCACAGGCAGGAAAAGTCAGGAATTTTGTTTTTGGTCAGGAAAAGTCAGGAAAAAGTGTGTAAAAGTGGCGTGAGTCAGGGAAAAATGGCGAAAAGTATTAGAAAGTCAGGAATTTTATATTAATCGTAGAGTAATTTGTGTTTAACAGCCATATTTTGATGTTACTAGTTCAACTAATCTCTGAAGATAAAAAGCAATAGCTCACTGGACATTATGGTATGTTTCCATTTTTACAGTACATCATAGTAAAAACCTCTTTTACCTATTTTTTGGCATTGGCGTAGGGATGTGGCACTTTATTTTGTATTTGAAATGAATAAAAATGTGACCGTTGGGCAGCTATGGGGATGGTGGGGGCTGCAAAATTAAAAAGAAATATATATATATAGGCCTATATATATTTGTTTTCTCAATAACCCTCTTTTCCGATGTTACGATGACTTCACGAGTCAGGAATTTTGTTGAAAAATGGTCAGGGAAAGTCAGGAAAATTGACATTGAAAATTCTGTGGATGCCATGTTTTGTACAGATTGGTCTGGAAGCCATGCTGATGTCATATTTCGGTATTTGGTAGTCTTATGTTTCTTCAAGAGGAGCCCTTGCAAGGTAGGATTGAGACATCAAGACTGAGGTGGTACGGACACTTAAAGAGAATGGATGAGAAGAAGATTCCCAAGAGGATAGATGAGATGCAGATGCAGAAGAAACGACCAAGGGGAAGACCAAGAGATAGATGGCTGAAAGGAGTGGAGGAATGTGTCAAGAAGAGAGGCGAGGACTGGACCAGAGTGACAGCGGAGAGATGGTGGGAAGAAAGGACTAAGTGGCGAGGCTTGTGTTCCAAACAGACCCAGCCTGGGGCTGGAAACTCTACAAGATGATGATGTTTCTTCAAGGATCTATTTATCGTATAAAACTGTTTGTTAAAAGAAGAAAGAAAGGAATTGTGTTGTCACATTTAATTGAAATTTTTTTTTTTTTTTTTGCTTTTGAGTGGCAGAAATGTAGCTTGTTCAATATCCTTCCGTTACATGCTAACTTCACTTGTAGCCATCAATGCGATTGCAGTTTGCATGCTGTTCGAATTTAAGATATATTATCAGTGAAGAATGTAAACCTCTCATATCACATTCATCACTTGTGCAGAAATGTTCCTTATAAGAGATTTTGTTATGGGTCACTACCTCATGAGTAACGAACGTGACTTACAAGGTTTGACTTCTTCGCCAGTGATATGAAGATATCAGAAAATTTGATTGAGCAGTGGTGGAGTGGCTTCAGTGGGAATGCGGGGATGCTTTATTCAGCGTTGCGAAAATGAGATCTTGCATCATATACAGTGGAATTTCGTTTGTACGTTTTTGAAGGGACTGAAATCATCGGACGTCAAAAGCGGGAAAACGTACTACCGAAAACGCTATACTGTATTTACAACGTGTAAAAATAGTTTTAAAAAAGCGCGCCATAGTTGCCAGAGTGAAATTGCCGACCTTAAGAATTAGTTAATGTGCTACTACATCCACAACATAAACATAGGTTTGTCAGTAACTAACAGGGGGAATAAATAACAATGCTAAAATGAATTACAGTGCAGTATATGATCTTTAATCCTAATAATACATCTTACCTCACAATCGAACACTGGTTTGAAATCCATGTGTATGGTTGATATACAGGCCGCTGGCCACTGCTGTGCTTCAGGCAAGGGAAGGGATGATAGACGGAGACAGAGATATGCTGGCGGGAATGCGCAAGTTTCCTCGTTCGCCTCGGCTTGCACTCTGGCTCACCAAATACGGCGAACCCGTCAATTTGAATCGCCCGCCCGGAAGTAACAAAGTAACCTCAATTTCTCGAAGGGAAAAATTTTCTCCGCCAATCCGATAGCCTCATCGTCTTTTACATAACACGCAGAGCGTCCGTGATTTTTTTGTCGGTATAATTAAGATACACCCTGTATACGGTATATGCTCGCATATACGTCGCCGCCGCGTGTATCTCGCACCCCATTTTTAAATTGGAAATTGCAGGAAAAAGTATTCCTCCCATATATCTCACATTAATTTCTGATCAGTAGGTTTAGTCATGGTTCCGTATTGATTGTCAATTAAACATAATTATATTTAATTTCTGATGCCGTCATAAAGATGATCATACGGTAGTAATTTTAAAACACGTCTTGCCCACGATGTTATTGTTCGTTTTTGCGACGGTGCCATCCTTTCTTCCACGGTGTTTGTTGTCCGTCTGTTGCATTGTCGACAAGTAGGCCTACCAGTGTTGTCTTCACGTTCCATTTTTGTTTCTCAGTTAAGTGTGGTTGTTTTCTTGTGGAAATCGATCTTTTAGTTATGTAAAAATGTGGAAGTTATATGACTGGATTTAAATTCAAAGTGATCAAATACGCAGACGACAATGGTAATAGAGCTGCCGGTTGAGAATTCATTGTGAATGTATTTGATATTTGCTACTGGCATCAACAGAAAGACGCGCTAGAAATGTGGCGACGCAGTAAAACAACAATACGGAGTGTGATCGTCAGCTGTTTTGTTGGTGCTCCACTTGCTACATAAGTAATTGTCAGGTTAGAACACGTCGAGATCTGGTATTGTTAGTAACGATAAGCTGACGACAGAAGACAAAATAAAGAAAGCATGATTGGATATAGAGGTACGGGTTATGGTGGAAGCACACTCGCTGCTAAACTGAGCTGATCACTCGACCGCGCTTACGCAATCACTTAACCTTGGCCGACAGGAAACACACTCGCTGCCAAGCACCTCGTGAGGCCATTATACGAAGCTCGTCATTCCATGGCCGCTCTCGGAAGCGACGGATCCACACAAGTTACACCCCCCTGCTCGCTGCTAAACTGAGCTGAACTCTCGACCGCTACCGCGCCAAGCTTATGCAATCACTTAACCTTGGCCGAAGTCCAACTGGACGTGCTAAAGCAATATTTTACATACAATTTAGTGCTTTGGGACTGCGACTTTTATAATTCGATGTGATATGCGGGAAAACGTGTTAGTGAGGAACATACTAACGGGATTCCACTGTATTTAGCACTTCTGCTGACACACAAATTCTTTCCCTAGCTGCTCAGTTCTGTCAATGAGGTACTCATATCAGCTAGAATTGAGAAGGAGGCCTTAAGGTAGGAACTGTCCTGGCATTTGACTGGAGTAGAAGAGGGAAACCACTTCTAGGATTGCTGAAGAGGGAACCTCTACATAGTTTTGCCACACGAGGCTGAGTGTGCTGATGTTGCAGTGGTCTAGCCTTCTCACCAATTCCCTGGCAATGCATGTAAAATATCACGTCCTGTGGTTCGAATTCCATCATGAGATTAATGGTCACGTAAAACTACAAGCTTCTTTCCTTTTTAGAACTTAACTTCTTGACGGAGCTGGGAATTGAACCTGGACCTCAGGAGTGACAGCCAAGTTTGCTAGCCAATACACAGTAGAAACACTGTGTCCTTGCCTATGTAAAATGAAGTGCCAAAGACAGCCTAAACTAGGATTTTGTACAGAAATTTGATGACTAGAAAGGAATAAACTGCTCGAACAGTAACCTACCTCTCCACAGCATTAGTGACTCATCTACTGCAATATTCTGTCTAGGTAAATACAAGCTCTGATTTTCTTTTCTTTAGGTAAGTGATGATTGGATGAATTTTGAAATGCTGTGGAGGTCCTTGGTAAGTGGCCATTGTTACTAAAATGCACAAAGTTCGAGATTGAAATAAAGCTGTCCATAGAAATAACAGTTCCAAAAATAGACATTGATAAAATACCATCCCTTGAAAAATATCTTTGTAGGGTTGTCCCCAAAACAAGTGCTAAATATACAATTGGGGATCTCTTTTTGGTGTTGCTGAATAAATCATTCCTACTGAAATCGTTTTATTTCTTCTCGATCAGATTGGACACTTACTGTGCAAATGGTACCCTTGTGAGTTGGTCGCTTTCAACACTGTCATTTATCAACAGGTTGGTACTCCTCTACCTGGATGGATAAAAATATCTGTACTTCTTCATAATAGAACAGCTAGTGAACTTTGTTGAACAGTTTAAAGGAGAGCTTAGCACTTACCTCCGAACAAATGCAGGAAAACGAACTTGGTGGCAAGTCTTCCTGTACAACACAGTGCTAGGTTATACCATCTTGTGTCAACCTGGAATACAGCCAATCCGTTTTATGATGACGTAATACATAACTGCTATTAGCTGTCTGAATGAACGAGATGTACTGTATCAGGGAATGATTTGGGAGAGTGTGTTCTGGAGTTGGCGAACACCTTACAAACCATGGCTTGGCCCTTGAGTTCTGCACTGATATTGTAATCATGTTTTACTTATTTAATTTAATTTTAACTATTACTCTTTACCAATTCGTAAACAGGATCAGCACCAAAATATGACCTGGATGTGACTTTTGGGCCAACCTGTTCATCTCAGTGGTCTGTGTTTGAAATCTAATGTTGGTATTGATGATTGTTTTACAGGTTGTGGTATGCCAAAATGTAGCTCGTAAAGAAGGAATAGTGCAAGGTGCATTAACACATGAGTTGATCCACATGTTTGACTATTGTGAAAATAAGCTGGATTTCAAGAACCTGGACCATCTGGCATGTACTGAAATACGAGCAGCAAATCTAGCACACTGCAGCTTTCTGAGTGCATGTGTTCAGGGAGACGCTTCACTAGTCAACGTACGGAAGATGCATCAGGTAAGTAGTTGCTAGAGGACAGAAACCTTTTCACTTGACTTCAACAACCACCCATGCCGACTTAATGTTTTACATGTATAGATAAAAATAGAAAATAACATGGAAAAACTGGAGATGATCTTGCCTTAAATTGATATAATGGACGTGGAAGGTCCTGATCGCTTTTATAACACAATTATATAAGTAACCTGAAATACAATACAGGGTTGTGCAATGTGTACATTTTATAGAAAACAATGAGATCACTGTCATTGCATTCATCAGCGCTCTTGAAATCACTAAAATCGGAATATTCACCTTCCGATTCTAATGTGCATAAAAGACATATAACGTCAAAGTCGGTAAGATTACATTGTTTTTTGGTAGATGTCATTGCGGGCCTCAGTGTCAGCCTGTGCGCTGTTCATTCCACAACTGATGAGCACGGTGTACTATGATTTGTGAAAACTCACAAGTGAATTACCTGAGAAGCATAACATTAAGTTTGATCTATTGCACCCACAAAGTTTGAATATTTTGTGAATCAGATAATGTCATGGGCACAGTAGAGTAGCAGTCATTCTGTGAGTTCACAATAGTGCAGTGGTGAAAAGGTTAATCAAGCCTAATCCAGCATATAGCACGATCTTCACTCTAATTCTGGAGAGCACATTGCTAAGTTAGGAGCCATATTTCAGCTTTGTCTGGTCTTAAGTATGTATGAAGAAGGAAATAAAAGCAATAATTTTTGAAGGGGTTTTCCCATAGTATAACTTTTAACTCTTAGAGGGCGGAATGTATTACCATTAAATCACAAGACAGGTCATCCGTGAGCGGAATTTAATATATTAAATCGTCAGAGATCCGCCGATACCGGCCCAAGTGATACGCTAAAAACTCAACAGTAACCTACACTTTTAGGTCTGGCCTAACGGAGAATACCCTAATTGAGTGGTGTTATATCCCTGCTAGTATCTCACAAGCTGTAAGAGATTAACGTTTTCAGTCGAGCTTGCGTCCCGAGTTCTATGAACGGCTTTTTGTGATTTATAGAGTTATTTTGCGATGTGCAGTCAAAAGAGGGTCAGTGAGTAAGTGATTGTCTCAATATTGGACTCCATGGATGTAGATGAAAGTGATTTTTCATTTGAAGAGTCCGAAGATGGATATTCAAGTAGTGTCTCTTATGCCCTTTATGCACTAAAATATTTCGATAATACCCTACGCACTTCTGAGATGGAGTACATCCAATAATCAAGGTAATCCATTAATATTACGTTCATATGCATGTTTATAGATAGTGTTGGATAATTCTGGATGAGTTTTAATGTGCCGTATTTTCGGTCTGCGTACAGACATAAAACGCTACCACCCGTGTAGGATTAATGGGTGTTATGATAAAAATTATAGAAATGATTGAAGCCATGCCTGTGATGGATGCAGATACCAAAAATGTTTTTTTGATCCATCTGGCCGTTCTTGGAATATAACCTAGCAAACATTTCATTTTTGCATGCATTTGTCATGAAACAGACTGAAACATGTAAAGAATGCAAACCTCTGGGAAAACTCACATAAAAACAGACAGATTTGTATTCTCCTCTGCCTCTTTGACCTTGACAGTACATGGTGGCGCTTCAGTCTGTACTCTATTAGGTCACAATATTTCAGTTATATTTTTAACAAATTTTATAATCCAACTGCGACCAGCTTAATTCCATAGATAAAGTTAATAT
Source organism: Meconema thalassinum (assembly GCA_946902985.2). NCBI lineage: Eukaryota > Metazoa > Arthropoda > Insecta > Orthoptera > Tettigoniidae > Meconema > Meconema thalassinum. The sequence goes on along the minus strand of OX336389.2, from coordinate 65,328,930 downwards.
TCTAAATACAGTGTACTCCCGATAATTCACGTGTGGATAATTCGCTTTGCGGTTAATTCGTGGGTCTCTGAGATTTTTGTTATAGTGTTAATTTTTACAGCAACTTATCGTCGTGCTAAATAAAATAATCTCTCCATCGTTTAAAAGAAATTTAACGCAAATAAAATGCGTGGAGACAAAATCAGTGAGATCTGAGAAGACTGAACTGCGTTTCTCAGCGATGTAAAATTAGGCCTACTTGCACACTGCTACCAGAATGTTGCAATCTTGGAAACATACTAGCATGCCGCCGAAAGGGATTTCTTTTATCTTTAAAGCTAACCTACCCTCCCTTTCCCAACAGCCACACCCCGAGGTCGCTGGCCTATGAGTTTGGAAGGGTACGTGTGTGGACAGGGTATTGTAAATTGCGATTTTTGCCCCATGGCGCAAACCTACGCAATGCCATGCGTAGTGCATGTTTGTTACTTGATCTTAATGCAGTCGTCACGCTCCTACACTCGCACAAAAGCAAACGTTTGCCGGCTTCTGTGACGATATTTCGAACGGGCAAGATGGTTTCACTACGATGACATTAAGGCAAAACCTGGATGAATATCAATATGCAGAAGGAAGTGACATGCTGTAATTGAGTAGATGAAGACGATTATAGTTTCAGACATGAAAGCGAGGAGAATATCGTACGGAATTTGACTGGCGGAGAGGAATACGGAGCTCTGGTGCGGGTGTGATCCAACGGAAGTCCCGAAAGTTTCCCACAGTCAAGCTAGTGTGTCTAAAGTCACATTTATCTCTTATATAGAAAATCCAGATGACTATTTGTTCTCATAGGTTATATTGTTTTCTTCAGAAATATACAATCTAAAATTAGAACAAATAAACAATCTAAGAAACAAAAAGTGATGACAGTCTTATTTCTTAGTTTTCCGAAGTGAAATGCTATGTCCTGTGGTTCGGATTCCACGTGAAAAAGGAGGTCCCGTGGCTCATAATCATAAGGTCATACCTGCCAACTCTCCCGATTTAGGCGGGAGACTCCAGATTTTACACCATTTCTCCCGCCCTCCCACTTAACGTATTAAATCTCCCAATTTTTCAAAAATCTCGCATGTAATTTCGGACTAAAAGTGCGAGATGACAAAACGTCAGTCATCCATCGAACAGGTTGGGTTTACGTGTGTTGAGTGTGTTTCGATACCGCAATTTCGCTTCGTATCAATAATAATTTATAGATGCCGTTATTCTCCATAACTACGCGTCCCGCTTAGTTGGATTTGAATATCTCTTCCTTTGAAATAGTGGATGGTTAATTCAGCGTGTTGTCCTAGAAGTTTTCATAATAGTCTGTGGATGAGAGGTAGTTCTAGGCTGCAGAATATTGCATCTGTTTAACAAGTGCTATTATTAGTGCATAACTTACCGGTAGATGTTGGCATTAATATGCCGGTAGTCTAAGGTGATTTTTTGATCTGAGCGATTTTGTTGGTTCCTCGGTAATAGGCTATGGCGAAGAAATATGATTAGGCATCGATCGTCTTCAAAACCTCCCGATTTTTCAGTTTGACAGGTATGTAAGATTCACGGTCACGTAAAACTAAATCTTCCGTTTTTCTTAGTTATTAATGTTGCATAATCCACAAACCTCTAGTATAGTGTGTCTAACAATGAAATGTAGTAAAGGGTTATAATTATTTTATTGCATGTTTATGAAACACATTTCAATATTTTAATCAATAGTTTTGTTTTTACTAGCCTTAAAAGACCATAACTGTGGATAATTGATAGTTCTCAATAATTCGCGGAAGTTCATGCA